>CM035428.1:129494485-129526985 GCA_020310875.1 Ceratopteris richardii
TTATTTTTTTGTGTTTTTCATCTCCTCTACACTCCTTCTTCACCACCGCATCATCTCCTTCCACTCCAAAAAAATTATAAAATTCATTATATCCACCCATTCTCCTCATTTGTGCATGCGAGAGAGAGAGAGAGAGGGAGAGGTTTTGTGCTTGCATGTGCATGTGCGTTTTTTAGTTTTCTTGTAAGTATAGTGCTCCAGAGCAGGAGGAAAGCTTGCAAAAATGTAAAAAATCCACTTTCTGACAGAATCTGCCATGTGTGTCAGACCATCATGATGGTCTGCCAAGTTCAGCATTTTTGGTAAGCGAGTACACCAAGAGGTAGGCGACAGTAGCGCATACATGAATCCACAAACACATTTCAAAAATTTGCAGTTTGGTGGACCATCGCGATTGGCTCACGCCATCACGATTGTGTCACACCATCACGATTGGCTCACGCCATCACGACGGTCACTTACCATCGTGACGATCCTGTCGACCCCATGCGATCGTGATTGGCTCATGCCATTGCGATGATCATCTGCCTCGTGTCAAGTCAGACCATCGCGACTATCCCAGGTACGCCATCGCAATGCTCGAAGTTGGACCATCGCGATTGGCTCAAGCCATCGCGCTCCCTGACCATCACGACAGGTTCACGCCATCGTGTTGACCATTGACCGATGCCATCACGATTGCTCATCGATTAGACCATCGTGACGCTTCATTTGGACCATCGCGATGCCTCGCACCCTCGGACCATCGCGATTGTACCATGCCATCGCGACGGTTCCAGACCATCGCGATTGTCCCAAACCATTGCGATTTTCCCAGACCATCACGATTGTCCCAGACCATCGTGATTGTTCACGCCAAACACAAAAATTAGGGTTTCATTTTTTGGGCAAATTTGGGGCTATTTTAAGCAAATTTTTTCCAAGCTCATAGGAGACCCCTTAGCGTGTAAGTGAAGAAAAACTTAAATGCCAGTTTTTACCCCCAAGGGCTTGAATGCTCATATCTTTCTCATTGGAAGTCCGTTTTTTGAGCTTTATAGCTCGTTAGTGGGACTAGAAAAGAAAGGGGGCATTGGAAAAAACTTGGCCATAAGGGGAAGGACTTAAAAGGTGTATATATTCAAGTGCTTGATCTTCAATTTGAAAAGTGGTCTAAACATAAGATTTTTTCAGGTTTAGCAAGGGCTATCAAGGGCAATCAAAGCAAGGTAGTGAAGAATGCAAGGCTTGGGAAGTGCGACTTCTTGGGCATCAGAGCACTCAAGGAAGCTGACTTGAGGTTGGAAGAATACTCAACCCCCTCAGTCAATTATTAGCTTAGGCTAAACTGTAGCATTGTGGATTAATGACGATGGGAACGATCAAATTCAAGAGACTTAATTTTTCAAGTCCAAGGCTAAATAACAGTGTGCGATACAAAAACCTAAAGGAAAGAACTTAAGTCTGATGGAACGAGAACTCAAAGGTACCACGGAAAGTCGATTCCTGTCGTATACATTGAAACAAGAAAAGAACTTAAAGGAATTTAAAAAGAAACAAGCAATTAAGAACTAGAACCATTGACGATCAGAGAGTACCAGGAAGTAAATTCATGAACCTTAGATCGAGCAAGCATATAGGTAAGTCAGACTGACGAAGCCTTAGATCATCTGAAGCAAGTGTAGGAACTACTGCACGTTCGTGGGCTCAGCAATTGAATAGTTACCCTTACGAGTTGAGCTCAGATACGAGTGAATCAGAAATGGCTTTTAGCACGGAAAGACCAGAAGGAGGGTTAAACATAGCATATCTGGAAAGACCAGAAGGACCCTACAGAACTCAATTAGAATTTGTCCGAACCAACTACTTAGGTGCTCGCATCTATGAGGATGTTTTGTGAAGACAAGTGGTGCAAATGCATAATCCGGATCAACCCATTGGATTGGAATGTCTATTGGTGAAATTTGAGAGAGATGCATACATAGACAAAGAAGGAACAATGTACATCATAAGTACTCAACCAAATAATCCAATGAGTTTGGTGTAGTTCATCCAGATACGAAAGCAAGAGCCCAAGGAAAAGAACCAATAGGAGAAGAACCTAGGACACCTAGAGGGAAATCTGTACTAACAAGAGTACTAATCCCAGAGTGGATCCCTCAGGACAACAAAAGCATAGGGTTGTTCGTGAATAAGGAAACTGAAGAAGCATTTTGGAGGTATCGGATGGAACAACCTAGTGAGGTAGGCTCCATCATGATCTACGAATTTAAGGACCCAGATATTCCTCGAAAGGTTGTATACTTGTATGAAACTTCAGAACGAGTATTTGTTGTACCAGACCACGCATGAAATACCTACACATGGAGAGGTGATTTAGTATTCCCTCCATCTATAGCAAATGTAAACGGGGACCACCAAGGTGTTGGGACATCCTCAGCTCATGGCCTTCAAAGAGAAAAGAACATAGAGAGACCAGAAGTAAGTTTCACTCATCCCATAGGGAGAGATAGAACCACCATGGACACTGATAGAGTGGAAAGACAAAGGGAACCTAGAATACTAGGTGGTAGAGATGATTTTCCTCTACCTAGACCACGTGAACACCCCGGAATATTGAGACCCACTCAATTAGTAAAGTCAATGAAGAATTACTTCGATGGGACAGGAGATCCCTATGACCATGTTGCAAAATTTAAGCAAGTGCTACGAGTAGAGCAAGTAGAAGACATGTTCACACAATACAATGCATTTGGACTAACATTAAAGAACACGGCTTTAACTTGGTTCCAACCATTGTAACAAAGGCAATTTAGAGACATCCATCACTTATTAGAATCGTTCATCACGGAATTCTCTAAGAGTGGAATCAGGCATAATACTTCTTCGTTGATTCATAGCTTCAAACAAATCCCCCAGGAAACAATTAGACTTGCAGGATGTAGGTTTAGACAATATGTGGAGAGATGCCCAATGCAAGAGTTACCCTCATAGGCCAAGAAAGTGTCGTTGTCTTTAGATGGCCTCTTGAGCTCTAAACTATGCTCCTATGTATACTTGAAGGAACCCAGAATGCTAGAGCAATGTGTGAGAATTTGTATAGACATTGAAGACAACTTAGGAGATGAGTTGGAACTCTCAAAGGTCTAAAGAACACTAAAGTACAATGTCATCTCATTCTAGAGGAATTGTTGAAGGTTAAACCAGAATTGTGGAAGCATGTAGCAAATCGATTCCCTAAACTTACTACTACTCCCTCACAGATAGGATCACATAAGAAGGTACCAGAGATACCTGTAGAAAGAATCAAAGATGTAAGTGAAGGAGAGGAAGCTAACACTTATCTTCCAATAACCCATCAGGGCTACACCACCAAAGCCATCTTAGATTCAGAAGCCGGTAGCCATTGCTACCACCACTTTATGGAAACGTTGGGGTAAGCCAGCATTAAGACCTACCAGGATGAAGCTACAAATGGCTGACGGACATATAGAGAAGCCATTAGGCTTACTAGAAGTCATATCTCTCACCACATGTGGTGCGGAGTTTGAGCATACTTTTGCCATTTGTGATTTTGGGAAAAATCATGCTTATGAGATGATTTTAGGATGACCATTCATGCGTACGTTGCAAATTGTACAAGATTGGGGAACTAATTCTTTGTACTTGCAACATTTAGGAGTGACTACTAAAGTCAATCTTAAAGACTATTCCCATTGAGATGTACCCCCAGTACAATGGAACACAATCCATAAGACACAGGTAGAAACAGAATCAGTACACTCATTGGAATCAGATCCCTCATGGTTGCACGAGGATACTCATCTATGGATGTGTAAAGTAGCTAAACAAGAGGAAGAACGGTTAAAGGCCAGGACTTTAGGTTCCGAACAACATCCTCGAACCCTTCAAGACCTAGCTTACGCACCTATAGTATTTCCAGACGAGGAATTTGAGCCTCATGGTTGGGCGGAAATATTAGCAACAATGGATGTAGCCATCAATGAAGAACAATGGACACCCCATTGTGACGAGGATGGCTATGACATTTCAGTCTTCATAATAGAGCCAATCATGTGTGATTCAATTATAGAAGAATGCGAACCTAGCACTGATGCATTTGAGGATGCAAGCGATTGCGATCTAGAGTCAATTATTAAGGACCCTCCTTTTGCATCAGATGAGGAATATTTCTATGAAGTAGAAGCTCACCCTCAGAGACATGAAGAAATTATGAATGATGTGAGGTTAACCACACAAGTGACTAACAAAAGTGAAGGTAAGAAAAGAAAAAAGAAAGAAACCCTGTCAAAAGAAGAAGAATCTTTGTTTGAGGTTCCCGAGAACTTCAAGAAGTATGAAATAGAAGATAGACGAATCATGGTATGAATGCCTAAAAGAAAAGCTGATGTTGGAGAAGTATACAATAATTGAGAGAAAATCAAGATAATCATAGTCACCATAGAAGGAGAAGAAGAAAAATGTAAATACATAGGGCATGATTTGACGAATGAAGAAGAAGAATTAGTTGCCCTACTACGTGAATATAGAGATGTGTTCGCCTGGAGTTACAAAGAGTTGAAAGAAGTACACCCAGATATATGTTTCCATAGAATCCCTATGACTCCAGATGCAAAACCTACGAAATAGAAACCATACACATACAATGATAACTATGCTGCCAAGATTAAAGAAGAAATAGATTGCTTGATAGAAGCAGGATTCATTTATGAAATTGAGCATACTGAATGGGTATCCCCCATTGTGGTTGTGCCCAAGAAGAATGGGAAATCGCATGTGTGTATTAACCTTAAAAAAGTTAATGCCACCACGACTAGAGACAATTATCCTCTTCCTATCACATAACATTTATTGGAAAGAGTTGCGGGCAAGGAAGTTTACAGCTGTCTTGATGGTTTTTCAGGCTATAATCAAGTAGCCATTGTTGGTGCAGACCAATCACCAATTGAAGATTTGAAAGACAAAGAATGGAGATAAGAACAATTCTTGAAGCATAGAAGATGGATACATTCAAAGAGTGAAAGACATGTACACATATGTACATTAGTTAAGACATAGATTACTTATACTTATGTTTAGTCATAAGTCTATACATATTTGCCTATAAATACTTTGGAAAAATGTCGGGGCAAGTAGGAGAGACAAGAGGAGACAATAGGAGAGTATGAGAATAGTGCATTTGTAAGTTGTAAGATTCAATAGAGTTCATAGGAATGAGAAGAAGTCTCTCTCACAACTCAGTTGTAAATCTCTGAGAAATAGAAGAAAATTGCGCCCGATGTTTCTGTGTTTTCTCCTCGTGTGGTAGATCTTTTGTGAATTCCTTTTGGAGATGTCTAAGTCCATAGTTAATCAATCTATGACTAGAGTTTGAGAATCTAATTGTGATTAGGTTGAGAGAATTGTGTGTAGGAACATTCATATGTAAAGAATGTTCATAGTCTCCTGAAACAGGCGCAAATTTCGAGTTCAATGAAATGGACAATGCTCAGTGCACAGTGTAAAGTTTTACACATGTGATAGCTCAAAATCTAAGTTGAGAGATAAGCTATCTACATCTAAAAGCATTTGACCAAACGGGTTCGACATTGGGAGAACTATAGCTAAGAAGTTGCAAGTGTCAAAGTCGCTACTGCAGAGAAGGTGATTTACACATAGGTAAATTGTTTGTGTGATTTCTCAGAGTATACTGAATCATTTGCAGAGATTTAAGTTGGAGAAGGTGCACAACCTTAAGGTGAAGCAACCTACAAAGTTTTAAAAAAACCTTTACACAAATGATTAGTCAATCAAGGATTAATCTGCAGCAGACTTTTCTCAGAAGTTGAATTCTTCAGAATAATTAATTTTCTGATAAGTTGATGAATGTTCTCTAAATTTGGTGGAGTCTAAAGTTGTTCTTGATATAGAGGTGGTCTAAATTCAAGGTCAACTTGTTCTTTTGGAGATTAACACTCTCCATCAGTGGTATCAGAGCAGGAAGCATCAGAATTGAAGAAAAGGAGGATCCCGACTGCTGCAGCTACAAAGAATTTGACATCTGAAGATTCAAAAGGTGAAAGCTTGCAAGGAAAGCTTGAGAAGGAGATCATACAACATCAAGGAAGTCAAAAGGAGTGTCATTCGAAGTAAAGGTAACCTTATACTTCATAAAGGTTGAAGAATTCAATATGCAGGTGAAGGAAGAATGGGAGATTCTCTTCAAATAGAGAAGTTGGATAGAGAAAACTATCCTGCATGGTCAATGAGGATGGAAGCTCATCTAATGAGCAAAGATTTGATAGCTTACATTACAGGTGAAGAAGAAAAACCACAATTCAGAGATCCTAGTGTTCCAACTAGGGAGGAATTAACAGATTTGAAGAATTGGATGAAGAAAGATGCTCAAGCTAGGAGTATCATTTATATGGCAGTCAATGATTACTTGCTACCTCACATTAGAGGTCTTGAAAGTGCAAGTGATATATGGAATGCTTTGGAAGAGCATTTCCAAAACACCACAAAGTCAAGGAAGGCATCTTTATGGGCAGAATTTACAACTTTCAAGAAGAAGGCCTCTCAATCCATTTCAGACTATGTAACAAGGATGAAAGACATTGCAGATGCATTAGGAGCTGTTGATGAAGATATTGAGGAGGATAAATTTGTAAGGCAAATCCTTACAGGTTTGAGAGGTGATGAAAAATGGAAGCCATTCATTTTGTCTACAGAATTATCACTTGATCATTTCACTCCTGATTTAAATCAGTTGCTAGGTCATATGCTAACATTTGAGCAGGATGTTAAAGGAGATGGTGACAAAAGTACAGGTCATGCAATGTACTCAAAGGACAAGAAGAAAGATAACAAAGGAAAGCAACAATCAGGTGAAGATGAAGGCACAACTAGTCAAGCCAACTTCCTAAGAGGTAGAGGAGTTGGCAAAGGTAGAGGAAGGGGCAGGAACAACAAAGATGGAGCCAAAGCATGCTGGATTTGTGGTAAGACAAATCATTTAGCTAATGATTGTTGGCATAATAATCAAAGTAATGGAGGATACAATCAAAACTATAATTCAAGAGGAAGAGGAGGCAGAAATCAAAGAGGTAATTTCAGAGGCAGAGGTAGTAGGGGTTACTTTGGAAGAAATGCAGGTAGAGGTTTCCAAAGCCAACAATATAACAATACCTACTACAATTATGCTTCAGATCAAAAGGAAGATTCAACATTGATAATGAATGCAACTTGTGAAAGGCAGAGTGAAGATCAAAGAGTCTTTTACATTGATTCAGGGTGTAGCAATCACCTGAGTGGTAATATAGCCTTGATGACTGATTTGGAAAATAAGGTATCTAATCATGTTGTTCAAACAGGTGACAACACAAAGCACAATGTAAAGTCAATTGGATCAGTGAAGGCCAAGGATGGTAGCACCTTATTGAGTAAGGTCTTGTATGTTCCTACAATTCCTAAGAATTTGATAAGTGTAGGACAAATTGTGGAAAAAGGTTATGAAGTAAGGTTCACTAATGAAGGAGTGTTTGTGGAAGACCCTAGCAATGGGTATAAACAAATTGTTTCAAGGAAGAAAGAAGGAAGATTGTTCACATTGAAGATTCAAGGTAATGTTGGTCATGCCTTGTTCACCTATGGAGGACATACGATCTCTGAGTTAGATCTTTGGCACAAGAGACTTGGACATTTCAATGAAAGAGGTATTAAAGACATGATTAATAATGGTTCAGTGCTTGGATTGCCTAATGTTGCAGGTCAACATATGACATACAGATGTGAGGCATGTCAATTAGGTAAGGCTCATAAGCAACCCTATTTTAAGCATGGGTTTATGTATTCAGAGAAACTTGAATTGGTACACACAGATGTGTGGGGACCATCAAAGGATTTCAGTATCAATGGTTCAAGGTATTATGTGATTTATGTTGATGATGCTACCAGATGGATCACTATCTATGTGATCAAAGATAAGTCAGAAGTATTCAATACTTTCAAACATTATCATGTGTATGCAGAGAGAATTACAGGACATAAGTTGAAAAGACTAAGGTCAGATGGAGGGGGAGAGTATTTCTCTAATGAGTTCAGTGATTACTTGTGGAATGCAGGTATAAAAAGAGAGGTTACTTGCAGGTACTCTCCTCAACAAAATGGTGTAGCAGAAAGGAGGAATAGGACTCTTGTTGAGTTTGCAAGGTCCATGATGAAGGAGAAAAATTGTCCAAATTATTTGTGGGCTGAGGCTGTAAACACAACTACTTATTTGATCAATAGGCTACCTTGTAAAGCTTTGCAGGGTATGACACCTTATGAGGCATGGTGGGGTAAGAGACCTACACTAGACCATTGCAAAGTATTTGGATGTTTGGCCTATGCATATGTGCCATCACAATTAAGGCACAAATTGGAACCTAAAGCTGAAAAATATGTGTTTATTGGTTATGATGATAAGCAGATGGGATACAGGTTGTGGAATCCATCCACAAAACATTTCCTTGTATCAAAAGATGTTACATTTGATGAGCAAGGTACTTGGTATGCAGGTACTATCAATATTAATACAGATGATGAAGAAATTGTGAGCCAAAGGAAAGGTAAATCAAAGGTTCAGATATTTGATGAGCAAGAGAATCATGAAGTGCAGGTTGAAGTGGAAGAGACACCATCCTGAATGTGAAGAACCAGAAACCTCAAGAAGTGGAGAACTTAGGAGGTCTACAAGGAACAAATGGCAACCTACAAGGTATAGCTATGATACTTCATTTTTGGCTACCAAAGATTATGCTTACATGATTAAAGCAGATGAAGACCCTTCTACATATGAAGAGGCAAAAGGTAAAGAAAATTGGGAGAAAGCTATGCAGGAAGAATATGATGCATTGATGGAGAATCAAACATGGGATTTGGTTCCAAAGCCAAATAGTCAGAAGATCATTGGATGTAAGTGGGTTTATAAGACAAAAAGATTTGCAGATGGAAGTGTGTCTAGGTACAAAGCTAGACTTGTTGTGAAAGGGTTTGCTCAGACATATGGTATTGATTATGATGAGACTTATAGTCCTCTGGCAAAGATGACAACCATCAGGACACTTATAGCAATTACTGCATGCAAAGGTTGGAAATTATGTCAATTAGATGTGAAGAATGCTTTTTTGAATGGTTACATTTCAGATGAAGTTTTTATGGAGCAACCTCAAGGATTCAGAGATGGAAGATATCCAGATCATGTGTGTAAGCTCAAGAGAGCTTTATATGGCTTGAAGCAGGCCCCAAGGGCATGGAACTATAGACTTGTAAAGTTCTTAAAAGAACTTGGATTTCAAGTATCAAAAGCAGATAGTAGCTTACTTGTCAAAGCAAGTGATGATGGGTTTATTTACATGTGCATATATGTTGATGATATCATACTTACAGGTACAGATGAGAAAGGCATTCAAAGCTTAAAGAAGCAAATGGAGAAAGAGTTCAAAATCAGTGATTTGGGAGACTTGTCATACTTCTTGGGCATGGAGATTTCATACACTCAACATGGAGTGTATGTGACTCAAGAAAGGTATTTGAGGAACTTGTTAATCAAGTTTAAAATGGATGATTGCAGGGTAGCACCTACTCCAATGGAGGTGAATCACAAATTAAGCAGATTTGGAGGTGAAGAGTTCAAGGACATGAAGCAATATCAGAGTTTGGTTGGTAGTCTTATCTATGCTACATTAACTAGACCTGATTTATCATATGCAGTTGGGGTTTTGTCTCAATTCATGCATTGTCCTAGGAAAGAGCATTGGATTGCAGGTCAAAGAGTGTTGAGGTACATTAAGGGTACACTCAAAGAAGGTTTGTATTATGGTTTTACATCACATACAAATATCAAGATCTATAGTGATGCAGATTGGGCAGATAATCCAGATGATAGAAGGTCAACCTATGGATACTTGTGTTATGTGGGAGATAAGCTAATCTCATGGTGCTCAAAGAAGCAACATACAGTTGCTTTGTCATCTACAGAAGCAGAGTACAAAGGCATGGTTGAAGTTGCAAAAGAAGTGATTTGGCTTAAGACTCTCATGAAGAGTTTTGACACTATATAGAGCATACCTATCATTTATGGTGATAACATGAGTTCATTATATCTAGCTGCTAATCCTGTTTTTCATGCCAGGACTAAACACATTGAGATACAGTATCACTTTCTAAGAGAGAAGGTGATGGATAAGGAGATTGAAGTCATACATACTTCAACAAAAGATTAGATAGCTGATATGCTTACAAAGAGCTTGGATGGACCAAAGTTACAGAAGTTTAAAGACATGGCAGGCATAAAGAAGATAAGAGAAACCTCAATTGATGATTGAGGGGGAGCTGTTGGTGCAGACCAATCACCAATTGAAGATTTGAAAGACAAAGAATGGAGATAAGAACAATTCTTGAAGCATAGAAGATGGATACATTCAAAGAGTGAAAGACATGTACACATATGTACATTAGTTAAGACATAGATTACTTATACTTATGTTTAGTCATAAGTCTGTACATATTTGCCTATAAATACTTTGGAAAAATGTCGGGGCAAGTAGGAGAGACAAGAGGAGACAATAGGAGAGTATGAGAATAGTGCATTTGTAAGTTGTAAGACTCAATAGAGTTCATAGGAATGAGAAGAAGTCTCTCTCACAACTCAGTTGTAAATCTCTGAGAAATAGAAGAAAATTGTGCTCGATGTTTCTGTGTTTTCTCCTCGTGTGGTAGATCTTTTGTGAATTCCTTTTGGAGATGTCTAAGTCCATAGTTAATAAATCTATGACTAGAGTTTGAGAATCTAATCGTGATTAGGTTGAGAGAATTGTGTGTAGGAACATTCATATGTAAAGAATGTTCACAGTCTCCTGAAACATGCACAAATTTTGAGTTCAATGAAATGGACAATGCTCAGTGCACAGTGTAAAGTTTTACACATGTGATAGCTCAAAATCTAAGTTGAGAGATAAGCTATCTACATCTAAAAGCATTTGACCAAACGGGTTCGACATTGGGAGAACTATAGCTAAGAAGTTGCAGGTGTCAAAGTCGCTACTGCAGAGAAGGTGATTTACACATAGGTAAATTGTTTGTGTGATTTCTCAGAGTATACTAAATCATTTGCAGAGATTTAAGTTGGAGAAGGTGCACAACCTTAAGGCGAAGCAACCTACAAAGTTTTATAAAAACCTTTACACAAATGATTAGTCAATCAAGGATTAATCTGCAGCAGACTTTTCTCAGAAGTTGAATTCTTCAGAATAGTTAATTTTCTGATAAGTTGATGAATGTTCTCTAAATTTTGTGGAGTCTAAAGTTGTTCTTGATATAGAGGTGGTCTAAATTCAAGGTCAACTTGTTCTTTTGGAGATTAACACTCTCCATCAGCCATCGCTCCAGAAGATCAACATAAGACGGCTTTTGCCACAAAATGGGGCATATTTGCATTTTGTGTGATGCCTTTTGGGCTCACAAATGCACCCGCCACCTTCCAACGACTCATGTGTCATGTTTTTAAGGAATTCTTACGCAAGAATTTGGAAGTTTATGTCGATGACATATGTGCACATTTGAATATGAGGCACACACATACCCCAAAACTAAGACAGGTATTTGACAAATGTCGAGAATATCAGGTTTGTGTGAACCTAGAAAAGTGTCAAGGAATGGGATTTCGACTGATGAAGAGAAGGTGAAAGTAAGTGCCAATCTACCTAGGCCAAATAATGTAAAAGAGGTACAGGCATTCATGGGTCATTTTGGTTATTACAGACGATTCATACACATGTATGCAATCATAGCCAAGCGTCTGTACTCTCTTTTAACCAAGTTTCAATGGACAGATGAGTGTGAGAATTCATTCGATGAACTTAAATGATGTTTATGCTCAACACCTATATTGACAACCCCGGATTGGAGTAAACCATTCCATGTACATGTGGATGCATCCAACTATGCCATAGGATGTGTGTTGGCACAACCCACGAATGAAGGTAACATAGATCTTGCCATAGCTTATGCGAGCAGATAGTTGAATGCAGCAGAAAGAAACTACACCACTACGGAATGAGAAGGATTAGGAATGATCTGCGTAGTAAAGAAATTCAGGCATTATTTGTTGGCAAATAAGTTCAAATTCTTCACGGATCATCAAGCATTACTATACTTAGCCAATAAGCCTTGTAACACAAGATGACTGATACGTTGGTTTCTATTGCTCATGGAGTATGACTTTGAAGTAGTAGTCAGGGAGGGAAAGACACATCTCAGAGCTGACCACCTTTCAAGATTAACCACAGGAGAAGCTCCTCAAGGAATAACGGATGAATTACCAGATGCATATTTGTTTAACCTTGAGATAGTACCAGAATCGGCTAAGCCTATAGTTCCTATTCTCACGTATGGACCCAAGAATCCTAAGATAAGGATCAAAGAAGGAGAGATTACCAAGTCTCAAAGATATCAAATAATAGCAGGAAGCATATATAAATAGGATAATTAGAAGATTCTTGCTTGTTGTGTAGATGAATCAGAACATGCAAATTGGATGCAATTAGCACACGTAGGTGCATTAAAGCAACATCATTCAAAACATCGTACATTGCAGACTCTGCATAGACTAGGAATATATTGGCCTTCTATGGAAGCAGACGTCTACAAGTTGTGTAAAGAATGCCCTGTTTGTTGTGAAAGACCACCAGTAGAACACGCTACTTATCATGTGTCTCTCACACCTGAATGGAGTGAACCTTTAGTGACGTACTTGAGGATGAAAACATTCCCTCAAGGAATGACCTTAGCATGACAACGCAATCTAGAGCAGGAAGCTCAAGACTATTCACTTATTGGCAACAATCTATACAAAGGAGGACGAGACGGATACCTAAGACAATGTGTTCATGAAAGTGATTATTTGAGCATACTAGAGACTGCACACCAAGGTGTTGTAGGAGGTCATTTTGGCCCCGATAGGATAATCAAAGCCATCCTCTTTGCAGGATTATGGTGGCCCACTCTTCACATGGATGCACATACTTATGTCAAGAGATGTGATGTGTGCCAAAGAACTCAGTTTCCTACTCGCAGAGATGAAATGCCATTGAAACCCATGATGGGAGGACGTGCATTTTCTAAGTGGGGTATAGACTTTGTAGGACCCATTAATCCCCCTACAAAAGGTACACATGTGGAATACATCATTGTTGCGACAGATTATCTTACCAAATGGGTAGAGGCTAAGGCCACAAAAAAGAATGATGCACACACGACTGCAAAATTCTTATTTGAAAATGTCTTTACAAGATATGGACTGCCTATAGAGTTAGTGAGCGATCGAGGAACTCACTTTCTAAACCAAGTCATTGAATATTTGTTACAAGATTTTATGGTGATTCACAAGAAATCCACACCATATCATCCTCAGGCCAATGGTCAAGCCCAAAGCACTAACAAGATCCTTTGTAACATACTGGCGAAACTCGTGAACAACAAACGTTCAGATTGGGACAAACAGTTACATCACGCTATTTGGGCATATCGAGTGGCCTACAAGACCGTACTGAATGCAACTCCCTTTCAGATGGTTTTTGGTCAAAATGTTGTGCTTCCTTTGGACTTCTTGATACCAACCCTTAAGGTTGCACAAGAACATCGGTGGACCGGCCATGAATTATCATCAAGAATAATGGACTTGGAACGATTAGGAGAAAGCAGGCTGAAAGCAGCAGCAGGTATATATGCAGCAAAGAAGCGACAGAAAGCCTATTTCGATGCACATGTGAAAGATAAAGGCTTAAAAGAAGGAGATTAAGTCCTTGTGTATACGCTAAAACAACATGCACAGTGCTGCGACTAGTGCGATTAGATGGTCCCACTATAAGGACTCAAGAATAGAAATGCGGCCAATTGAGGCATACCTCATAGGGCTAGGAGGCATGGAAACCCTTGCATGGGTGAGGTGGACCTTCCTATCCTCATACATGATGTGACCATGATAGCAAAGCTACTAGTGTGCCATGACGATGACTTGATAGAACCCCTAATCCTTGGCCAAGATTGGCTATACGATCACTTAGTGGGCCTAAAACTTAGACAAGGCTCCTTGTACATTGGAACCTTAGATCAGTAGCGAGTGATACCGCTTGACTTCCCTAACAACACTCCGCCTGAGGTATGTAACCCTAGACCATATGAGTTGCATGCAAAGGAGGACCGGAAGATCTTTGGCCAGATAAGTCATAGGCTACATCTACCCCAACCCATGCGGGCTTGGCGATGGACAATTGCCATTCTAGAATAATGTCAGGAGATTTTCCCTTGGTCTTCTTGCAAACTAGAAGGGGTCACCACCTGGTCAGGTGGGTTGCATCAGCGGTCAGGTGGATTGCATCAGCAGCCACATGGGCACAACACCTTGCGGTGCCCATCCTTCCACACTTACTGCGGATTGGCCTAGACTAATAGTACAAAACGAAGCACTTCCTAATGGGCAAGTTTTGCAAGTGTTGGACCTCCCTTCTTTTCCAAAACAGAGTGTCCATCTGACCTCTCAACCTCAACCACAAAGGAGTCAACCACAACGAAGGAACCCAGACAGACGACAATATCAGACGACACAAGGAGGAAAGTAATATCCGTATCACAAAGCAAGAGGTACGAGACAAATATGGGTGCCAAAAGGACAGAAACCATCGATAGTTTGCAACAATGCCGACAAGGATAAGAAAAAGTTTCAACCAAATTAGAGGCAGTATCCAAAGTCTTCTCAACCTCCTTCTACAAGTATGAGCAATCGACAGATTTGGATCGCCAAGAAGTACCTTACGAATCAACCCACACCCACACAGATTTGGGTACCCAAACAGTGTATCATAGCTCAACCCTCAAGTCATGTAATATATACCCCTTAGAAATCTTTTACCCCTCAATACCACCTTTTGTCCCTCAGCAGAAGCATACCAACCGCTCAGCAACTCTTAAGAAATGGATACCGAAACATATCCAGATGTCACCTCAACACCCGTTGTCTAACACTACTCCCACCCAGACTAAACACTACCCTTATGATAACTCATTCACAAGTGAGCTTTGTACAAATCCACACACCATAACCCAACCTCACTTATAATAACAATCTCATCAAGCAATGTATGCACTATCTGACACATGTAGGTGTCTAGAGACTTGCATTAGCTTTGCAAAAATCATTCCATAAATCACCTCACAACACGGCTACACGGGTTACACATCGATTATGGAAAGGGATTGCGGTCTCACTTTAATGGGATCATGATTAATTTCCATACTAATGTGCTAATCTTTTGTAGCAGTGTTACTAGCTGAGCCTCATCCCACGGCTCAACCACCCAAATTTCAAGGATTCCCAGGACCTATGCCAATTGATGATCCTCCCAGGGGATATACTGAAAAAGTTCATCGTAATTCCCATTGGTTACAAGGTCTAGCAGGACCTTTGGCAGATGTAGATTTTATTTTTAATGCTAATTTGACTTTTGATAGTAGCAAATGGGGCAAGTATCAATTCTTCTCCAGAGAATTTGAAGCGGTCCAGAATACAGAAGACTTAAAGCACGTTTGGGCGAGAGCAGGTTTTACGGAATACTTTAGTGATCCACTGCCCAAACTGGATTTTTATAGATATTACTACTTAGTGACCACACTCATAGCCTCCGAGAACAAGGATTTGTCGGGCACTTTTATTTTGCCGTCTTTAGTAAATGACCCCCCATTCAAAAGGATTTATCTTTCAAAGGATTTGATTCGAGCAGCAATTCATGGAACTCACATGTCGACAAAGCGAGAAAGGTTGATTCTAGAGCCGATGAAGCGTGGTGATGTTACCAAATGGGAAGACATTTTAGCCATCACACCTGAGCTATCTAAGCCATTACGGATATGCATGCAACACTTTGCATTCCCACCTCAGGATCGTTTTACTATGCCTCACAAGCGTATTTGGTTTGGTTTGTATTTAGCTTGTATTGGGCCCTAAACAGTTGATCTTGCAAGTTGGATTATTGATCAGTTGTATTTAGCGCAACGTAGATGGGAAGGGAAAAAAATCATCCATGGATGTTGTGCTCTCACGAGAATTGTTTATATGTGTTTGGCATGTGACTTGCCAATAGAGCGTGCGATGACAAGTGAAGAACTGAAAGCGTTCAAAGGGACTACCAAGAAGGCAAGAAAATCTAGCAAGGGACGGGCAGGCAAGCGCATGCGAGGATCTATCCCATGCCTACAAGTTGAGAGTCCCCGTCACCTCCACCCTCTCTAGAACAGTCACCTACGCAACCCCTTGCAGTGATACAACCCATTCACATATGACTATCATGACCAGTTATTACGGAAGGTACTACCAGTATGCTTACCTCTTAAGCAACTACCGTTCAGGAACCCACAACTACAGCAGCAGAAATTCAAACCTCCATTGGTGCGGAAGCGTTCACTTTTCCTATACCCAACCTGGAAGCAGAACCAACGAATACCACGTTCGATTTTGAAATGCCGGACGCTTTTCCAAATGAATTTCAATTCTTAGAAGGACAATTTTTCTCCTAGGAATATGAATGACCAAGTTACCCTACAACTCCACTTGATCAATCGCAAACGCAAGTAGTCTCCAGCTCTGAAGAACAGAGGACAGAAACAGATGATGATGACGGAGACGATGAAGCCAGTCAAGCCAGTCATGACTCACAAGAGAATATACAAAGTGATGAACAGGAACAACAAACTGACACCCAGGGTGACACAAGCACACACGAAGATGAAACATTTGAAGCAGTGGCCTACACATTAGCAACAAGAAGTTATATCACACCATGTAAGTAGTTTGGACACGTAAAAAGCTATCGGAAGAAGAAAGCCAAGTGCTTGTCAAACAAGAACTCGCTACAGGAGGCTTTGAGGAAGCATACATTCAAGGTTTCAGAGAACTCGTTAAGTCATTAGGCACTAATGAAGCATTATGATATCTGCAAAGGAAGCCACTACCACAATTTGACCCACGCCGCATATGCTTGTTATCAAAACTAGGTCAATATATTCGTGTACCAATGGATGGACAGTCATCACAACAGGCCAGAGAAGAATGCCTCATTCTGGAAGGTCCTTTGATGGAAGAAACAATCATAATTGACTCCCCGCCCTGCACCTCTACTGTACAGACCACCACAGTTGTTGACGTACCCACCACACCAACCGCTCCTCTTTCACCTCTTGTCCCTCCAATCTCTCCTATACACCCTGCCTCTCCCATACTATCCACATCCTTTGATAGCGCAATAGCAGACGCCTTTGTTGCGTCAATTCCTCTCACACTTTCCGCACCTACACAACCTAGCCTCCCACCTAGGACTTCAACCCTTCTATCCAGTCCATTCCTCCATCCATCCTTCCCTTCCTTCCCCACCCCTCCAAGACCCCTATTCCCATTTCCTCCTCCATTGACCTTTTCCCCCGTCTCACCTGTTGGAGGATAAACACTCCTATGTGCACAACAAAAGCAAATGAACCCTCCTAGGATCCTGAAATTTTTCAGACATAGGTTCTGTATTTTCTGAGTTTCTCTGAGTATATGCAGAGAATGAAAATGAAATTTTGCAGGCATAAACTAGACTTTAAGAGCTTTCAAATGAGAGTAAAATCACTCCCTTTGGATACTGGATGATGCCTCAACCAGCTGTAACAAAACAGATAACTTGATCTCTTCACAGAGTATGAGCTAACTGGACAGACACTGTTCTGGACATTTCTCTGCACATGTGCAGGCACTGAGCCTGAGACTTATACCAGACAAAGTAGAACTTATAAGCTTTCCAACAAGACAAAAATCATTGCAAATGGATTCCGGATGAAGGAGAAACAACAATTACAAGACCGGTGGGTCTGCCAAAAACATCTAGATAGATAGAGTGTGTAAAAGTGAAATTTCTGCAAAATATGCAGAGAACAGCTAGTAGGGGGTGTGCTTAAGCAAGGGGGCAGCTTGGGCACGTATTTCCATGACTCTAAGTCATAATACAACTCATTAGAGGTTTTAAAGACCTCATACTAACCTCTTTAACCAATCAAAAGCATATACATGTCAAAAGTGAGGTCCAATCACATCAAGAGGTGAGCTAAATCTTCTCTAATCAACTTCTTTCCATTATGGGCATAATTGGATGCCTCAAACTCGTGGAAATCAGCCTCCTTTGATTGTGGATGATGTGGAAGGTTCAATTTGGGGCATGTTCCCACACTCTTGAGCTTGAAAAACTTTCAACACTCCCCCTCAAGCTCAAGTCTTTTCCTTTGTTGCTTCAACCTATGTCTCTTATGTTGATAGCTTCCTTGAATCCTCCAAGCTTTGTACCTTCAAGAAACTTTGTCATCATGTCTGCAACCTGCATTTTAGTGTTCACATACCTTATATCTAGCTCTTTTGCCATCACCTTTTCTCTAACGAAGTGGTAATGAACCTCTATGTGCTTGCTCCTTGCATGAAACATGGGATTGTTAGCTAGATAGATGCTTGAAATGTTGTCTCCATAAAGAGGAAACTCCTGCACTTCCACTTCCAAGTCCTTAAGTAGCTTCTTAAGCCATAATAGCTCACATGTAGCCAATGCTAAACCTCTGTACTCAGCCTCTGTGGATGAAAGAGCAACAGTGGGTTGCTTCTTAGAGCTCCAAGAGATCACTTTTGTACCTATCATGAAAACATAACCCGATGTACTCCTTCGATCATCCTTGCTACCTGCCCAATCAGCATCACTATATCCTTTGACACTTAGATCAGCATCATATGAGTAAAATAGACCTTGGTTGATGGTGTGCTTGATGTAACGAAGCACCTTTCTTGCCGCCATAAGATGATCATGAGTAGGTGCATGCAAAAATTGAGAGAGAACACCTACTACATATGCAAGATCAGGTCTAGTGAATGTAGCATAAATTAATGAACCAATTATGCTTCTATATAGTGTAATATCTTGTATAGCCTCTCCTTGACCTGCAACCAACTTTGTATTGGGCTCCATGGGCTGAGAAAGTGGCTTACAACCACTCATACCAAACCTGTATAGCACATCCAACAAGTATTTTCTTTGAATCAAGAAGATGCCATTGTGTGCATAGATTACCTCTATTCCCAAGAAGTACTTTAGTGTTCCAAGATCAGATATCTTGAACTCCTTCCCTAGCTTTGATTTGATATCTTTAATACCTGCAATATCACTTCCTGTGATGATCAAATCGTCCACATAGATGCATATGTATACCATCTTGTCTCCTTGCTTCTTCATGTAAAGTGATGGATCTGCAACACTTTCTTTGTATCCACAACTTGATAAATAATCCACTAACCTTTGATTCCAGGCCCTTGGGGCTTGCTTTAGTCCATATAATGCTTTCCTTAGCTTGCAAACATGATTTGGGTACCTCATACTAGCAAATCCTTGAGGTTGGCTCATGTAGACTACTTCTTCAAGCTCTCCATTGAGGAAGGCATTCTTCACATCCAACTGATATAAGCTCCATTTCCTTGATGTGGCCACTGCAATCAAAGTCCTAATTGTTGGCATCTTGGCTACGGGGCTGAAAGTTTCATCATAATCTATCCCGTAGCTTTGGGAGAAGCCTTTCGCCACCAACCTTGCTTTGTACCTAGCAATGGAACCATCTGAACTTCTTTTAATTTTGTAAACCCACTTATTACCTATCACCTTCATGCCTTCTTGAGCTGGTACCAAGCTCCAAGTATGGTTCTCATCAAGTGCTTTGAGCTCTTCCTTCATTGCCTCTTGCCATTCCTTGCAATCCTTAGCTTCTTCATAACTAGTTGGTTCCTTGTCCTTGATTACCTGAGTCATGTATGCATAATGCTTTGCAATGAAATTATCATATGTTAACCTTTGTACTGGATATCTTACTCTTGAAGACCTTCTTTCACTTCCTTTGGGTGTGGTTGCCATCTTCTTTCTTTGTTTTGCCACTCCTGGAGTTTGAATTTCTTCTATCTCTTCATCTTCCAACATGCTCTCGTCCACATAGCTTCCTTCTTCAACTGAAATCTTCTCTTTGCCTTTGACTTTGCTTTCTTCAGAGCTGGTCTGTCTTTCCCTAAGCCTTCCACTCCATGGTGAGGGTGTCCTTGTGTTGCATGAGTTGCTTGGACCACTCAAATCCATGCTTTCTTGAACTCTATCATCATTCTTCAAATCTGTCTCACCTATGTCTTCAACCTGCAATGGACTTGTGCATGCATACCAAGGCTTCAACTCATCAAAGACAACATCCCTACTTACCTTCAGCTCCTTGGTGATGGGATTATAGCATTTATACCCCTTTTGTTCCATAGAATATCCCAAAAAAATACACCTTTCAGATTTGGCATCTAACTTTGACCTCAACTCTTGAGGTACATGTACATAGCATATACAACCAAAGATTCTAAGATGTGAAATGCAAGGTTTTCTTCCACTCCATGCTTCCTCAGGGGTTAGATGATGTATACCTGATGTAGGACATCTATTCATGATGTATGTGGCTGTATATGTAGCCTCTCCCCAATAACAATGCGGCATATTCATTTCATTGAGCATACACCTTGCTACCTCTGCTATGTGTCTGTTCTTTCTCTCTGCTACCCCATTTTGTTGAGGGGTATACCTGCATGTAAATTGTCTTTTGATGCCATTGACCTGCAAAAATTCAGAAAATTCATGGGAGAAGTACTCTCCCCCTCCATCGGATCTCAAAGTTTTGATAAACTTGCCAGATTCCTTCTCCACCTGTGCTTTGAATTTCTTGAAGTAGTGGAACACATCTGATTTGTTTCTAATGCAATACAACCACACTTTCCTTGAAAAGTCATCAATGAAGGTTACAAAATACCTATTTCCAGCAAGGGATGCTTCTCTTGTTGGACCCCAAACATCCGTGTGAATGAGGTCTAAAACATTTGCACTTACATAGGTACTCTTCTTGAAGGGCAGCCTTGATTGTTTTCCTTGTTGGCAAGCTACACAAATTTCATGCAACATTTTAGATGTAAAATTTGGTAGGCCTCTTACCAAGCTCCTCCTTTGCATGTCCTTGAGCTTTTGTAGGTTGATGTGACCTATTCGTTTATGCCATAGATCCAAATCTGCTATCCTCTTGTCTCCATATGTGACATACATTGAATGGTGTGGCTGATTTATGTCCATTGTGAACATTCTCCCTTGCTTTTTTCCTTTTGCTATGAGCTTGAAACCTGCCCTTGGATCCTCAACAAAACATCCTCTTTCATTGAACCTAACTTGATAGCCTTTTTCTACCATTTGGCCTACCGAAATCAAGTTTTTGGTAATAGTAGGGACATGTAATACCTCTGATAAGCACTTTGCTCTTTGATTTCCTTCCAAACTGATATCTCCCACATGTTGAATGGTATGCTCTGAGTTATCACCTGTTTCCACATGCCCTTGATGCTTTGGGACCTGCAAATTACTAAAAAGATCCTTTCGACATGACATATGATTGCTACATCCACTGTCTACATACCATACATCTTCACTAGCTTGAGTTGTATTTTCACCATACCTCATGGCAAGTAAATAATCATTCCCTTGGCTGGATGATGTGTTTGCATAATTACCTTGCCCTCTATAATTGTTGTTGTTGCTTTGATTCCCTTGTCTTTGAGCTCTATGATAGCATTCATTTGCAAAATGACCGGGCTTACCGCATACAAAGCATCCATTTGAAGTGGCTTGTCCTCTTCCACCAAATCTTGCACCTCTTCCTCTATTTGTGGCTCTTCCACATCTTTGACCTGCATTTTCTTGTTGTCCTTGACCTCCTTGGTTGCTTTGATATCTTCCTCTTCCTCTTGTAGCACCTCGGTTGTGTCTTCCTCTTCCTCTACCTGCATACAACAATTGCCCTTGGCTATCCTTGGCATTATGACCACCAAGGTTCATCTCCTCTGTCACCATGAGAGTGATTAGTTGATCAAAATCAGGAAGAGAGTCCCTTACATACACTGAAGTTGTGAAAGCCCTCCATTTTTCATCATCCCTAAGTCCATTTAGGGTGTAGGCGACAAGATCGTCATCATCTAGGGCACAACCGATTGACCCTAGTGCATCTGCAAGCTCTTTAACCTTTAATATGTAATCATTAGCACCTTGAGAGGGGCTTTTCCTAAGATTATTTAGCTCATTCTTGAGCTGAATTTTTCTAGCTTTTGTGGAGGTTGAATACAATCTCTCCAAGCACTCCCACACCTTCTTCGATGTATCCAAATCTTGAATATGCCCTACCATAGAGTTGCTAATATGCTGAGATAAAATGAAAATGACCCTTTTGTCCCTTTCATCCCACTCTCTTACTGCTCTTCTCTGGTCATTGGTTGGATTTACCTCATCTATGTAGGGTTTTGGCTCTCCACCACTCACAAGTCCCCACAAACCTTTCCCCATCAAAAAATTGCTTATTCTAAATCGCCACGGTTGGTAGTTTCCTTTTTCGAGCTTCTCAATCTGAGCATTGAGATCAGCCATGGTGCCTCCTAACTCTTTTGAACCTCCCCCTTGATGCAATGAAGTTGAAAAGGATGGATTTTACCTCAAAAAATAGAGCTACTCCTCTTGATGAAGCTTCGTCTTTGATTTGATGATGTATTTGCTTCCCCTTGTTGTTGACGTGCCCGTTCTTTGCTTCCTTCCTTCAAAATTTGATGAAGTCTTCACTTCACTTCAGTAGCTCCTTCTTCTCTCTTTGATACTCCACTTATAGCTCTGATACCACTGTTGGAGGATAAACACTCCTATGTGCACAACAAAAGCAAATGAACCCTCCTAGGATCCTGAAATTTTTCAGACATAGGTTCTGTATTTTCTGAGTTTCTCTGAGTATATGCAGAGAATGAAAATGAAATTTTGCAGGCATAAACTAGACTTTAAGAGCTTTCAAATGAGAGTAAAATCACTCCCTTTGGATACTGGATGATGCCTCAACCAGCTGTAACAAAACAGATAACTTGATCTCTTCACAGAGTATGAGCTAACTGGACAGACACTGTTCTGGACATTTCTCTGCACATGTGCAAGCACTGAGCCTGAGACTTATACCAGACAAAGTAGAACTTATAAGCTCTCCAACAAGACAAAAATCATTGCAAATGGATTCCGGATGAAGGAGAAACAACAATTACAAGACCGGGGGGTCTGCCAAAAACATCTAGATAGATAGAGTGTGTAAAAGTGAAATTTCTGCAAAATATGCAGAGAACAGCTAGTAGGGGGTGTGCTTAAGCAAGGGGGCAGCTTGGGCACGTATTTCCACGACTCTAAGTCATAATACAACTCATTAGAGGTTTTAAAGACCTCATACTAACCTCTTTAACCAATCAAAAGCATATACATGTCAAAAGTGAGGTCCAATCACATCAAGAGGTGAGCTAAATCTTCTCTAATCAACTTCTTTCCATTATGGGCATAATTGGATGCCTCAAACTCGTGGAAATCAGCCTCCTTTGATTGTGGATGATGTGGAAGGTTCAATTTGGGGCATGTTCCCACACTCTTGAGCTTGAAAAACTTTCAACATCACCTCCCCATCCCACAATATTTCCTCTTTCCCCTCTCCACCAAGCAATACAAGAGACCCCATCTATAAATTAGTCAACAACCTTTGTAAATCCTATTTTTACACCCACTCATGCACCCACTGTCACTCCACTATTCATGGTCACTGCACTTGACACCACGTCCAGTGACATGGACATATCACCACCCACTGCACCACCACTCACCTCATCCATTCTACCACCAAATTTAGGCACATCACATTTTTCCACTATCACCACGACATCCACATTCCCATCCCTATTTCCCCTTTCCCTTGCATCAACACCCACACCCACAACACTTCACTCACTATGCCATTAATACTATCACCCACCATCGATACTGCATTCCGTCAAATGTTCGTGTGCATGACACAAGTAAGAGATGAATTCACATCTCTAGGCACCAGTTACCAGACACTGCAGCAAACCACAAACGACTTATAGTCGCAGCTCAATTCTCTATCAATAGAGAATGCCTCCCTTAACACATGCTACCAAGAGCTACGTCAGGCCTACCACAAACTTGAACTCGAAAGTGAACAAAAGACAAAAGAGGCCGTTACAGATATTGACAACTTGTTAAGGGCTCAGACTATTCGAAACGCAATGCTCACTAGAAACCTGGGACTACTCAGATGACACCTAGGACTAGCTAAAGAAGATAATCAATGCTTACAGGAACAGAATAGAGAAAACCTCGAAGTTGCTTTAGATCAATCGGATGAACCCTTAAGTCCCAGTCATTTCAAAGCTGTCCCCTCCGAATCCATGAAGATGTTATTGGAAGATCATGTCCGACTACTAGAGGAATATGACAGCATGAATGAAGAATACCAAAAGCTCAAAGAGGAACACAAAATATTACAGTTACGAGAACTTATACAGCAAGCACCACCAGCTCCTATGTCCACATCTCCGGTGATCATCTAGGAATTCAACGCTTTACGGGGCCAAGTATTGATTCTTCAAACACAGGTAGCAGCTTATGAAGCACCCCCTAGGCCAAATTCCCCACCGGAACTACCAATAGATGAAGAAACAATCACTATCCCGCTGGAGGACACTTTTGAAGAAGCGTACGAACCCCAACCCATCCCAGGCGGACGCGTCACAACTGAAGGCCAGACCACATTCGAACTTCCTACTCCCGTGTGCATGAATACTGTCGAAGAACTTGGACAGACCCACTCAGCATGTGTGGAAGCACAATTACACACAATGGCTGTGATCGAAGAACGTATTTTACAGTCCCCTTATTTTGCTCAATTGGCCCCTCACAGGTATATATCTGGGCATGAGCTACAATACAAACCATATTTTATGTTAATGGCAGAATACCAATTGGCCATCGAAAAAGAGACAGGTAGGAACTCTTCCCATGCAACTCAGTTTGAGCCTGAAGACTTGCCAACGAACGCGCAGAGAGGAGAAATATATCAACCAACTTGGCTCGAAGACTTATTACAGGAATATCCAGAAATGATGAGCACATGGGTCAAAGCACCACTTCACTTAAAGTATAACCTGTTGGTGCAAACAAGCCTACACACATTGGCTTGAACCCTTGGACTTATGGAAGACTAGCATGGATAAAGGTTTATCAAGGCTTCAATCAAAAGCAAGGCTCATGTGAACATATGCTTATATGTTCTTACTTGTTTACCCCTTGTAAAAATCTAAGTGACTTGACATTTGTTTGTAACCACTTAAAGTCATCCACCTACCTCATTAGTCGTGGAAATTTGATTGTTGAGATGGAGAGAATATCTCCCTACTTTTAGAGGAGAGATTCAAGGGAGCCTAACCTTGAATTTCAAATTCAAATGAAGACCAAACTCCTATAAAGGAGGTACTGAAAAAGTCGCGGGTTACACTCTCACTCTAGCTCACTTCCCGAGGCTAAATTTCTGTGTAATTCATTGTGTGTGAAGGTTACTCCATAGCCAACACCACAATACCTCATCTAGCTCTGCTTGTCAAGCTAATGAGATTGTACAAACACATATATCAATAGAAGTATACATTCATCGTCTCTGTTTTGTCTGAGTCACCTACTTCAAGTCTGTCAACTTCAAAGAGGCATTGCTCTGGATCTACTGAACCAAATCAAGAGTTCTATAGCTCATTGGAACCAGCTCAAAGTCTACTACAAGCATACAAAATTTCAAAGGATTCCATTCAGCCATTTGGGAGAAAATCGAGTCGAGGTGCACACTGGTATTTGTCTGCAGAGTTCCTGAAAAGTCGGGGGTGATTATAATTTTGCTAAACTTATTTCTCAGTGCATAGTTAGTCAATTGAAGTGATTCCACTTGTGATTGGTAGCTTACTAAGGTACATTGTTACTCCCAAAAGGAATTGTGCCAATTTTAAGTGTGCTGGACACACTCAGTAAAAGTCTGTGCAGGTATCACTACAGGAATAGAAGGTTTTGCTTGATTTGTGAAGTACCAAGTTATCTGTTTTGATTTGGTCATTACCCAAATCATTTCCAAAGCACATATATGGTTTCTTTATGTCATTAGGAAGCTAAACTTGTGTACTAAGCATATCTGAAAAGAAAAGAGGGCAGGTGTGAAGCAGGATTTGCAGCACCAACTGATTTCCTGAGTGCATCCATCCATCACTCTCAACAGTGGTATCAGAGCAAAACAAGGTAATCATGGGTGATGGTTTCCCTTCATTCATTGACAAATTGGACAGAAACAACTATCAAGCTTGGTCACTGAGAATGAAGACCTATCTACAAGGGAGAAGTCTATTTGGATACATATCAGGAGATGAGGAGTTGCCCTCATTCAAGACTAGAGGACTACCTACAAAGGATGAGCATGAAAGACTTAACCAATGGTGTGCAAAGGATGCTTTGGCAAGGTCTTATCTCTTAAACTCTATATCTGACTTTCTTTTACCTCATGTAAGAAATTGTAAGACTTCCCAAGAGACTTGGGAAACCTTGTCAAATTACTTTTCTTCCAACACAAGGGCTAGGAAGAATCAATTATGGATAGAGTTCACAACACTTAGGAAGCAGCCCAAGCAATCAGTCTCAGATTATGTGACAAAGATCAAAGATGTGGCAGACCAACTAGCAAGCATTGGAGAGGAAATTGAAGAGGAGCAAATAGTCAGGCAAGTGACAAATGGACTCAAGGCAGATGATAAGTGGGAAAGTTTCACCACTGCAATGGACCTCTACATGGACATGCATACCCCTGATCTCACAACACTCATGGGCCAACTATTTACACATGAAGCAAAGTTCACCAAGGCTGGAGATCAATCAAAAGGTAATAACCCCTCTGCTCTCTTTACTGATAAGAAAGTTAAAGATAAAGGCAAGAAGAAACAGGATGAAGAAGGCTCTACCTCTCAAGCCAATTATGCAGGGAGAGGTAGGTCATCTAGAGGAAGAGGCAGAGGAGGTAAGTCAGGTAGGGGGAGACCCTACAACTCATCACCTTGCAACATCTGTGGGTTGTCCAATCATACCACAGATGAATGCTACAAGAACTATAAAAACCAGAGAGGAAGAGGCTACTCAAGAGGTGGATACTCTCAAGGAAGAGGCAGATTCAACCACAATCAAAGCTACAATGGGTACAACAACCAATACAACAACAATTACAACAACAACCACAATGGAAGCTACCAAGGTGGATTCAGAAATAGAAGAGACTACAACAACTACACAGAGGAGCAAGATGACTCCTTATTGATCATGAATATGACCTCAAAGATAGGTACAAATGATGATCATTTATTTTACATTGACTCAGGATGTTCTAACCATGTAGCTGGCAATGTGGCATTGCTTTCTGATTTGGAAGAGCCCAAGGGCAAACATCAGGTACAAACAGGTGATGACACTAAACACTCTGTGGTCAAAATTGGAAATGTGAAGACATGTGATGGTAATCAGAACCTATTAAGCAGGGTACTCTATGTACCAACAATAACTAAGAATCTGATGAGTGTTGGTCAGATTGTGGAGAAAGGTTTGCAGGTCAGATTCACACAACATGGAGCATATGTGGAGGACCCAAAACAAGGATTCAGGAGGATAGCCAAAGGGGAGAAATCAGGTAGATTATTTACATTTGAGCTAGAAGATACAAAAAATATTGCTTTGTATAATTATAAGGATCAGACACTCTCAGAGTTAGAGATATGGCATAAAAGACTAGGGCACATAGGTGAAAGGACTATCAAGCAAATGTGCAGGGATCAGTGTGTGCTTGGGATACCTAATGTATCCAAGCAACACATGATTTACAAATGTGGATCATGTCAATTTGGTAAGTCTCACAGATTACCCTACTCAAGAAAAGGTTTCATGCATGAAGACTACCTAGACTTGGTACACACAGATGTTTGGGGACCTAGCAAGGACCCTTCCATTTCTGGTTCAAGGTATTATGTGTCCTTCATTGATGACTATAGCAGATGGACCATTTTGTACTTTATGAAGCATAAAGATGAAGTGTTTAATTGTTTCAAAAGGTATCTTGCACTTGTTGAGAATCAAACAGGTAGAAGCTTGAAGAGGCTAAGGTCAGATGGTGGAGGAGAATACTTCTCCAATGAGTTTGAAGATTTCTTGCAGGAAAGAGGCATCAAGAGAGAGATCACTACAAGGTACTCACCAGAACAAAATGGGGTAGCAGAAAGAAGGAATAGACTTATAGTGGAAACAGCTAGGTCTATGCTCAATGAGAAAAAGTTGCCAAATTACCTATGGGCATAGAGTGTGTCCACTGCCACCTATCTCATCAATAGGTTGCCATCCAAATCACTTGATGGCATGACACCATATGAAGCATGGCATGGTAAGAGACCCTCTCTAGATCATTGCAAAATCTTTGGATGTGTAGCATATGTGCATATACCCTCACAGGTAAGAGGAAAGCTAGACCCAAAGGCAGAGAAATGTATCTTCATTGGTTATGATTTGAACCAAAAGGGATACAGATTCTACAACCCCACAAACAAAGGATTTAAGGTAAGCAGAGATGTCATATTTGATGAGAATGACTCATGGTATGAGAATGAATGCAGGAAAGTGAGTCTACCCTATGACATGGAGGAAGACTTTCCAAAGCTTACCAAGGAAGAGCCAACTCAGCAAGAAGATTCAAGCTCAGATGATGATACCATCAACCTTGAAGAGTTCAAGGCTTGGAAATCCAAAGGAAAGATGAAGATGAAGCAATTGGAGGACAAGGCAGAAACTTCTACTCAAGCTATGAGAAGATCTCAGAGAGAGAAGAAGAAACCTATCAGATTTGGGTATGACACATCACTTGTAACTAAACATTCTGTATACCTTGCAAAAGATTTGTTGAATGAAGAACCAGGTACCTATGAAGAAGCAATTACAAAGCCAGAATGGAGAGAAGCCATGGATGAGGAGATAGAAGCCCTCCAAGAGAGTGATACTTGGGACTTGGTACCCAAGAAGGATACTATGAAGGTAATAGGATCCAGATGGATCTACAAATTGAAGAAGAATTCAGATGGAACTATTAACAGGTACAAAGCTAGGTTGGTAGCCAAGGGTTTTGCACAAACCCAAGGCATTGATTATGAGGAGACATTTTCTCCTGTGGCCAAGATGCCAACTATCAGAGTATTGGTGAGTGTAGCTGCATCCAAGAATTGGAACATGTACCAATTGGATGTGAAGAATGCATTCCTAAATGGATGGATATCTGAAGAAGTCTACATGTCACAACCACCTGGCTATGAAGATCCAAGAAAGGTACATTATGTTTGTAAATTGAAGAAGGCTCTGTATGGTTTGAAGCAGGCACCTAGAGCATGGAACTACAGATTGACCACCTACCTCCAAGACCAAGGATTTGTGATGAGCAAAGCAGACACTTCTCTATTCATAAAGAGAAGTAGTACAGAGGTAATTTACTTATGTGTCTATGTTGATGACATCATCATTACAGGTAATGATGTCAATGGGATTAGACACATCAAGGGTCAGATGATGAAAGAATTCAAGATTAGTGATCTTGGATTACTAAAATATTTTCTAGGTCTTGAATTGATCTACACAAACTCAGGTATATACATTACTCAAAAGAAGTATGTACAGGATATGGTCAAGAAGTTTGGTTTGCAGGATGCTAAGGTATCTACTACTCCAATGGAGGTTAATCAAAAGCTAAGTGCTCATGAAGGAGAAGAACTCAAAGACATTACAGGATATCAAAGTATAGTGGGTAGTTTGAACTATGCTACCTTGACAAGAATTGACATAGCATATGGAGTAAGTGTGCTTAGTCAATTCATGCACAAACCTAGAGTACCTCACCTAGAGGCAGCAAAGAAGATCTTGAAGTACCTCAAGGGAACTCAAAGTCATGGTTTGTATTTTCCTTACACATCAGACATTGATATTAAAGTCTATTCAGATGCAGATTGGGCAGGATGCAAGGATGATAGGAGAAGCACCTCAGGGTACATTTGTTTTGCAGGAGATAAGCCTATCTCTTGGTCAGCTAAGAAGCAACCTACAGTGGCATTATCATCCACTGAAGCAGAGTATAGAGGACTTGCAAATGCTACTCAAGAAGCTATCTGGTTGAAGCTTCTATATACAGAGTTAGGTCTATTCACAAGACCACCTATTATATTTGGAGATAACACTAGCTCTCTTCACCTTGCAGCAAATCCAATTTATCATGCCAGAACCAAACACATAGAGGTTCATTACCACTATGTGAGAGAGAAATTGTTAAGTAAAGAGATTCAATTGACATATGTTTCTACTAATATGCAATGTGCAGATTTACTTACCAAGGCATTGGATGGAAACAAGCTAGGAAGATTCAAATCTATGATTGGATTGCAGGAAGTAATTGAAGAATGAAGAAGAAGACTTAAGCCAAAGTGTTTGGCTTGAGGGGGAGCTGTTGGTGCAAACAAGCCTACACACATTGGCTTGAACCCTTGGACTTATGGAAGACTAGCATGGATAAAGGTTTATCAAGGCTTCAATCAAAAGCAAGGCTCATGTGAACATATGCTTATATGTTCTTACTTGTTTACCCCTTGTAAAAATCTAAGTGACTTGACATTTGTTTGTAACCACTTAAAGTCATCCACCTACCTCATTAGTCGTGGAAATTTGATTGTTGAGATGGAGAGAATATCTCCCTACTTTTAGAGGAGAGATTCAAGGGAGCCTAACCTTGAATTTCAAATTCAAATGAAGACCAAACTCCTATAAAGGAGGTACTGAAAAAGTCGCGGGTTACACTCTCACTCTAGCTCACTTCCCGAGGCTAAATTTCTGTGTAATTCATTGTGTGTGAAGGTTACTCCATAGCCAACACCACAATACCTCATCTAGCTCTGCTTGGCAAGCTAATGAGATTGTACAAACACATATATCAATAGAAGTATACATTCATCATCTCTGTTTTGTCTGAGTCACCTACTTCAAGTCTGTCAACTTCAAAGAGGCATTGCTCTGGATCTACTGAACCAAATCAAGAGTTCTATAGCTCATTGGAACCAGCTCAAAGTCTACTACAAGCATACAAAATTTCAAAGGATTCCATTCAGCCATTTGGGAGAAAATCGAGTCGAGGTGCACACTGGTATTTGTCTGCAGAGTTCCTGAAAAGTCGGGGGTGATTATAATTTTGCTAAACTTATTTCTCAGTGCATAGTTAGTCAATTGAAGTGATTCCACTTGTGATTGGTAGCTTACTAAGGTACATTGTTACTCCCAAAAGGAATTGTGCCAATTTTAAGTGTGCTGGACACACTTAGTAAAAGTCTGTGCAGGTATCACTACAGGAATAGAAGGTTTTGCTTGATTTGTGAAGTACCAAGTTATCTGTTTTGATTTGGTCATTACCCAAATCATTTCCAAAGCACATATATGGTTTCTTTATGTCATTAGGAAGCTAAACTTGTGTACTAAGCATATCTGAAAAGAAAAGAGGGCAGGTGTGAAGCAGGATTTGCAGCACCAACTGATTTCCTGAGTGCATCCATCCATCACTCTCAACATAACCCATGTTGGGGACCATTGCCACGTCGTCGCTCCTGGAAGGCTTTTGCAATCAAGGTACATAACAACAAGCAGTGCCAGGACTAGCTCAATTACCCGTATTTCACTCCACCCACAGGACCACCAATAGTAGGATATATGATGACAATGATTCGCCACTGGCTCCCTCGTTTATGAAGAATGCATGATGTAGCAGCACATATGACTGTCAAAATATTTGACATGATGCAGATAGTATTCAAAGTCTTCAGTCCCATCAAGGCACCGCATGTTAACACCCCGGGATTCGAGCATGGCAATCAAGATTTAGCTTATGATATGAGTACAACACCATCGCTCCGAGTGTGTTATGCCTGGCACTATCGCATCAAATATCTACGAGCATGCTACAAAATGACCTTCGAAGAAATGTTTACTATAGGTTTTCGGGAATACCATTCAGAGGTGTTCATAAGCAGGCCCACACACTTACTCTAGTTATTTGCCTGTGAACAAATGGTATACTCCACGCACTACAGACTCCCGCCACCAGAGGGACCTCAACCCATCGATTGGGAAAAACTCGAAGCCGATCTTGCCAAAGGAATTCGCATTTCAGAACACACCCTTGCTCATGACCTACTACAGAATTATATCCGACAGACCCCACAACAAGGTTCTGTTGAGGACGACAGAAGCCAGAGGGAGGGGGGCGTTGGTAGTAGCCAGAGGCAGTCATGAAGTAGAAGCATGTGAGGATAAATCACAATGAAGTAGCAAGGAGCTAGTCGGATCATTTTTTCAAAGAAAGATGTTTTATAAATACTTTTCAAAAACTCCCAATAGTGATTTTC
>CM035428.1:129571002-129576002 GCA_020310875.1 Ceratopteris richardii
GAAAATCTGGTATTGTATCGCCTATCCTGAGGTACTCCCAGAGGGATCCTGTTTCCCTGTTTTAACCCCCAAAACCCTGAACTGGCATAACTTTCTCATACAAAATCCGTTTGGAGTGATCTTTGGTTCGTTGGAAAGCTCGTGGGGTAGGAAGCAAGGGGTTCCACAAGATTTTGAGCAATTCAAAGGACAATTTTGGACTTGTAGACAAGGCTTATGAACCTAAGCTCAAGTTGATACTTAGGAAGAGATAGATAAAGTACCAAATCACTTGAAACTAAGGTCAACCACACAACCAAGTCAGGGACTCACAACTCAGTGGTCAGCACTACGTGCTGAGTTCACAGACGAGTGAGTCAAAAATGTCATTTAACTGGGAGAGACTCTTGGCTTCTGAAGAGATGCATAGATCCATACCTAGGGAAGGTCTTATGTCTATAGTGGAAGGGGAATATAGGATGTCTCTTCAATACGTATCCACTAACCTGCAAGGAGTACCCATCTACCTCGATGGTCTATACAGGTCAGTAGCAAGAATGAGAAACACTACTGAACTAGAAATAGTTCCAAGACCAGCTGTCAAGTACGAAGATGGAGTCTACATGGACAAGATGGGCCAGATACATGTAGTAACCGAAAACCCTGATCAGATGGAAGCAATGGGGTAAACCCGCATTAAGACCAACTAGAATGAAGCTTCAATTGGCTGATGGCCATGTGGAAAGACCTCTAGGATTGCTAGAAGGGATAACTCTAACCACTTGTGGTGTAGAGTTTGAGCACACCTTTGCTATATGTGACTTTGGTAAAACCAATACATACGAAATGATCCTAGGAAGACCCTTCCTATGACAACTGCAAGTTGTACAGGATTGGGGAACCAATTCCTTGTACTTGCAGCGCTTAGGGGTCACAACCAAGGTCAATTTGAAGGATTACACCTTTAGAGATGTACCACCCCTACAGTGGAATCCTATCCCCAAGGTGCAAGAAGATTCAATCTCTGTGCATTCTAAAAGTTCATCTGATACATCCTAGATGCATGAGGATACTCATTTGTGGATGTGTAAGGTCGCAAAGGAAGAGGAAAAATGCTTAAATGCAAGAGAAAAAGGAACTTCCCCAAGAGATAGGTCAGTTAAAGACCCAGCCTATACACCGGTGATCTTTCCAGATGAGGAATTTGAGCCTCATGGTTGGGCAGAAATCTTAGCTACCATGGACATTGCAGTAAATGAAGAACAATGGACACCTCATTGTGATGAGGAGGGTTATGATATTTCAGTGTTCATTTGCCAGCCCTTGCTAGAAGAATGTGACCCTAGTGATGTCATAGAAGAAGGTGAAAATGACTATGATCTAAAGTCCATTGTAATGGATAGTTTCTTTGACTCAGAGAAGCACTATCTAAAAGATATAGGAGTATTTACCCAAAAAGAAGAAGAATCTCTCACAAGCATCAAAATGGTAAATTCAAAGGATGGGAGTGAAGGTCGTCAAAAGAAAAAGAAAAGAAAAATAGTGAAACAAGAAGAGAAGGAATCATTGTTCGAAGTACCAGAGAATTTCAAGAAATATGAAGTTGAGGACCGAAAAATTTTGGTATGAATGCCTAAGAGAGAGGCCATCACAGGAGAAGCATATGATAACAAAGAAAAGACCAAAAAAGTCGTAGTCACCATTGAAGAAAACGAAGAGAGATGTACATACATAGGAGATGACCTAAGTAAAGAAGAAGAAGTAGAGTTGGTAGCTTTGTTAAGGGAATATAGGGATGTGTTTGTGTGGCACTATAGAGACTTGAAGGGAGTAGATCCAAAAATTTGCTCCATATGATCCCCATGACCGCTGATGCCAAGCCCACCAAACAAAAGCCCTACACATATAATGACACTTTTGCAGCCAAAATAAAAGAAGAAATTGACAGATTGATTGAAGCTGGATTTATCTATGAGATTAAGCATAATGAATGGGTGTCGCCTGTTGTAGTGGTGCCCAAGAAGAATGGGAAATTACGTGTGTGTATTAACCTTAAAAAAGTTAATGCTGCCACGGTAAGAGATAGTTATCCGCTTCCAATCACTGATCATTTATTGGAGCATGTTGCAGGCAAGGAACTTTATAGCTTCCTTGATGGATTTTCAGGTTACAACCAAGTAGTCATTGCCACAGAAGATCAACATAAAACGGCCTTTGCCACAGAGTGGGGAGTCTTTGTATTTCGTTTGATGCCATTTGGGCTCACCAATGCACCTGCAACATTCCAAAGGCTCATGTGTCATGTCTTCAAATATTTCTTGCGAAAGAGCTTAGAAGTATATGTGGATGATTTATGTGCTCATCCACAAGAAAGGAGATGTCACATTCCTGAGCTCAAACAAATCTTCAACAAGTGTAGACAATACCGAGTGTGTCTGAACCCAGAAAAGTGTGTGTTCATGGTACGTCAAGGTAAAATCTTAGGTCATATTGTTTCTAAGAACGACATATCAACAGATGAGGACAAAGTAAGAGCCATAGCTGAGTTGCCGAGGCCAAGGAATGTTAAAGAGGTACAAGCCTTTATGGGCCATTGTGGATATTATCATAGGTTTATTCACATGTATGCAATTATAGCTAAGCCTCTTTATGCCTTGTTGACAAAGGTTGAGTGGAACGACGAATGCGAGAAGTCCTTCAATGAGCTGAAGAAACACTTGTGCACAGCACCAATACTCCTGATTGGAATAAGCCATTCCATGTACATGTGGATGCATCCAATTATGCAATAGGATTTGTGTTGTGACAACCCACAGGTGAAGGCAATCTAGTTTTGCCCATAGCATATGGGAGCAGACAACTAAATGCTGCAGAACGAAATTACACAACAACTGAGAGAGAAAGCTTAGGCATGGTGTATGCTGTAAAAAAGTTTAGACACTACCTATTGGCCAACAAGTTCAAGTTTTTCATTGATCATCAAGCTTTATTATACTTGGTCAATAAACCTTGCAATACAAGCCGCTTAGTAAGATGGTTCCTCTTACTAATGGAATATGACTTTGAAGTGGTCGTTAGGAAAGGTAAGACCCATCTCAGAGCGGATCACCTTTCTCGCATCACCTCAGGCGAGTCACTGCAAGGAGTGTCTGATGAATTTCCTGATGCTTATCTGTTCAATCTAGAAGTTGTTCCTAAATGGGCAAATAAGTTGGTACCAGTCCTAACCTTTGGACCTACAAATAAGAAAGTGAAGATGAACAGGGATGAAATTGTAAGATCACAAAAATATCAAATATTGGCAGGAAGCATGTACAAACAAGATACAGAAGGTGTATTAGCTTGTTGTGTCGAGGACGATGAACATAGTAGTTGGTTGCAACAAGCCCATGAAGGATTTCTAGGGAATCACTATTCTAAACAACGAACACTGCAAAATCTAAAATGTTTAGGAGTGTATTGGCCTAGCATGGACAAAGAAGTTAATGAGTGGATTAATAATTGTCCAACATGCCAAAAGAGATCCCCAGTGGAGCATGCCACCCTTTATCACGTGTCGTTAATTCCAGATTGGAGTGCTCCATTGGTAGAATTTATGAGATCAGGATCATTACCTAGCGATGCTAGTCTAGCAAGAAGGCGAAGCATGGAGCAAGTGGCTAAAGACTATGCCTTAGTAGGAGACAACCTATACCGGAGAGGCAAAGATGGGTACTTAAGACTGTGTGTTCATGAATCAGACTACTTGAAAGTCTTGGAAACTGCACACAGCAGTGTTGCAGGTGGACACTTTGGTCCTCACCGAGCAATTAAGACTATTCTATTCTCAGGACTTTGGTGGCCCACTCTTCATATGGATGCTCATACCTATGTGAAGAAATGTGACACATGCCAATGTGCACAATATCCGATAAGAAAAGATGAGATGCCTTTGAGACCAATGATGGGAGGACGTGCATTCTTGAAGTGGGGCATAGACTTTATAGGTCCTATCAACCCCCCAACTAGAAACTCCCATGCAGAGTACATTATTGTAGCCATAGATTATCTCACAAAGTGGGTAGAGGTCAAAGCCACAATGAAGAATGATGCTCAAACAACGGCAAAGTTCTTATTTGAGAATGTGTTCGTGAGATATGGACTACCCATAGAGTTAGTGAGTGATAGAGGCACACACTTCTTGAATGAAGTCATTGAAAATCTTCTCCAAGAATTCTTGGTGATACATAAGAAGTCTGCCCCTTATCATCCACAGGCTAACGGACAAGCTGAGAGCACAAACAAGATCTTATGTAATGTATTGAAAAAATTGGTAAATAATAAGCGCTCTGATTGGGATCAATAGCTTCATCACGTTGTTTGGGCCTACGAGTTGCCTATAAAACGGTACTCAATGCCACCCCATTTCAGATGATCTTTGGACAAAATGCTATGCTACCATTGGACTTCCTAATCCCAACTTTAAAAGTAGCACAAGAGTATGAGTGGAATGGACACGAGTTATCCTCTAGGATCTTTGATCTAGAATGCTTAGGTGAGATAAGGCTACGAGCAGCAGCAGGCATCTATGCTGCAAAGAAACGGCAAAAGGCATACTTCGATGCGCACATCAAAGATAAAGGCTTGAAAGAGGGAGACCTAGTGTTGGTTTATACATTAAAGCAACATGCCCGTAAATTGGAAAAAAGAGGACATGGACCCATGATCATTAATAGAATTTCCACTAGCGGTGCAGTTCAATTGGCCACACTAGGTGATATCTTGCCGAACTATATCAGTGGTTGTCGAGTCAAGCTATATCAAGAACCTCTTACAGAGGATATGCTAAAGAGACTTAACACTGCTAAGAAGCGAAAAGAAGAAGAGTTAAGGGTTAGAGAAGAAGCACAGGCAGAGGCTAGAGAACGTATTAGGAGAAATAAGTTAAGACGCCTAGGCCTAGATATCAACCCTGAGGCCCCAAGATACCACATGGCCATGTGTCAAACATCAAGTGCAAAGGCTTCTCAAATAATTGACAG
>CM035428.1:129583502-129588502 GCA_020310875.1 Ceratopteris richardii
TTAATACACAAGTGAAGAAAGGATGGGAAATTCTCTTCAGATAGAGAAATTGCATAGAGAAAACTATCCAGCTTGGTCAATGAGGATGGAAGCTCATCTCATGAGCAAAGACCTGCTAGGTTACATCAGAGGTGAAGAAGAAAAACTAGAATTTAGAGATCCTAGTGTTCCAACTAGGGATGAACTCTCAGATCTGAAGCCTTGGATGAAGAAGGACGATCAAGCAAGGAGCATTATCTACATGGGAGTCAATGACTACTTGCTATCTCATATTAGAGGGCTTGAAAGTGCAAGTGACATATGGAATGCTTTGGAGGAGCATTTCCAAAAAACCACAAAGTCAAGGAAGGCATCTTTATGGATAGACTTCACTACATTAAAAAATAAAGCTTCTCAATCCATTTCTGATTATGTAACAAGGATAAGGGACATTGTAGATGCATTAGGAGCAGTTGATGAAGATATTGAGGAGGATAAATTGGTAAGGAAAATCCTCAGAGGTTTGAGAGGAGATGAGAAATGGAAGCCATTCATTTTGTCTACTGAGTTGTCACTAGATCATTTCCCTCTTGATTTAAATCAGTTGCTAGGAAACATGCTAACTTTTGAGCAGGATGTCAAAGGTGATGGTGATAAGAGTGCAGGTCAAGCAATGTGTTGAAAGGATATAGCAAAGGCAAGCAACAATTAAATGAAGAATAAGGTACAACTAGTCAAGCCAACTTCCTAAGAGGAAGAGGAGGTGGCAAAGGTAGAGGAAGAGGCAGAAGCAATAAAGATGGAGCCAAAGCTTGCTGGATTTGTGGTAAGACAAAATCATTTAGCTCATGATTGTTGGCATAATAATCAGAATAATGGAGGATATATTCAAAACTTTAATTCAAGACAAAGAGGTGGTAGAAACCAAAGAGGTAATTTCAGAGGTAGAGGTTACTTTGGAAGAAATGTGGATAGAGGTTTCCAAATTCAATCCTACAACAATAGCTACTACAATTATGCTTCAGATTAGAAAGAAGATTCAACCTTCATCATGAATGCAACTTGTGAAAGACAAAGTGAAGACCAAAGAGTCTTCTACATTGACTTAGGGTGTAGCAATCACCTGAGTGGTAATATAGCCTTGATGACTGATTTGGAAATTCAGGTAACCAATCATGTAGTTCAAACAGGTGATAATACAAAGCATAATGTGAAGTCAATTGGATTAGTGAAGGCCAAGGATGGAAGTACTCTTCTGAGTAAGGTCTTGTATGTTCCTACAACTCCAAAGAATCTAATAAGTGTAGGGCAAATTGTTGAAAAAGTTTATGAAGTAAGATTCACTGATGATGGAGTTTTTGTGGAAGACCCTAGCAATGGGTATAGACAAATTGTTTTAGGGAAGAAAGAAGGAAGATTCTTTACATTGAAGATTCAAGGTAATGTTGGTCATGCTTTGTTTACTTATGGAGGACATAAGATCTCTGAGTTAGATCTTTGGCATAAAAGGCTTGGACATTTCCATGAAAAAGGTATTAAGGATATGGTTAACAATGGTTCAATGCTTGGATTGCCTAATGTTGCAAGTCAACATATGACATAGAGATGTGAGGCATGTCAATTACGTAACGCTCATAAGCAATCATATTCTAATCATGGATTTATGTATTCAGAGAAGCTTGAATTGGTACACATAGATGTCTGGGGACCATCAAAGGATTTTAGTATAAATGATTCAAGATATTATGTGATTTATGTTGATGATGGTACCAGGTGGATCACTATATATGTGATCAAAGATAAATAAGACGTATTCAATACATTTAAACATTATCATGTGATGCAGAAAGAATCACAGGTCAAAAGTTGAAGAGACTAAGGTCAGATGGATGGGGAGAGTATTTCTCTAATGATTTCAGTGATTACTAATGGAATGCATGTATAAAAAGGGAATTTAGTTGTAGTACTCTCCTCAACAAAATGGTGTAGTGGAAAGGAGAAATAGAACTCTTGCTGAGTTTGCAGGATCAATGATGAAGGAGAAAAATTGTCCAAATTATTTGTGGGTTGAGGCTATAAATATTGCTACATATTTGGTTAATAGGTTACCATGCAAAGCTTTGCAGGGTATGATACCATATGGAGCTTGGTGGGGTAGGAGGCCTTCCTTAGATCATTGCAAAGTGTTTGGATGTTTGGCTTATGCATATGTGCCATCTCAGTTGAGGCATATATTGGAACCTAAAGCTGAAAAGTATGTGTTCATTGGATATGATGATAAGCAGATGGGTTATAGGTTGTGGCGTCCATTCATAAACCATTTCTTGTATCAAAGGATGTTACATTTCATGAGCAAGGTACTTGGTATGTAGGTACAATCAATAATCATGCAGGTGATGAAGTTTTGAATCAGAAGAAATGTAAATGAAAGGTTCAGATATTTGATGAAGAAGAGAACAATGAAGTACAAGTTGAAGTTGAAGAAGTGCCAAGGTTTGATCTAGAATGTGATGAACCAGAAACTTCAAGAAGTGGAGAACTCAGAAGGTCATCAAGACACAAATGGCAACCTACAAGGTATAGCTATGACACTTTTTTTTTACTACTAGATATTATGCTTACATGGTGAAAGCAGACGAAGACCCTTCTACATATGGAGAGGAAAAAGTTAAGGAAAATTGGGAGAAAGCTATGCAAGAAGAGTATGATGCATTGATGGAGAATGAGGCATGGGATTTGGTTCCTAAACCAAATAGTCAGAAGATCATTGGATGCAAATGGGTCTTCAAGACAAAGAGGTGTGCAAATGGAAGTGTGTCTAGGTATAAAGCTAGACTTGTTGTGAAAGGGTATGCTCAGACATATGGTATAGACTATGATGACCTATAGTCCTGTGGCAAAGATGACAACCATCATGACACTGATAGCCATTGCTGCATGTAAAGGTTGGAGATTGTGTCAATTAGATGTGAAGAATGCTTTTCTTAATTGTTATATTTCAAATGATGTTTTCATGGAGCAACCACAAGGGTTTAGAGATAAAAGGTATTCAAAATATGTATGTAAGCTCAAGAGAGCTTTGTATGGTTTGAAGCACGCCCCAAGGGCATGGAATTATAGACTTGTGAAGTTCTTGAAGGAACTTGATTTCCAAGTATCTAAAGCAGATAGTAGCTTGCTTGTTAAAGCAAGTGATGATGGGTTCATTTATATGTGCATATATGTTGATGATATAGTCCTTACAGGTACAAATGAGAAGGGCATACAAAGCCTCAAGAAGCAAATGGAGAAAGAGTTCAAGATTAGGGACTTGGAAGACTTGTCATATTTCTTGGGCATGGAGATCTCATATACTCAACATGGAGTATATGTGACTCAAGAATGGTATTTGAAGAACTTGTTGATTAAGTTTAAAATGGAAGATTGCAGGAGAGCACCTACTCCAATGGAGGTGAATCACAAATTGAGCAGATATGGAGGAGAAGAATTCAAGGATATGAAGCTATACCAAAGTCTGGTTGGTAGTCTAATCTATGATACATTAACTAGGTCTGATTTGTCATATGCAATTGGAGATTTGTCTCAATTCATTCATTGTCCTAAGAAAGAACATTGGGTTGTAGAACAAAGAGTGTTGAGATACATTAAGGGTACACTCAAGGAAGGTTTGTATTATGGTTTTACATTAGATACAAACATCAAGATATATAGTGATATAGATTGGGCAGGTAATCTTGATGATAGGAAATCAACATAAGGATACTTGTGTTCTATGGGAGATAAGTTAATCTCTTGGTGTTCTAAGAAGCAACATACATTTGCTTTATCATCTATAGAGGCAGAGTATAAAGGTATGGTTGAAGCTCCAAAGGAAGTTATATGGCTAAAGACTCTCATGAAGAGTTTTGACATCATTCAAAGTACACCCACTATTCATGGAGATAATATTAGTTCATTGTATCTAGCTGCTAATCTTGTTATTCATGCCAGGACTAAAAATATTGAGATTCAATATCACTTCTTAAGATAGAAGGTGAGTGACAAGGAGATTGAAGTCATACATACTTCAAGAGAAGATCAGATTGCAGATATGCTAACCAAAAGCTTGGATGGACCAAAGCTATAGAGATTTAAAGACATGGCAGGTATAAAGAAGATAGAGAAAACCTCAATTGATGATTGAGGGGGAGCTATTGGTGCAAGACAACCATCAATTGATTTTTTGCACAAAAGGATTGAAGTCAAAATATCAAGAAAAGGTCAAGTCATAAAGGGTAAAGATAGAGCATATTCAAAAAATGAAGGCTTGTATATACATGTACATTAGACATGCTTATACTTTTGTAATAGTCAAGAGCTTGGACATATATGCCTATATATACAAGTAGAAAGTTGGGGAAAGTATGAGAGAGCATGAGATGTGATGAATTAGAAGTTGTACGAGTCATCAGACACTTGAGAAGTGTAGAAGATCTCTCTCATCATTTAGATGTAAAACTAAGAAGAAAAACCGCACCCGATCTTTTGTTGAGTACTCCTTCTGTGCTTAATCCTTTGTTAAATGTTGTTGTACAAGTCTAAGTCTATAGTTGATTGACCTCTGTACAAGCTTTCAGATCCTAATTGTGATCAGGTTGAGAGAATTGAGGGTACGAACATTTACATGTGTAAATGTAAAGAAGTGAAGTTTGCAACATGCACAAATTTGATGCTAAGGTTTTGGTCAATTCTCCTTCCACAATGTAAAGTTTTGAGCAAGCAAGCGCTCATTCCTAAAGTTGGAAGGTAAGCTACCTATGGCCAAAAGCATTTGAATAAATCAGTTGTAGTTTGAGAGAACTATGCATTAAAAGTTACAGGTCTCAAAGTCGACTGTAGAGAAGTAAAATTTAAGACATCCGTGAATTGTTTGGATCATTTCTCAAGATCTATTGAATATTTTGAGATGCTTTAACTCGAAGAAGAAGCGCAATCGTTAGATGACATCTTGTGCAAAATTTCATCAAAAAATGTACACATTT
>CM035428.1:129591002-129603502 GCA_020310875.1 Ceratopteris richardii
AGAGCAGAAGAAGATTAGAGAATAGGGAGAGAGAAATTAGTGTCATTAGACACATTGGAAGTGAGTGAATCATCATCCTCACTTGTATGTAAATTTTTCTGAAGAAATCGAGAAACTTGCGCCCGATGTTTAGCAGTCTGCTCCTTCTGTGTTTAATCTTTTAAGAAATCCTTCTGTACGTGTCTAAGTCCATAGCTAATCTATCTATGGCTAGAATTTGAGAGGTTAATTGTAATCAGGCTGAGAGAATTTTGATTAGGAACATTCATATGTAAGAATGTTCTAAGAGTCGTAAAATCTGGCGCACATTTCATCTTCAATGAAATGATCATTGCTCAGTCCACAGTGTAAAGTTTTACACAAATGAGGGCTTAAAATCTAAGTTGGAAGGTAAGCCATCTATGGCTAAAATATCTTAATCAAACGGGTTCAGAGTTGGGAGAACCAGTGCTAAGAAATTGCAGGTGTCAAAGTCGCCATTGCAGAAAAGCTCTTTCAGACATAGGTAAAGTGTTTCACACATTTCTCAGTATATACTCAATCTTTTTGAGAGATTTAACTTGGTAAAGTTGCGCAACCTTAAGGCAAAGTGTTGTGCAAAGTTTTATCAAAAACTTTACAGGATTGATTAGTCAATGAGTGATTAATCTGCAGCAGACTTTTCTGAAGAAGCTGAATTTTTCAGAATAATCAATTTTCTGATAAATTGGTGAATGATCTCTAAGTTTGGTGGAGTCTAAAGTTAATCTTGATATAGAGGTGATCTAAATTCAAGGTTAACTTGTTCTTTTGGAGATTAACACTCTCCATCAGTGGTATCAGAGCAGGTTGTGTCAAAATTGAAGTGAAGGAGACTCCAACTACTGCAGAAATACAAAACTTTACATTTCGAAGGTGCAAAAGGTTAAAGTGTGAAGAAAGATTGAAGGAAGACATACAAAGAGCATCAAAAGGATCAGAAGGAGCAACATTCGAAGTAAAGGTACATTCATTATCTGTAAAGGTTAAAGATTTGAAGCTACAGGTGAAGTTAAGATGGGAGATAGTCTCCAAATTGAAAAGTTGGATAGAGAGAACTATCCTGCATGGTCTACGAGGATGGAAGCTCATCTTATGAGCAAAGATCTGATAGGATACATCACAGGAGATGAAGAAAAGCCAGAATTCAGAGATCCTAGTGTTCCAACTAGGGAGGAGCTTGCAGATTTGAAGAATTGGATGAAGAAGGATGCTCAAGCAAGAAGCATCATCTACATGGCAGTCAATGACTATTTGCTTCCTCACATTAGAGGACTTGAAAGTGCATGTGACATTTGGAATGCTTTGGAAGAGCATTTCCAAAATACAACCAAATCAAGGAAGGCTTCACTATGGGCAGGGTTTACTACCTTCAAGAAGAAGGCCTCACAATCAATCTCTGATTATGTGACAAAGATGAAGGACATTGCAGATTCTTTAGGTGCAGTGGATGAAGATATTGAAGAAGACAAATTGGTAAGACAAATACTCACAGGGCTAAGAGGAGATGAGAAGTGGAAGCCTTTCATTTTATCTACAGAACTTTCATTAGATCACTTTACTCCTGATTTGAATCAATTGTTAGGTCATATGCTAACTTTTGAGAATGATGTCAAAGGAGATGTTGATAAGAGTGCAGGTCATGCAATGTATTCTAAAGACAAGAAGAAAGCCAACAAAGGGAAGCAACAATCAGGTGAAGAAGAAGGTACTTCAAACCAAGCAAACTTCATAAGAGGAAGAGGAAATGGCAGAAGTAGAGGAAGAGGCAGAAACAACAAAGAGAATGCAAGAGCTTGTTGGATATGTGGTAAGACCAATCATCTATCTCATGATTGTTGGCATAATAATCAAAACAATGGTAATTATCAGAACTTTAATCAAAGAGCAAGAGGTGGTAGATTTCAGAGAGGAAACTTCAGAAGTAGAGGTGGTAGGAATTCTTTTGGAAGAGGTGGTGGAAGAAACTTCCAAAGTCAATCCTATAATAACACCTACTACAACTATGCATCAGATCAAAAGGAGGACTCGACTCTCATTATGAATACATGTGAAACTTCACATGAGGACATGAGAGTGTTTTATATTGATTCAGGATGTAGTAATCATTTGAGTGGAAATATTGCTTTGATGACTGATCTAGATCATAATGCAATTAATCATACAGTTCAGACAGGTGATAATATAAAGCATAAGGTAAAGTCAATTGGTTCAGTCAAAGCTAAGGATGGGAGCACTCTTCTGAGTAAGGTACTTTATGTTCCCACAATTCCAAAGAATTTGATCAGTGTAGGTCAAATTGTGGAAAAAGGTTATGAGGTAAGGTTTACCAATGATGGAGTTTATGTGGAAGACCCTAGTCAAGGGTATAAACAAGTTATTGCAAGAAAGAAAGAAGGAAGGCTCTTCACATTGAAGGTACAAGGAAATGTTGGACATGCTATGTTCACATATGGAGAGCAGAAGGTGTCAGAATTGGATCTTTGGCACAAAAGACTTGGACACTTTAATGAAAGAGGTATCAAAGAAATGATTAACAATGATTCAGTGCTTGGAATGCCTAACATTGCAGGTCAACACATGACATACAGATGTGAGGCATGTCAATTAGGTAAGGCTCATAAGCAATCCTATTCCAAGCATGGGTTTATGTATTCAGAAAGACTTGAATTAGTGCATACAGATGTGTGGGGTCCTTCAAAGGACTTTAGTATAAATGGTTCAAGATATTATGTCATATATGTTGATGATGCTACCAGGTGGATCACAATTTATGTGATTAAAGAAAAGTCAGAAGTGTTTAATACATTTAAACACTATCATGCATATGCAGAAAGGATTACAGGTCAAAAATTGAAGAGACTAAGGTCAGATGGAGGGGGAGAGTATTTTTCAAATGAGTTCAATGATTATTTGTGGAATGCAGGCATAAAGAGAGAAGTCACTTGCAGGTACTCTCCTCAACAAAATGGGGTAGCAGAAAGAAGAAACAGGACACTTGTTGAATTTGCTAGGTCCATGATGAAAGAGAAGAATTGCCCAAATTATTTGTGGGCAGAGGCTGTAAACACAGCTACTTATTTGGTTAATAGATTGCCTTGTAAAGCTTTGCAGGGTATGACACCATATGAAGCTTGGTGGAGTAAGAAACCTACCTTGGATCATTGCAGAATATTTGGGTGCTTGGCATATACATATGTGCCATCTCAATTGAGGCATAAGTTGGAGCCTAAGGCAGAAAAGTATGTATTCATTGGTTATGATGATAAGCAAATGGGATACAGGTTGTGGAGTCCATCCACAAAGCAATTTATTGTATCCAAGGATGTTACATTTGATGAGCAAGGTACTTGGTATGTAGGTAAATATAATGTACATGCAGATGATGAAGAAGTAGTGGATCAAAGAAAAGGTAAATCAAAGATTCAATTACTTGATGAAAGTGAGAACAATGAAGTGCAGGTTGAAGTTGAAGAGAGGCCAAGGTTTGATCCAGAATGTGATGAACCAGAAACTTCAAGAAGTGCAGAAGTTAGGAGGTCATCTAGGCACAAATGGCAACCTACAAGGTATAGCTATGACACTTCATTCTTAACTACTAAAGATTATGCTTATTTGGTAAAAGCAGATGAAGACCCTTCTACATATGAAGAGGCCAAAGGGAAAAAGAATTGGGAAGATGCTATGCAAGAGGAGTATGATGCATTGATAGAGAATCAAACATGGGATTTGGTTCCTAAACCTAATAGTCAGAAGATCATTGGATGTAAGTGGGTTTACAAAACAAAGAGATTTGCAGATGGAAGTGTGTCTAGGTACAAAGCTAGACTTGTTGTGAAAGGGTATGCACAGACATATGGAGTGGACTATGATGAGACTTATAGTCCTGTGGCAAAGATGACAACCATCAGGACACTCATAGCAATTGCTGCTTGCAAAGGTTGGAAGTTATCTCAATTAGATGTAAAAAATGCTTTCTTGAATGGTTACATCTCAGATGAAGTCTACATGGAGCAACCAGATGGGTTCAAAGATCAAGTGAGTCCAAATTATGTGTGTAAGCTCAAGAGAGCTTTGTATGGGTTAAAGCAAGCCCCAAGGGCTTGGAATTATAGGCTTGTAAAATTCTTGAATGATCTTGGATTTCAAGCATCAAAGGCAGATAGTAGCTTGCTAGTCAAAGCAAGTGAAGATGGGTTCATTTATGTTTGTATTTATGTTGATGACATAATACTTATAGGAACAGATGATAAGGGAATACAAATGATCAAGAAGCAGATGGAGAAAGAGTTTAAAATCAGTGATTTGGGGAACCTATCATTCTTCTTGGGAATGGAGATCTCTTATACTCAACATGGAGTATATGTGACCCAAGAAAGGTATCTTAAAAATTTGCTAACCAAATTTAAAATGGAAGATTGCAGGGTTGCACCTACACCTTTGGAAGTGAACCATAAATTGTCTAGGTTTGGAGGAGAAGAGTTCAGAGATATGAAACTCTATCAAAGTTTGGTTGGTAGCTTGATTTATGCTACATTAACAAGGCCTGATTTGTCATATGCAGTTGGTATGCTTTCACAATTTATGCATTGTCCTAGAAAGGAACATTGGATTGCAGGACAAAGAGTACTTAGGTACATCAAGGGTACACTCAGAGAAGGGTTGTACTATGGATTTACTTCTGATACAAGAGTGAAGATATATAGTGATGCAGATTGGGCAGGTAATGTGGATGATAGAAGATCAACACATTGATACTTGTGCTATGTAGGAGACAAATTGATTTCATGGTGTTCCAAGAAGCAACATACAGTTGCTTTGTCATCTACAGAAGCAGAATATAAAGGTATGGTGGAAGCTGCAAAAGAGGTAATATGGCTAAAGACACTTTTGAAAGTTTTTGATGTGATTCAGAGTACTCCTATTATTTGTGGAGACAATATGAGTTCATTATACTTGGCAGCTAATCCTGTATTTCATGCTAGAACTAAGCATATTGAAATACAGTATCATTTTCTGAGAGAGAAGGTCATTGAGAAGGAGATTGAAGTCATACACACTCCCACAAAAGATCAAGTTGCAGATATGATGACAAAAAGTCTAGATGGACCAAAACTACAAAGATTCAAGGATATGGCTGGAGTAAAGAAGATAGAGAAAAACCTCAATTAATAATTGAGGGGGAGCTGTTGGTGCATGACAATCATCAATTGAAGAATTATAGAGGAATGAAGTCAAGGAGTCAAGAAGAAAACAAAGTCAGATGGTTGAAGGAAGGACATGTTCAGAAAATCCAAAGCTATGTACACATATGTACATTAGCTGACTTATATCTTTGTTTAGTCATACACTTGTATATATTCATATATAAATATGTTGGAAAATGTCGGGCAAAGAGAGCAGAAGAAGATTAGAGAATAGGGAGAGAGAAATTAGTGTCATTAGACACATTGGAAGTGAGTGAATCATCATCCTCACTTGTATGTAAATTTTTCTGAAGAAATCGAGAAACTTGCGCCCGATGTTTAGCAGTCTGCTCCTTCTGTGTTTAATCTTTTAAGAAATCCTTCTGTACGTGTCTAAGTCCATAGCTAATCTATCTATGGCTAGAATTTGAGAGGTTAATTGTAATCAGGCTGAGAGAATTTTGATTAGGAACATTCATATGTAAGAATGTTCTAAGAGTCGTAAAATCTGGCACACATTTCATCTTCAATGAAATGATCATTGCTCAGTCCACAGTGTAAAGATTTACACAAATGAGGGCTTAAAATCTAAGTTGGAAGGTAAGCCATCTATGGCTAAAAGATCTTAATCAAACGGGTTCAGAGTTGGGAGAACCAGTGCTAAGAAATTGCAGGTGTCAAAGTCGCCATTGCAGAAAAGCTCTTTCAGACATAGGTAAAGTGTTTCACACATTCTCAGTATATACTCAATCTTTTTGAGAGATTTAACTTGGTAAAGTTGCACAACCTTAAGGCGAAGTGTTCTGCAAAGTTTTATCAAAAACTTTACAGGATTGATTAGTCAATGAGTGATTAATCTGCAGCAGACTTTTCTCAAGAAGCTGAATTTTTCAGAATAATCAATTTTCTGATAAATTGGTGAATGATCTCTAAGTTTGGTGGAGTCTAAAGTTAATCTTGATATAGAGGTGATCTAAATTCAAGGTTAACTTGTTCTTTTGGAGATTAACACTCTCCATCAAGATCGATAGATAGATAGATAGATAGATAGATAGATAGATAGATAGATAGATAGATAGATAGATAGATAGATAGATAGATAGATAGATAGATAGATAGATAGATAGATAGATAGATAGATAGATAGATAGATAGATAGATAGATAGATAGATAGATGGATAGACACATAGATAGGTAGGTAGGTAGGTAGGTAGGTAGGTAGATAGGTAGGTAGGTAGGTAGGTAGGTAGATGGATAGATAGATAGATAGATAGATAGATAGATAGATAGATAGATAGATAGATAGATAGATAGATAGATAGATAGATAGATAGATAGATAGATAGATAGATAGATAGATAGATAGATAGATAGATAGATAGATAGATAGATAGATAGGTAGGTAGGTAGGTAGGTAGGTAGGTAGGTAGGTAGGTAGGTAGGTAGGTAGTGTGGGCGATTAACTTTCGCTCTGATACCACTTGTTATGGTCGACGCGGCAAAGGCCCGAACCTTGTCAAGCCTGCGGAATTTGCTACGCCACCGAAAATTCGTTGCCAAGCTAGAGTGATATTAGAACACCTCTATAATCAGCAGTAGCTCAGTAGAGTTACTGTCACTCAAACGTATAAGACTTCGTTTTGAATTTACTAAGAAATTCACTGGGACTTCACCGGACTGTCACCAGACTGTCACCGTAATTATACCGAAATCTTACCAGAATCAACTCCTATTCTGTTTGTAATTACTTCAAGTGAATATACATAAAGTAAGGAAGTGATGCGTGAACTTCCTTCACTGAATGAACACTTCCAGAAGTTTGAGGAAAAACTTCACCAGTTCAGAGTGCTTCTTTCCGGTCAGACTTTGTACTGTGTGTACATATCCATTTCACCGAAATCCTTGACGAACTGATAGTAGAGATGTCTAGCTATAATATAAGCTAACTCTCATACAAATCTTTAATTTACTATGCGAGATATACTTCTATTCCACCGAAAAACACGTTTTCTAAGAAAACTGTAACTGACCGAAACATTCGTTTACTGCGATAGTACCGAGGGACACGTTTACTAACGAACTGTAACTATTAACGGTTAACGAACTTTCTACCTTAACACGAAAATACTCAGAGTTCTTCACATATGAACAGTGCGTGCAAACTTCCACATGATCATGTGTTTTCTATTAGAGAAGATGTGTACAAATTAACTTGGCCTCTTCTTGCTCAAGCTATGGAAACTCTCCTATACTGAGTAGTTTCTTCTACCATCTCTCTCAGATGAACACCTGACATTTCAGGTTTCTGTTATTCATCTGTACATATGCGATCTATGGCATCTTTTGAAAAACTTCTCACTCACTCTTTCTTCAGTCTCTATACATACGCGATCTCTGGCGTCTTCTCATTTTCTCATCTCTCTGTTCTCTCCCTCTCTCTTTTTTGACCTCTTTATCTGCTCTATTTATACTGCACGCTCTTCTCACGCACGTTCTAGCTCGCACTTCCCTCTTTTATTCTTATGCACGTTCTATCTGTATATAGAGTTTGATTCGGTGTAACGAACTCTGATTCTGCAAGATTCTGTACTGTACATAACGGTCGTGAATTTGTCCCTTCATTAAGGCTTTTGATTTTCTGAATATTTGATTCCGCTTCTCTTTATCTTCCTTTGTCTGTACGTCAAATTCGTGAGTGATTCTTCAACAGCTCCCCCTCAATCACTAATTTGACTCTTCCTATCTTCATTTATTTTTCTTTCTTTTATACCTGCCATTTCCTTGAATGTGCTTGTCTTTGTTCCATCCAAGCTCTTTGTCAAAATATCTGCAATCTGATCTTTTGTCGGAGTGTATATTATTTCTATCTCCTTTTCCATTACCTTTTCCCTCGGGAAATGATACTGAATTTCTATGTGCTTTGTTCTTGCATGAAATACTAGATTTGCTGCAAAAAATAGCGAGCTCATGTTATCTCCATGTATGATGGGTATACCTTGATCAATACCCATGCTTTTGAACAAGGTCTGCATCCATATCACTTCTTTAGCTGCTTCTACAAGTCCTTTATATTCTGTTTCTGTTGACGATAAAGCCACTGTGTGTTGTTTCTTCGAACACCAGCTTATTAGCTTATCTCCTAGGTATATCATATACCCATGTGTTGAGCTTCTGTCATCTTGGCTTCCTGCCCAGTCTGAGTCACTGTATGCTCTTAGTTTTATATCTGACGTAAAAGGATAATATAATCCTTCCTTTATAGTTCTTTTTATATATCTAAGAACTCTCTGTCCTGCAACCCAATGTTGATCCTTCGGACAATGCATAAACTGTGAGAGAACTCCCACTGCATAGCTAAGATCCGGTCGTGTTAGTGTAGCGTAGATTAGGCTTCCCACTAACGACTGATATTTCCTCATATCTTTAAACTCTGCACCACTATATTTGCTGAGTTTATGATTTGCTTCAAGCGGTGTTGAAGCTTCTCTACAATTCTCCATATTAAACGTATTTAGTAAGTTTTGGAGATACCTTTCTTGCGTAACATATACACCATGATCTGTGTATGTGATTTCCATTCCTAGAAAGTATGACAACTTTCCTAGGTCACTGATCTGAAAACTCCTTTTCGAGTAATCTCTTTACTTCTTTAATTCCTTCATCTGAAGTACTTGTGATTATAATGTCGTCTACATAAATGCAAATGTAGATCATACCTTCTTCTATTCTCTTGATGAGTAGACTTGCATCTGCTTTTGAACATTGGTATCCAAGTTCATTGAGATATTTCACAAGCCTGTAATTCCAAGCTCTTGGAGGTTGCTTCAGTCCGTAAAGTACTTTTCTTAATCTGCAAACAAAATTTGGGTATCTGGAACTTACAAACCCTTCCGGTTATTCCATGTAGAATTCATTTGATATGTATCCATTCAGAAATGCATTCTTTATATCTAGCTGACTTAGCTTCCATCCTTTTGATGCTGCTATAGCAATCACTGTCCTTATGGTTGACATCTTTGCCATCGGACTAAACGTCTCATCGTAATCTATGCCATGGGTCTGAGCATAGCCCTTGATAACCAGTCTGGCTTTGTGTCTGGCTATCCTTCCATCTGCAAGTTTCTTAACTTTGAAAACCCATTTGTTTCCAATCACTTTCTTACCATTTGGTTTCGAAACAAGTTCCCATGTCTTGTTCTCTTCTAGTGCGCTAAACTCTTCTTCCATTGCTTCTTCCCATTTCTTCTTACCTTTAGCTTCGTCATAGTTCTGTGGTTCTTCATCATCTTTGACCATATATGCGTAATTTTTCTGAGTTATATACGAGGTATCATAAGAATACCTTTCTGGTTGTCTTCTATTCCTGTTTGACCTTCTTGGTTCAAACTCTTCATGTGTATCTGAATACACATCTTCATCAAATCCCTGTTCATCTCCATTTCTCATACCTGATCCGATCCTGGACGTACTTGCCTGCATATGATCTTCATCTCTATTCACCTGCACAATTGATTTCTCTTTCTCTCTTCTTCTTTCCTCTTCTTCAAATTCTTCTGTTGTATGACTTTGATCTGCATACCAGCTTTTCTGTTCATCAAATGTAACATCTCTAGAAATAGTAAACTGTTTTGTTAGAGGACTCCATAACCTGTAGCCCATCTGCTTTTCATCGTATCCTACGAACACATATTTTTCTGCTTTTGGTTCAAGCTTATCTCTGAGTTGTGATGGTACATAAGCGTAAGCTACTGATCCAAACCCTTTGCAATGATCAAGTGTTGGCTTCTTTCCCCACCAGGCTTCATAAGGGGTCATTCCATCTAAAGTTGTACACGGTAATCTGTTTACCAAGTATGTAGCTGTATTTATGGCTTCAGCCCAAAGATAATTTGGACAATCCTTTTCCTTTAGCATAGCTCGTGCGAACTCAACTAGAGTTTAGTTTCTTCTTTCTGCTACACCATTTTGTTGTGGTGTATACTTGCAGGTTATTTCTCTCTTAATACCTGCATTCCAAAGATAGTCATTGAACTCTCGAGAGAAGTATTCTCCCCCTCCATCAGACCTCAGTCTCTTAAGCTTTCGGCCTATGAGTCTTTCAGCATATGCATGAAAATGCCTGAAAGCTCCAAACACTTCTGATTTCTCTTTCAAAACAGAAAGAGTTATCCATCTTGTAGCATCATCAATGAAAAGAACATAATACCTCGATCAGCTGATTGATCCTTCTTTTGTTGGACCCCATACATCTGTATGAATGAGTTCAAGTACTCCATCATGTTTGAATCCTTTCTTCTGGAAAGGTAACCTGTGGGCTTTTCCCATCTGACATGCTTCGCACTTGTGAATCATATGTTGATTTTGTACATTCGATATCCTAGTACTGATTGATTTGAAATCATAGCTTTAATTCCTTTTCATTGAAATGACCTAATCTCTTATGCCAGAGATCAATTTCTGTAATCACCTTTTCACCATGTGTGAGCAACGCTTGGCCAATGTTCCCTTGTACTCTTAAAGTAAAGAGTCTGCCTTCTTTCTTACCAAAGACAATCTGATTATATCCATTCTCCGGATCTTCTACGAATACTCCTTCATTTGTAAATCTGACCTGAAAACCTTTCTCAACTATCTGTCCTACACTAATTAAATTTTTCGGTATTGTTGGAACATACAAAACATTGGTTGGCAAATCTGCTCCACTTTTACATTTCACTTTTCCAATTGAATGTACACTATGCCTCGTATTGTCACCTGTTTGAACAGTATGACTGGAACTACCTTTTTCCAATTCTGACATTAGAACATCCATAATCAATGTAAAATACCTTTAGGTCTTCGTTATCTGATGTACTGATTGAGTTCATCATCAATGATGTATGACTTTCATTCTGAGTGTCATTTGCGTAGTTGTAGGTGGTGTTGTAGGATTGATTCTGTCCCCAATTTCTTGCTCCACCTCTACCATAGCTTCCTCTTTGATTTTGTCTTCCTCTTTGAAAATTACTCTGATATCTTCCGCTTCTGCCTCTGCTATTACTGTTTTGATTGATTTGATCCTTGTTGATTGTGCGAGCAATCATGAGCCAAATGATTACTTAGTCCACAAATCCAGCAAGCCTTTTTGTTGTTATTTTCGCTACTTCTTCCTCTTCCAAAACCTCTTGCTCTTCCTCTACCGGTGCTTTTACCTCTTGCATAATAAGCCTAAGAACTCAACTCTTCTTCATCTTTTGACTTACCTTTGTCTTTCTTCTTGTTCTTCATGTACATTGCAGAACTTTGTCCTTTATCTGGATCTCCTTTCAGGTCTTGCTCATATGTGAGCATCAAACCAAGCAACTGATTTAAATCTGGTACAAAATGATTTAAAGAAAGTTCAGTTGAGAGTACGAAAGGTTTCCACCTTTCATCTCCTCTCAAACCTGTTAGCAGTTGTGCTATCAATCTGTGATCTTCGACATCTTCATTTATGGATCCAAGACTATCTGCTAGATCCTTCATCTTAGTAACATAGTCACTAATGCTTTGACTCGCCTTCTTTTTGAACGTTGTGAACTCGGACCATAAGCTAGCCTTCCTAGCTTTCGTAGTATTTTGGAAGTGATCTTCCAATGCACTCCATATGTCCTCTGCTTTCTCCAGACTTCTAATGTGTGGTAGTAGATGGTCTGTAACGGTATTATAAATGTAAGCTCTTGCCGTTGCATCTTTCTTTTGCCACAGCTTCAAGGCTTCTAATTCTTCTTTTTTCGGTTGACTATCATCTTCGAAAGTCGGCTTCTTTTCTTCTCCGGTCACATATGTCATTAAGTCCTTACTCATAAGTAAGGCTTCCATGCGCATTACCCATGCCGGATAATTATCTCTGTCCAATTGATCAATTTGGACATGATCTTCCATGATCTTCTTGTTTCTGTTACTTCCGGTGAACTTTTGAGAATCTTTCTGCTCTTCAGAATCTTTCTCGTTCTGGTTCCACTTGTTGTGGTTAACCTGCTCTACGATACCAATTTTGGTATGATGGCTCTGACACCAATGATGGTGAATAATCTGGCTCTGAACCCACTTCTTGGATCTCACGGCTCTGATACCACTTGTGGGCGACTAACTTTCACTCTGATACCACTTGTTATGGTCGATGCGGCAAAGGCCTGAACCTTGTCAAGCGTGCGGAATTTGCTGCGCCACCGAAAATTTGTTGCCAAGCTAGAGTGATATTAGAACACCTCTATAATCAGCAGTAGCTCAGCAGAGTTACTATCACTCAAACGTATAAGACTTCGTTTTGAGTT
>CM035428.1:129611002-129773502 GCA_020310875.1 Ceratopteris richardii
ATGAGTTGGATGAAATGGCTAGGTCTTCCATTTGATTGCACCTCGCAGATAATGTTTACTTTATAGTATTGGATTGTGAAAGTGAAGAGGAGCTTTGGAAGAAGTTATGCAATACATACGAAAAAGAAACGACATCAAGTAAATTGTACTTGATGAGAAAGTTATATGCCTTTCACATGAAGGACATAAATAGTGTTGCTGCTCATCTTAATGAGTTTGATGCTATATTCCCTTAGTTACAGGCTCAGAAAATGGAGATGGATAATGAAATGAAAGCAATGCTATTGCTATACACCTTGCCATCATTATGGGATACGTTTTACACTGCAATTAGTAATAGTGAACATGGTGGTAAATTGGTCTATGTTGACATATGTGGATCACTCTTGAGTGACGAGATCCATAGAAAGTCTATGGTTGGCACTCAGAGTGGAGATGCATATAATTTTCGTGATTCTTATCGACAAAAGAATCAACAACGTGGTAGGAGCAAGAACAAGGAAAAGAACAATCAACAAAAAAAGAGTAAAAGTAAATAAAGGAACAAGAATATTGAGTGCCATTATTGTCATTAGAAAGTACATATGAAGAAAGGCTTCTATGTGTTAAAGAATTCTAAAGGTAAAGGATAGAATTTTGATGGGCATGTCGAAAAATTACCTACACCATCTTCTTTGAAGATAGAAGAAATAAATGTTATTTTTGATGATGCTAATGTGTTGACACTTGATAGTGGTGTGCCCACTAAGGCTCTTATGGCGGATTCTCTTTCCCACACATGGATGCTAGATTTTGGTGCTTCTTTCCATGTGATACCACATAGAAAATGGCTCTCTAGTTATGGAGCAAAGTCTCTTGGTACAGTGAGACTTGGTGACTCTTACCAATGTGATGTTGTCAAGATTGAAGATGTGGTTGTGCAGCGCATTGGTGGTTCAAAATTTAGTATGCATAATGTACACCATGTACATGAGTTATCATGTAGCTAGATGTCAATCGGTCAACTTGATGACCTTGGTCATAAGGAGGTTTTCTATGCTCAGTCCTTTCACATATCAAAGGGCAATCTGGTGATTGCAAAAGGAAGCAAAGTTGGATAACTTTCTTTATTTGTATCACAAAAAGAACACTTGTTGGCTATTACTAAACAATCTATGGCTTGTATTTGGCATGGCCTTTTGGGCCACATACCTCATAGTGGAATCCAAAACCTTTCTTGTTTTGGTTACTTGTGTTATCTTTCTCAAATATTTCATTTTGTGAGCATTGTCAGTATGTAAAGCAAACCAGGAATGTGCATAAGATGCACATTGACTCTCAATCCAGCCTTTAGATCTTGTCCATACAAATGTGTGTGGTCCTATGCCCACATGCTCATTAGGTGGTTCTCTTTACATTGTCACTTTCAAAGATGATGCTACTAGAAAAGTCTGGGTATATCCTATCGAATTGAAGGATGAGCTACTTTTACAAGATGGCTTGCTTCGATTGCGACTCAAAAAGGAATTAAGCTCAAGGCTTTACATTCAGATAATGGGGGTGGGTATACCTCACATGAATTTAGCCTTTCTATCATTCGAGAGGAATTCGTAGAGAATTTAGAGCTCCTTATACCTGAGTACATGTTGGTGCATGTCAATCATCAATTGAAGGTTTATGAAGAAATGAAGTCAAGGAATCAAGAAGAGAACAAATTCAGAAGGTTGAAGGAAGGACATATTCAGAAATTCAAAACTATGTACACATATGTACATTACTTCAAATATAGCTGACTCATACTTTTGATTAGTCATAAGCTTGTATATATTTGCCTATAAATGTTGTTGAAAAAGTCGGGGCAAGTAGAATAGAATGAGAATAGAGTATAGGAAGAGAGGGATGAGTAGTAGAGAGTGTCATTAGACACATGAGAAGTGATTTGAATTCATCAACTTCACTCAATTGTAATTTTCTGAAAAATCAAGGAAAACTTGCGCCCGATGTTTTGCTGTCTGCTCCTTCTGTGTTTAATCTTTTGAGAAATTCTTCTGCACGTATCTAAGTCCATAGCTAATCTATCTATGGCTAGAATTTGAGAGGCTAATTGCAATCAGGTTGAGAGAATTTAGTTTAGGAACATTCATATGTAATGATGTTCTGAGAGTCGACAAAACTGGCGCAGATTTCATGTTCAGAGAAATGAACATTACTCAGTGTGTGGTGTAAAGTTTTACACAAGTGAGGGCTCAAAATCTAAGTTGGAAGGTAAGCCATCTATGGCTAAAAGATCTTGATCAAACGGGTTTGACATTGGGAGCACTGTAGCTAAGAAGTTGCAGGTGTCAAAGTCTCCATTACAGAGAAGCTATTTCAGACATAGGTAAAGTGTTTCACACATTTCTCAGTGTGTACTCAATCATTTTGAGAAATCTAACTTGGAAAGGTTGCGCAACCTCAAGGCGAAGTATTGTACAAGGTTTTATCAAGAACTTTACAGGATTGATTAGTCAATGAGTGATCAATCTATAGCAGACTTTTCTGAGAAGTTGAATTTTTCAGAGTAATCAATTTTCTGATAAGGTTGATGAATGTTGTCTAAATTTGGTGGAGTCTAAAGTTGATCTTGATATAGAGGTGGTCTAAATTCAAGGTCAACTTGTTCTTTTGGAGATTAACCCTCTCCATCAGTACAGAATGGTGTAGCTGAAAGAATGAATAGAACTATTCAAGATAGAGTAGTTTCTATGTTGCAATCATGCAAATCTTTCACAAGGCTTTTGGATAGAAGCAGTATTGACTGAAATGTATGTGATTAACCTGTCACCTAGTACTCCCAAAGTTCTAAAAATGGCACAAGATTTATGGATAGGGAAACCACCATATTATGTTCATCTTTGAGTTTTTGGGTGTGAAGTGTATGTTCATACCCAAGAATCTTATACAAAAGCTGTACCATAAGTCAAAGAAATGCATTTTTCTTGGATATGGTCAAGAAAGCCAATTTGAATATTGCTTATGGGATCCGGAATCACAGTCAGTGATCAAAAGTAATGATGACATTTTCAATGAGTCTAAGATGCATAAACAACCCATTAAGGAGGTTGACGTGAGAAGAGTGGTGTTTGAGTATACTAGTCCTCTAGTTAGCATGCATATAAATGTTGTACATAGGGATTCTCAAGGGAATTTCCAATTGCATTAGTCTAGAAATGCCCCTGTTCAGCAACCATTGAGATGCTCTACACATGTCTCACATCCACTTGATAATATGATCCAAGTTTGGATTTTTTTATGCTCAGAGATGTTGGTGAGCCTTCTTTCTACAAAGAGGCTATTCAAACAGATGATCATGTCAAGTGGGAGCATGCCTTGAAGAGCGAGTTGGATTGTATTCACAAGAATGGTACTTGGGATATAGTACCTTTGCCAAAGGGCAAGAAAGCCTTACCATGTAAATGGGTATATAAGGTGAAATTCACATCAGATAGTACTTCTCCAAAGTATAAAGCATGACTTGTTGCAAAGGGTTTTAAACAACAACATGATGTTGATTTCAAGGAAATCTTCTCTCTAATGGTCAAAATGACTAGCCTATGCATGTTGCTTGGATTTTGATGAGATCTATAAGGAACAACTAGAGTGTTATGTTGTTTGTGGCAAAGAAATTCTAGTTTGTAAGTTGAAGAAGAGCTTATATGGACTTAAACACTCCCATAGACAATGATACGAAAAGTTTGATGCTTTTATGAAGTGGCAACGCTATTCTCAAAGCAATGAGGATCATTGTCTCTACTCAAAGAGATGCTTAGTTAGCAGCTTGATATGCTTGATACTTTATGTTGATGATATGTTGTTGGGAAGTCCTCTTATGAATTTTCATTTATCAAAATAAAGTTGAGTGAGACATTTGATATGAAGGATTTGGGGGATGCCAAACATATTCTTGGCATGCACATTACTCATTATAGGAGTAAAAGATGCATATGCTTGTCTCAAAGTGAGTACATATCCAAAGTACTTCACAAGTTCAATATGCGCAGTGGAAAGGCATTGAGTACACCTTTACCCACATATGTGAAATTGAGCAAGGATGATTGCCACAATCAGATGAGGAAAAAGAATTCATGACCAAAATTCCTCATTAGTCTACTGTTGGTAGTCTCATGTATGATATGGTAGCTATGAGATGAAACATTGCATTTGAAGTGGGAGTATGAGCATATATATGTCTAATCCTAGAAAGAAACCTTGGGAAGGAGTCAATATGATTTTGAGATATCTGAGTGGCAGTAAGGATAGGTCTCTATGCTTAGGTAGACAAAATGCATCCATTATTGGTTACAGAGAATTTAATTATGCTGCTTGTGTAGACAATTGGAAGTCTACATCTGGGTACATTTTTCATTTTGTTGGAGGTGCCACCTCTTGGAGATCTCCTCTTCAAGAATGTTCAGTTGTTTCCACCACAGAAGTAGAGTATGTTGCAACAAGTGAGGCATATAAGGAAGCATTATGGCTTTCTCCGCTTGCTTGTGATATGGGTCTACCTCAACATGTACCTCATTTTCTCAGTGATAGTTCGAGTGCCATTGCTTTGGCTAAGAATATGGTATATCATGCAAAATTAAGCCCATTAAGGTGAGGTATCCCTTCATTAAAGATTGCTTAGCCATGGATCACATCATTCTTGAGAAGATTCATACTCGAGATAATATTGTAGATGCTTTGGCTAAAGCTCTACCACAAGATAGCTTTTGGCACAGTTGTCACTTGATGGGGGTTACTTGATTCATGGCCTTATGTAGTTACTTTTATACTATGTAACATGCTCATCAGGTGGGAGGTATCACTCAAGTATTCTTTATCATTCTTCATTTTTGTTTCTCCCATGGTCACTTTGGCCATATTGGCCTTTAGTGGGAGATTTTTACTATTAGTGTCCATGTGAAAGGCCAGAATGACTCTCGGACACTTTTGCAAATGTTCTTTACTAAAACATATAGTGGCCTAGTTAGCCATAGATTGTATGTTTGACTGCATTGGTAACACCCAAGAAATCTATGTTCGTGGTCTAGTGTACTATGTTTTCTCTATGTATTCTACAACTCTTGTGCAGATTACTCTGTGTGATGTCTTGAGCTTGATTTTCTATTGCTATAGTATTGTCGTGGAGCTCTTGAAGAGGAGAATACAACACTATGCATCGCCATTGCAATACATCACCTCTTTCATAAAAATAATATTGGGCTATTGGTGTATTCAATAATAGATTTGATTAATTCCAATAATAACACTCTTACCTTCTTGATTGAAGGCTTCCACACATAAATATTACAACTTTTGAATGATGGTATTAAAAATTTTGTATGATAGTATTAAAACTTTTGTATTATTCTCACCACACATAGGATATGTACAATCGATTGATGTGGAAAATACCACTATAAAAGGCATGCTTTGATTGGTCCAAGGATGTGGCACATTTATTCTATGACTATTCTAAATTGGGCCTATGAGGGACATCCAAAGAGTTGTCATGAGAGATCCAAAGAGTTTTCACGAGATTCCTCGAGATATTGCCAAGTGTTTTATGATCGCTTCCAATTTGAATTCACTTCAGCCACTTGAGATTCATATTTTGTAAAATTCTCGGATATCAAGTAACTTACACAAGCTTCTCTTATTTTAGGAAAACATGTTCAAAACACTTAGTGTGGAAGTCATGTGACTTTTTAAGTTTAAAAAAACTCAAGTAAGTTGAAAACAAATTATACAAGAACATAAGAGGGAGTTACAAAGCAAACCATATAAGGAATTCCCCTTAGAAGAGTCCCTTGCACTCCTCCTAGGTAGAAGGATCAGGAACCACATAAATAATAACCTATTTCATGACTCAATCATAAGGAGATAATTTTTTATATAAGAGGAAGTTTGCTGGAGGTATAGTCTCCCTCACATGAATTAACTGAAAGAACAATATACAAGTGAAAGGGTATAGTGCCCATGGGACTCCCCGTATTCCACAAAGCAGAGGTAGGATGGCCCGAAGGTGATACAATGGTGATGAACCAAAGGCAGTAGGAAATCAAGGCTTAAGAGATGGCAAGATGGCCAAAACAAAAAAATATATATAAATTTGTTAGGGAGAGTTACAAACAATGTTAATAACTTTTTCATCCCCTTGATTGGGGGGCCATTTTCTTTGTATCTTGTTGTTCTCCAAAACAAACAACTTATGGTGTCTAAATGGAGGGGACTTCTTACAATTATAAATTCTTCTTCATAAAATCTAAGTGAATTTTCAATTGACCACTCTTTTGGAGGGTTTTCAAAGTTGGTAGCACATCGTTCTTTCTAAAATTCCAAAGAACTTCTCCTCTAATTGCATTCCACATGGTAGCTAAGCAACTGATCACTTCTCCAAGTAAAGCTTATTTCCAATTTATTTGACTCTATAAAGCCATAAGTTTCCCCTAGCATGTGCCAAACCAAAACACTCATTTCTAAAAAAAATTAAATCCTAAAAAATGAGCTCTCTAGCTCTATTTATAGTTTTCTATTAGCTTTGGCCGGTTTTACTCATTGTGTCAGACATAGTTGAGAACTAGGCTCTCAAATAATTTAAGGTGTCTAATGGGCTCCAGAAATTATAAATTTTTGTACATGAGTTCTACCTAAGCTCCTGAAGTTTGAAGAATCCTCTACTTTCACAAAGTGGAGTGTTTAGGTATAAAATTGGGTATATATTACAAAGCTAGTGTTCAAAATCACTATTTGCTACAAAATTAATGTTGTTTTTCTTTAACCTGATTTGGGATTCTCTTTGTGCTTTGCCTCCTCTGATGTGTCCATGACCCCTATGCAACACTCCCCTCTCTATCACATCTATTGTCCCTAACAAACGTTTGAGCTTGGGAGTTATTGATATAATGCTTCAGGATGTCAATCACCAAGGTGTGCTCAATAATCCGTACTTTGTTGGCCATGTCTACCTCTAATCATTGACATTTGATAGCCCTTAGAATGTTGGGATGGATATTGCAATAATTCTCAGAGTACCGAAGGGTTTCACATGTGAATGGTGGAGAAAAATTATGGACTAGGAGAGTGATACTCCCAAAAACCTGTAGTAAACATATCTTGGAATTCTTGTTTGTAACATGCTGGGAAATATTTTATTCTAGCATGCCACACATGGAAAAATTTTCTTGAGGGTGTGGTGTTGGATCAACAAGCTTTCAATATGCTTGAAGAAGAATATTTCACATTAAGCATCATTTGGATGGTGCCATATATCTACCTTAAAGAATAATACTTATGTGCATATTATTTCTTTTTATTAATTGATTGATAACTTATGATCATTTCTTGTAAGGTTCAAGGTATTTAACTTTGTAAAAAGAAAGATTAAAATTCATAAAAGCCATGATTTTGGAATGGTTGAGATTGATTCTCAATCAATTAATCAAAAGGTAGTTATAACTTCAACTTTCTCTTTTCCTAGATTGTAGGAAAAGATTCCAATCAACTCAAACTACCAAACTTGCCTAATTTCGAATTCAAATTCATGAAGAAAAGGCATGGATAGATCTCCAAGAGTCTATATAAAGATCAAATAGTGCTCTATAAGTAGATAAGAAGGGCAAGAAGCTGAAAGGAAAGAAGAAGGAAGAGGATGAAGAGCAGACTTCTCGAGCCAACTTTGCATGCAAGAGCAAGTGGAAAGGGAAGAAGAAAGGACCAAAGTATGAAAAAACCAAAGGCCATAATGCTCAACCTTGTGCCATCTGTGATAAGACCAACCACACCACTCTAAATTGTTGGTTCAATGGGAAGACCTAGAAAGGAAGTGGAAGAGGTGGATATGGCCGCAATAGAGGTAGAGATGGACACAAATTCAACAATAAAAATTGAGGCCATAATAAAAGGGAATACAAAAGCTTCTTTGAAGATGAAAAACATGAAGACTCATTGCTCTTGATGAAGTTAAGCCACAAGGAAGGTAAAGAAGATGATAACTTATTCTACATAGATTAAAGATTTTCAAATCATGTTGCAGGCAACATAACTCTCTTATCTGATTTGGAAAGTCCAAAGCATAGACATGAAATACAAATGGGGGATGACACAAAGCATAATGTGGAGAAGATTGTTAATTTCAAGGCTTCCAATGGCATGAGAATTATTTTGAGCAAGGTACTCTATGTTCCCACTATTACAAAAACCTAATAAGTGTAGGACAAATAGTTGAGAAAGGCTTGCAAGTTAGGTTCACCCAACATGGAGATTTTGTGGAAGATCCATGTCAAGGCTTCAAGAAGAAAGCGAGAGGTGAGAAGCATGGTAGGCATAAGAGGCTATCTCATGTGAATGAAAGAATCTTGAAGGATATATGAAGGGATCAAAGTGTTCTAGGACTACCAAACATATCAAAGCAACACACCATCAACAAATGTGATGCATGTTAGATTGCGAAGGCACAAAGACAACCATTCAACCACAAAGGCTACATCCACAAAAACTTATTGGACTTAATACATATAGATGTGTGGGGACCAAGTCAAGAACCTTCATTGGCAAGATCAAGGTATAATGTCTCATTTATGAATGAACATAGTAGATGGACCATTCTATACTTTATCAAAAGTAAACGAAGTGCTTGATTACTTCAAAAAGTATCTAGCACAACCATTGTTGGCAGCAACCAAAGGCATCAACATAGAGGAAGTATGTAGAGGTGGACTGCAAAGAGTTGGGGGGGGGACATTCATTTATTTCAAAGAAATATACTTGAGATTACCTTTTGAAAATGCCAAATAGTGATTTTCATCACTTTTGTAATATATGTATCATAAAACACCCAGTTTTGTATCTAATAGCTCCATTTTCTGCAAGCCAAGGAGTCCTCAAGCTTGAGGAGCTTAGGTAGAATGATCCTACCAATTTTGGTTATTTTTAGATCTCGTTTATACCTCCAAATGACCCCTCAAAACTATTTTTTAGCTATGTCGGACACTAGATGTGAAACCGATCAAAACTAGTCTAGAATATATAAAAACAGCTAGAGAGCTCATTTTCTAGGTTAGCTTGTGTTAGCTTTTATGAGTTGAGGAGAGATTAGAGCTAGATTGAGCTTGTAATAGTGTTCTTGAGCAATATATTTTACTTCTACTTTCCATTGTTTTTGGCTTATCTCTTCCTTGTGTGTGTGTATGTGCGTGTGCATTTTCATGCTTCTCACCTTCACTCTCACTACTTCATGCATTCACGATCTTCATACCACTCCTATCTCTTCCGCAGATTGACATTAAGGAGGTGGAGCTTCTTGACATGGTACTGACCATTGTGCTAGAGCAACGCCAAATTTGGCACCATTGCCGGGGATTGAGTTCTAGAATGAATACTTGATGGTAAGACTATAGCAAGAATTGGCATTGGAAGGTAAATAATTTCGGTTTTTGTTGTTATTTTTGCATAGTTTTTTATTGTTTTTCATCTCCCCTACACTCCTCTTTCATCACCCCATCATCTTTTTCCACTCCAAAAAAATTAGAAAATTCACCATATCCACTTATTCTCCCCATTTTCCTCATTTGTGCATGTGAGAGAGAGAGAGAGCTGTTGCACAAGATTGTGTGTGTATTTTTGAGTTTTTGTTGATATATTTAGGTAGTGATGTGTGTGAACACTCTAGGACCGTCGGGGCACTTTTTTTCCTCTTTAGGAGGTTTTTTTTCCCCTGCTTGTATATACACCTATTGCCCTAATGGGCTACTAATACAATTAGTATTGTGTGTTGAGCTCCAAGCTTCTTCTCCTTCCTTGTGCTGTTCACGTGCTTCCGTAGATGTCTATCTCCAACAATTGGTATCAGAGTAGGTCGTCGCTTCATCTAGGGCGCCGTCGAAACTCCTCCATTTGTAGTCTCAAAATCGCACGAATTTTGGTGAGCATACTCAACGTGTTTCCGAGATCAAAACTCCTTCACTCTATAGTGCCGAAATCGTGATCTGAGCTTGTTTCGGCCTCCGAACGCACTATCGCAGTGCTTGTGTAGGCTATTTCGTCTTTTTGTGCCAAAGGTATATACCAGTTTTTGTTCGCTAGTTTAAGCGTCTCAAAGTCTGCTATAGGTCTAGCAGAACTCATCTGGGCAGTTACGTTCAACTTTTTGAGATACAATCGATTTTCTGCATCAAGGTATTTTAGTCACCGGCCATGGCTGAAAGCAGTGATGTATTCCGTATGTTGGCTGTTGAGGATAAGTTGGATGGTACCAACTACCCGTTATGGGCTTATATGATGCGACATGTGTTGGTTGCAAAAGGACTGTGGAACATTGTGCAAGGTGTCGAAAAACATCCTATCACACCTGCAACTGTTACAATTGCAGGTATTGAAGCTAATGTAGGAGGTGTTGAAGATGATGATATTCTACATATTCCTGTTCGTATTGTGGTTTCTGCTGCACCTACTATAGAGAAGATTTGTTGGGATGGGAGAGATGCCCATGCACATACATTGATAGGTTTGTCTATCAAACGTGCCATTATTCCTCACATTCGCTCTTGCAGAAGAGCTAAGGATGCTTGGGATACACTTACCACATTGTACCCAACTATGAATGAGGCTCGTGTTGCTTACCTCCGAAAACAGTTGGAGAGTGAGCACATGAATGAAGGTGATTCTATGGATAGTTTCCTAAAGAAGATCAAAGATTTGAAGGAACAGTTGCTTTCTGCTCATGAGGTTATACCAGATAGCTCACTTGTGCAGACCGTTCTGAACGGTCTTCCTGATTCATATCAGAGTTTTGCGTCTACTCTTCGGTTGATGATGAAAGGCAATCCGAATGCCTTATCATTTGAGGAGTTAGTCTCTGTTCTGTTGCAAGAAGATCAGTCCAGGCAGAACAGTTCCATTATGTGAGTTGCAGATCAAGCTTTCCTGGCTAATCAGAAGGGCAAAGGAAAATGGAGCTCTTCAACTAGTAAGCAGAAATCTGCTAATTCTGCATATTTGAAGAAGGAAGATAAAGATGAGAAGAAATCAGAAAAGCAGAAATTGTTTTGTAAGTACTGTAAAGGGAATGATCATATCATAAAGAACTGTCCAAAACTGGCTGCTAAAGAGGTAGAGAAGAAAGAGGCTGGAATGGTTGTTGCAGAAGCCTCTACACAAAAAATGGAGTCTTCTAATCTTGTGCACAAAGAAGAATGGGCGTTTACTATTGTCTGTAGCTGTGACCCATCTTCTCATGAGTAGTGCATGTCTGCAGTAGACTCAGATGTTTGGTATTTTGACAGTGGGGCGACCAAACATATTACCTCGCAGTGTAGTTTCTTCTCTTCACTCGAGCCTGCCCCTACAGGGAATACTGTTACATGTGCCAACAACTCCTCTGATCATGTTATGGGAATTGGTAAGATCATTTTGACTACTGCTGATGGTAATTCTTTCACTTTGTCAAATGCTTTATTTGTGCCACGGATCAAGTAGAACCTGTTATCAGTTTCTGCATTAGCCAAGATTGGCTTGGTTGTGAAATTTGTTGATGACAGGTGTACAATTCATGATCTGTCAAATGGCGATGTGATTAATGCTTCTGACATTTTATGTCGTGGGTTGTATAAGCTCATAGACTATGAAAGATCTGTAAATGATTTGGCATGTGCAGTAAATGATTCTCAGACTATGTCAGATGCAAAGCTTTGGCATGCACGCTTTGGTCATTTGAATTTTGCTAGTTTGCTATGCCTGCAGAAATCTGAAATGGTGTCCTCTTTGCCCAAACTTGAGGCACCTGGAAAACATGTTTGTGAAGGCTGTATTCTGGGCAAAATGAAGCATTCATCCTTTCCAAAAGATGGTTCAGTTCGGGCTACCCAGAAATTGCAGCTTGTACATAGTGATATCTGTGGTCCTATGCAGACACCTTCTTTTGGGAATTATCTTTACTTCGTGACTTTCATTGATGATTTTTCCAGGCATGCATGGGTATATCCATTGAAGGCAAAGTCCGAAGTGTTCATGTGCTTCAAACAGTTTTTGGTTTTGGCTGAAAATCTGTCAGCATGTAAAATGGGCACCCTCCATTTTGATAGAGGGGGGGAATATATGTCTTCTGATTTTAATGCATTTCTGGCTGAATGTGGGATAAAACACCAGTGTATAGTGTCGTATACACCTCAAGAGAATGGAGTTGCTGAACGAAAGAACAGGTCACTCATGGAGATGGCGAGGTGTATGGTCAAAAGTCAGGCTTTACCACATAGTTTCTGGCTTGAGGCTGTCATGTGTGCAGCATATGTACTTAACAGGTGTCCCACTAAAGCGCTACAGTCTATCACTCCATATGAGGCTTGGCATGATTGCAAGCCATTTGTTGCTCATCTACATGTTTTTGGTTGTTTGGCATATGCATGTGCCTGAACAACATCACAGAAAAGTGGATGATAAAGCAGTAAAATGTATTTTTGTTGGGTACACTTCTGAAAGTAAAGGCTATCGTCTGTATCATCCACAGACTAAACACATTCTGGTTAGCCGTGATGTTGTTTTTGTGGAAGATGCTATTCAGCCATTACTTTCATGTACTAAGGAGACATCTGTTAGCTCCAAAGACATGTATGATACTTTGCTACCTCTTTTTATAGGTGGACAGTCTAGTGCTGGTCCTAATGAGGCAACTTCTCAGCCTTTGCAGGTTTCATGTGATGATGCAGATAATTCCATTTTTGATGCAGATGTACATGATGCACTTATTGATGAGAGAGCTGATATTGAGCAGGCAAGAACTATGCCAAAATGGTTGGTGCAGACCTTGCGTGACAGCAAATTAGATGCACCTCTGTCATATCGTACTCGTTCAGGCTCTCATAGTGCCTCTTTTGCATCAGATTGCTATGGTATGGCTGCATCTAGTCTCTATGATGAGAATGAGCCTGTTTCATTTGATGAAGCACAAAATTCAAAAAATTGGATGGCTGTTATGCAATCTGAATATGATGCAATAATGAAGAATGGTACTTGGTCTTTATGTGACTTGCCTCTTGGCAAGAAGGCCATTGGCACCAAGTGGGTATACAAGCTGAAGCGTAAACCTGATGGTACAGTTGACAGGTATAAGGCTAGGCTTGTTGCAAAGGGTTATGCGCAGGCATTGATTTTGATGAGACCTTTGCACCCACATGTCGTATGACGACTGTTCGGAGCATTTGTGCACTTGCATCCCATCATGGTTGGAATGTACATTAGTTGGAAATTAAAACTGCATTTCAGAATGGTGACTTGCATGAAGAAGTGTATGTTTTTTAGCCCCGTGGGTTTTATGCAGAAAGGGCATGAAAACCAGGTGTGCAGGTTAAAGAAGGCATTATATGGTTTAAAGCAAGCACCACATGCTTGGTATGAGAAGATACATGCCTATCTGATTGCACATGGTTTTGAGAACAGTCCAAATGAAAGCACCTTATATGTTAAGTGTGCTAATGATGTGCTTCTGATCATTGTTGTCTATGTTGATGACATGCTGCTCACTGGTCCTATTGAGAAGCATATTGCTGAGTTTAAGGTTGATTTGCATGCCTCATTTGAGATGTCTGATTTGGGGCATTTGCATCATCATTTGGGCATTCAGTTTATGCACGTTGATGGTGGAATGGATTTGTGTCAAACGAAATATATTGACACATTATTGCAACGTTTTGGCCTTGAAGAGTGTAAGCCTATAGCCACTCCTATGGAGACAGGTTTACGATTGAGTCTTCATGATGCTGGAGATGCATTCGATGTTGTTCTCTATCAGCAGGCTGTTGGATGCTTGATTTACTTATGCATTACTCGGCCAGATATTCAATTTGCTGTCTCACAAATGAGCAGGTTTATGCATTGCCCAGGAGTCAAGCATTGGCAGGCGGTTAAGCGCATCTTTCGCTACTTGAGTGGTACTCGGCTACTTGGGTTGTTTTATCCCAAGGGGGGATCACTACCGCCAGATTTGCATGCTTTTTCTGACTCTGATTGGGCTGGTTGCTATGACACTCGTGTGTCCACTAGTGGCTTTTGCTTCATACTTGGTAGCTCATGTATATCTTGGTTGAGCAAGAAGCAGCCTACTATGGCCACTTCCAGTTGTGAGGCTGAGTATAGGGCAACTTTCACAGCTACTATTGAGTGTGTGTGGCTCAGATGCCTTATGGCTGATTTGGGTGTTGGTCAATCTTCTGCCATCACCATCTTCACTAACAGTCAGAGCACATTGACAGTTGCGAGGAACCCTGTGTTCCATGCTCACACTAAGCACATTGAGGTGCATTATCATTATGTCAGGGAGAGGTTCTCTGCTAGGGAGATCAGCTTGGCATCTGTTCCCACACAGGAGAACATTGCTGACCTTTTCACTAAGGCTCTGCCCAGGGAGAAGTTTGAAGCTTTTCGCAAGGCTTTGGGCTTACTTCCTTTTGTGGAGTGATTTCCACATAGCTTGGCACTTCCTTATACATGAGTGCCAGCTACTTGTTCACCGCATCACTCCTATGGGGGATTTGTTGATATATTTAGGTAGTGATGTGTGTGAACACTCTAGGACCGCTAGGGCACTTTTTTCCCTCTTTATGAGGTTTTTTCCCCCGGCTTGTATATACGCCTATTGCCCTAATGGGCTACTTATCTTTGTACATTCTCTAGTAATACAATTAGTATTGTGTGTTGAGCTCCAAGCTTCTTCTCCTTCCTTGTGTTGTTCGCATGCTTCCGCAGACGTCTATCTCCAACAGTTTTCTTGCAGGTAAAGCACTCAAAAAGTAGAGCAAGGAAGCTCTGAAAAGGTAAAATTTGCAATTTTCTATTAGATCTACCGTAGGTGTTGGACCATCACGTGGTCTGATAAGTTTGACATTTTTAGCACGCGTCTATAGCACGGCATAGAGCACACTTGTGCACAAACGAATCCACAGATGCATTTTGGTGGACCATCGTGATTGGCTCACACCATCGTGACGGGGTGTCACCATCGCGATTGGCTCACACCATCACAAATGGCTCGACCGAACCATTGCAAAGGTCTCAGAACATCGTGACGGTTTAGGTGGACCATCGCGATGGTCACGGACCATCATGACGATCACGCCAACCCCATGCCATTGCAATTGGCTCATGCCATCGTGACACTTCATTGCCATGTGTCATTGGAACCATCACGATGGTTCCTTTGATAGTTGATCATCAGGACTATGCCACACCATCACGATGGTACCCCACCATCATGATGGCTTGCCTAAATTGAACCATCGTGATGGCTCAACCAACTTGGACCATCAGGATGACCCGATAGGATAGAACATCATGACGACCCACTCCCAGACCATGACGATGCATTGTTCCTCACGAATCATTGCGATTGTGTCACACCATCGTGATGGTCCAACCAAACCATCATGACAGTTCACTCCCATCGCGATTATCACAGACCATCACGACCGTTCAACTAAAATGCAAATTTAGGGTTTTGGATTTTTTGGCAATTTCAAGGCCAATTTGAGTGCATTTTTGATTGATTAGTGCATATTTGAGACCCCTTAGCTCATAATTGGAGAAAAACTGGTCTACCTGTTTTACACCTTGAGATCCTGAACGTCCATAACTTTTTCATACGAAACCCATTTTTTGAGCTCTAAAGCTTGTTGGAAAGATTGTTTTGAATCCTACGTGGCCTCAACTATTTTTCTTAAGAATAAAGTGTTGATATTTAGATAGGATAAATAGAAGTTGACCCATCGATGGGATTAGGAAACGAAGGGGGCACTAAGATATTTTACAAGGAGAACTAGGACCCTTAAAGGTGCATACATCAAAGTGTCTGTTCATTAAGGTTGAAAAGTGGTCTAAACATTGGACTTTTACAAGTCTACTAAGAGCTATCCACGGGCATTCAAAGCAAGGAAAAAAGGCAGATAGACAAGGCTTGGGAAGCACAACTTCTTGAGCACCAAAGCGATCAAAGAATCTAACTCGAGGTTGGAAGAATACTCAACCCCCTCAGTCAATTACTAGCTTAGGCTAAGTGCATGTAGCATTGTTAATTGAAATTGGACTACGATAGGAATGCATCAAGTCCAAGAGACTTAATTTTTACAAGTCCAAGTGTAAGCTAAAAGAGTGTGAAAAACAAAAACCCTAAAGGAAAGAACTTAATTTTGGTGATATGGGAACTTAAACATACAACAGAGAGTCGATTCCTAACACATACTTTGAGATAAGACAAGAGTTTAAAAGAATTAAAAATGAAACAAGTATTTGAGAAAAAAGAAGTATTGCCAATCAAAATGTGTATTGAGTGATCAAGGGAGATAAATTAATGAATCTTAGATCAGGCAAGCACATAGGTAAGTGAGATTGATGAAGCCTTAGATCATCAAGAGCAAGTGTGGGGACTACTACACATTCCTGGGCACAACAATTGAATAGTTGTCCTTACGACTTGAGTTCAGAGACTAGTGAGTAAAAAATGGTGTTCTAGAGAAAATAGAGCACTAAAGAGGAGCCCCAAAATTTTCAAAATTATGGGCATAATTTTTCTTCTTCAAATGCTTATGGAAATCTCAAGAAAGCCATGTAAATGCACTAGGGGAGTCCTCTAGATGCACAAGCCCAAATCATTGTAACATAACTCTTGTAAAATAGTAGGAAATTAGAGTTAGTCAGTAAAGTGCCGATCTCTTGTGTGAAAGGACCAATTTTAGGGCACATGTATATAAGTCACTTTGTGACTCTTGTAAAGAACTTGTTAGGCCGCCGGATTGGCACAATGTAACTTATATACCGCACGCACCGAAAGGGCATAGCGAAGTGATGTAACCCTTGTATTCATTAATGAAGAGACATTACGTGGTTCTCCGGTGCGAGAAGAGACAGGGATCGCTAGACTGTTTGTCTGGGTGATTTGCGACCTTGTGGAGACGTCATATTGCAGAGTTTGCATATATCTGAGTACGGTTAAGTTTGTTCTTATTGAATTGCTGTAAACTAATACTACACAGTATTACTATGATAACATGAATAGATCTGTTCGATTATGTGATTGAACAACTGTGCGATAAGTTAATGTGTGATGATACTGTAAATGGAAGATTATAACGGTGTAACAGAAGTAATGCTTGAGCGTATAATTATTGTTTGGGTAATTAGTTAATTGGGAAAATCAGAAAAAGGGCCTCTGCATTGTCAGACCCCTACCATCCCCAAGAACCCGAAAAGAGATTAAAAGCGGATCTACTGACAGTCCCTTTTAACACAGGCGCCGTCTGTGGGAAGATGGCAATGGATTGAGAATAATCAGTAAAGATAGAGCAGTGCGTAAGGCAAGCAGTGTAGAGGTGATATATGCCGGTTACTTGGTCCGGCGAGTCTTATCCGAAGTATCGAAGAGACCAACATCCCTGGGCAGTTCCAAATCTATTAGGGAAACCCCCAGGTGGTAGAAGTGCATGCCTTTTAAGCCCAATTGTTGAAGGATCGGAGCCAGTTAGCAGTGATTCCGAGTTCGGTGACACATGATGAGATTCTGATAGATTCCAATGTGATTCCAGTACGTTCTGAAGAAGGTGCAGTGATTTTTGGGTGTACAGAGACACAGTGCGAAGTTCATCCGACGTTGTCGGGATGAAATCCCGTAGGGAGTGTGCACTGAGTTTTTTTCAAAAGTTCATTGTTTTTGAGTTTTTGTGTGACGTTTTGACTAAAGAGGGGTATATTTCATGCATAATTTGGCGGAATTGATTGATTGTGTGATGTGGAAACATGTTTGAGATGTATGTTAGATGCGTGTGTAAAAATAACTGACATTTGATCCATGAAAACGTAGGTTTGACCCTTCAAAACCCCTGAAAACCTGAGTTTACCCCATGAAAACCAGACTTGAACCCTTGGAAACCCTTGGATTTTAGGTCCGAACTGTAAATAAACCTTTGAATTGACGAGCTTGGGATAATTTTGAGCAAACTCCTAATTTTCCCGATCAAAAACACTAGGTTGGACCCTTGGAAATGGCGGTTTCTATAGGCCAAACCCTAAAAACCCATTAAAATGTAAATATCCAGTGTGAAACCGAAACCATAGTTTATGGAAAAATTAAAATACCGCCAAAATTAGAAAGTTAATTGAGGAGGTGGGAACGTTCTAGAAGCGAGTCCAAGGGGGAGTCTATAAATAAGTGCCTAAGCTCATTCATTCCTCCCCGTGGTCTTTCTTGTGGAACGCTTCTCCAGGTAATCTTCTTACACTTTTCTATTTCATATTTTTATTTTTCATATTCATGAGTCTGCACCATGGTAATGAGAGAGAAGGAGGGGAGGTCGGTAATGCTCATGCCATGGTGTGTTTACCCTCCAAAGGTCTGTGTATACCATACTCTCTCTGGCTGCTGATGCACCGAATGAGGAGATAGATGGATAGGGATGCAGGCCGAGAGCCGATGGCTGTGCGGGCCAGATGCCGACGTGGAGAGGAAGATTGTTCTCACAACGGCTATGTGTCACGTGCAGTCAGAGATAATCTGATGGCGCGAGAGCGCGAGGCAGAGAGAAATGTGATGACAGAGAGAGACCGCGAGAGAGATGAGAGATAGTAGAGCACTGAGAGATGGTTGGCTGGAATCGCGCTGAAACCCTGAAGATCGGAGATTGTGTGCGTGTCGACGTCGCGAAGAGAGAAACTTTAGAGAGAAGCTCTGGTGGTGCTAAAACCCGGAGAAATTAGTCGGGGTGCTGCATGACTAGATACTCGAGAGAGAGAGGCGGATAGAGAGAGAGAGAAAGAGAGATGAGCAGAAGGTCAGCGACAGAGATACAGACACATGGAGGAGACAAAGATAGAGAAAAGAGAAACACAGATGGCTATGGCGGTGTTTGCACGTAGAGAGGCATAGAGAGAGACGGTCTAACGGGCGGCAAGCATGGAGAGAGAGTCATGCTGGCTGCGCTGTTGGCATGAAACTCTGAGAGCTGGAGAGAGATCCACCGACACAGATGGGCGGTGCTGTAGATGTGGAAGAGAGAGATATTTTGAATCAGTGGACTTGGCCCACGTTAGAGGTGATGAAGAGAGAGGATCACTGCACAGCTCACGCGTGGACGGAGAGAGGCAGAGTTAGCGCTGCTCTTACACTATGTGCTAGAGAGAGAACTACAGAGAACGAGTATGTCGGCGACAGTAGAGGGACGAGATATCAATAAGGCGACACGCACGCTCCGTTGATGGACAGAGAGAGAGAGGCGTGCAGAATCGTGAATCCATCTGACGGTCAATTCCCAAGCCGAAAGTTTTGGAGGTGAGGATAGACTTACGGGTAGCTTCACATCGGAGTGTAGAGTTGAAGCCGAGCAGAGTGATTAGCAAGGCGACACATGGAGTGTCATGAATCAGTCTTATCAACAGAGCATTATGTCTGACTCTTCATCTGTTAGTATCAAAGAATCGCTCCTTTGTATCTGTATAAAAATTGATGTCCTCCATTTCGCAATGGATTGGACATCGATCTTGTAGCATCAAGTTACAATATACCAGCAGAGCATATCGAGGATTTCTTGGGCAGGCAAAATGAATCGGTGATTCTTCCTAGGGAGCCATTATCAATTGCGAGGGCTGCTGTCAAGTGAGCTATACGGAGAGGTGGGCCGATAGATAACATTTCGCAAAAAGGGAGGATCAATGATATAGAAAGAGAGAAAGGCTTTGGCTCTCTCGTATATGTGCACCTGCTCATGTATTTTTACATGCACTTGCATACAAACACTCGTATAAGCTGTACTCGTTCATGTGTGATAAGGAAGTCTATGAAATATTAATTGATAAGCATCAATGTTATGATAGATTGACGGGTTTAATAAATTGCGTCTCGAACTTAAAGATGACATTGAACAAATGCTTAAAAACCTATCTTTCCCAAAGACCTTCTTGATATTTCTGATTGCTATGAAGAGTTACACTTATGTTTTTTTTTTTACTAAGAATGTATTTTAGAAAGTACTAACATGATCCCCAACCCCGTGGTCTTTCTTCTGGAACGCTTCTCCAGGTTTATGTGGATGTTGATTATATGAAGTGAAGAGAAAGTGATTGAAGACTGAAGATAAAGACCCCATCTTGTGGATTGCCCTTGTGGATCGTCTCCTCCAGGTTTATGCGATTTCTGATTATCTGAAGTAAAGAGAAGGGAGGCTATTGCTAAGGATACCTGAAATAAAGAGCGGATCGAAGACCTGAAGAAAAGCTTGGACTGCGAAGACCGAAGCGGAATCTCGAGGGCGGTTTCTCGCACTGTAGCGAGGGATCTAGTATACATCGGTCGGCCTGCACTGTAGCGGCGGATTTCATATTATATCATCGCACCGCACTCTAGCGGTTTTATTGTACCATCGGCCCGCACTGTAGCGGCCTGTATTGTATCATTCATTTTATTGGAGGCTTCAGTTTCATTTCCGATTGTATCTTCGAGCTTGATCTACATCCCGTGTTTCACTGCGGTATCCGATCGTCTCTTTCCGACGCCCACGGTCCCACGTCTCGACACTTCCGAGGGGCAAGGGTCCCACACGTACGAGGATCGCGCACGCTCCGGAGAGCACAGGCGAGGCACCCAGCGCGCAGACGCCGCTCACAGGACAGCGGGAACGACGCACCAGAGAGGGGCCTGATCCAACCCCACGCACCGGCTTCCTGCCACGACCTCCTTTTTCCCGACACCTGAACCCGACGTGAAGCGAGGTGGTTGCCCGGTGATCCTCGACATGTCACTCACTCCTTGTGAAGACAAGACAGGAACCTCGGCATCAGACAGAGACTCCAGGTACCAACATTTCAAGTTATTTGAATTTTGCATTGTTTTACACACACATTGAACAGAAAGGTTGTCTTGTTGTCTGAGCTTAAGCATTCACTATCTGCACTAGTTTAGTCCATATATCTGTGCACAAGAAACTAAAATGAACAAAATGATTGAGGAACAATTTACGAAATACGAAGAGCGAATTAAGGAAATAGAATTTAACATGAATGCATCCATAAAATCAAAGTTTAGTGTTGTGATGACCCTAATGCAAACTATAAATGCGATATCTGATACTATTCAGCTGATGGGCATAAGCATTACAAACCTAAAAAATGAAATGGATTCTGAGATTTCTGAATTAAAACATAAAGTTGACATGTTAAGGTCGTGGCAGGAAGCCGGTGCGTGGGGTTGGATGAGGCCCCTCTCTGGTGTGCCGTTCCCGCTGTCCTGCGAGCGGCGTCTGCGCGCTGGGCGCCTCGCCTGTGCTCTCCAGAGCGTGCGCGATCCTCGTAGGGTCCCTTGCCCCTCAGAAGTGTCGAGACGTGGGACCGTGGGCGTCGGAAAGAGACGATGGGGGTACCGCAGTGATACACGTGATGTAGATCAAGCTCGAAGATACAATCAGAAATGAAACTGAAGCCTCCAATAAAATGAATGATACAAACAGGCCGCAACAGTGCGGGCTGATGGTACAATAAAACCGCTACAGTGCGGTGCCATGATACAATATAAACGCCGCCGCTACAGTGCGGATCGGCCGATATAAAATAGATCCCTCGCTACAGTGCGAGAAATCGCCTACGGGATTCCGCTTCGGTCTTCGTGGTCCAAGCTTTTCTTTAGGTCTTCGGTCCGCTCTTTATTTCAAGTACCCTCAGCAATGGCCTTCCTTCTCTTTACTTTAGATAATCAGAAACCGCATAAACCTGCAGAGTACACGCACCAAGAAGATCAACGAGCAGTTCTTTTTAAAAAAAACTAGACATTTATGAAAAGAACCCCTTTGCCATGGAAAAATGCTTTCCAAACAATTAACATTTAACTTCTTTTTCTTGCCCACTGTTTAATTTATCATGCTCATACATTAAATTGCTGAAAAGAACCCCTTTGCCATGGAAAAATGCTTTCCAAACAATTAACATTTAACTTCTTTTTCTTGCCCACTGTTTAATTTATCATGCTCATACATTAAATTGCTTGCTTGCAAGATGCCTATATCTTCTCATAAAGGATTGTTCTAGCATAATCTTTTGTGCGCATCTTTGCACTTCATAAATTGGATCTCTCCGTCTTTTATTCACACTACCAGATCCAACGATATCAACTCTCTCTAATTGAAATTTTCTCCATCTATCTCTTGCTCACGTTAGACTCTTTCACTCAAGCATTCTCCTTCATCTGCCGGCCATTATTTGAGTGCACCGATTCTTATCCATCTCATGCTAAACTGGACATGAATTGTTATATGATCGATTGTGCATCATTGCGAAGCCCGATCTTTTTCTTCAACTAAATTGTACCTCCTTTCAAAATAATTAATGCTCTCAGACAAGCTCCACTATATGCGCATATCATTTCCTATTTTGCCATCCAAAGCTCTTTACAATATATTTTGTGTGAAGTTAACTTCAACCATCTCCACGTATCTCGTTGATTCTAACATGTATGCATCTAGAGTACGGCTACTGCAAAAAAAAGTCCGCAGAAATCCTTCATTCTCCCTACGCACGCCATTCAGCTACCGACTCTCTCTGCCGCCATCACCGTGCTTCTCTCTCTCCATCATTTCTGCGTCGTTGAATCTCTCTCTCCAGGCCGCTGTATCTGTCGTCCGCCAAAACTCCATCTTTCTCTCTCTCTCATATGGCTGGGCGTCAGCCGATTGCATCTCTACCGGCTCTCTTCCGATTTTTCTGCAGTGCCCACGCCACTTACTCTCTCTCAACTCTCTACAATTGCGCCGTCATCACACCATTAATCTGTCTCTACCAGTTCTACCAGCGCCGCCAGACCATCTCCTCTCTGTCTACGCCGCAACCCGTTAGTTTTCTCCATCAAGGCCCCCGATTCCTCTGGGCGCGCCACTACATCTCTCTCATCATGCGTATGCGCAACTATGGCGGCTGTATCTCTCTAATGTCATCTAACCATTTTTCTCTGTCTACGTGGCAATACAGCAGCCGACCTCTGCCGACTTCTGAGCCATGGTTGAGTCTCTCTCAGAGTCTATTTGCAGGCATCTCTCTCTGCTTCTCCAGGTCTTTTAGTCAGCGCGCGCAGCTCCGGCAATCCAACGGTTCTCTCTCTCCCGAGAATCAGCTGCTCTATATAGTGCCCACTAGATCTCTGACGTGGTCAGAAAACACAGCGCCAGTCAATTGTCCATAATCTCTCTTCCGCTATGCTGCTTTGTCTCTTCGAATCTCTGCGGACAAGCCGCCAATAACACAACAGTGACATTTCGCTCTCTCTCTCTACCAATCTCTATGTGGTGCTAACAGCGCAACAGCGCCACCATCACCCTTTCCACGCAGCCAGCCACACATCTAGGCAATCCCTCTCTCTCTCTCTGCGTGCGCGCTGTGCCGCCGTGGGAGGGGGAGAGATTCTCCGCCAGTCACGCGCCCCCAATGGCCCCTCCCTCTCTTCACGTGTTCTAAGACAGATTCTAATTTCTCTCCATGAAGCTCTGCGCGTCTGTAGCTACACAGGGTCAACCTCTTTCTCTCCACCGATCTCTTCATTTTGCTGCGCGCACAGCCGTTCATCCTCTCTCTCTGTCTCTGACACACTCTCTCCTCAGTCATACGCAAAGCCGACAGGAGAGGTCTCTCTCTCTGTCTCTCTTCACAACTCTCTATGGCCTTACCAGTTCAACTCTGCCAACAGCCGCCAAGTTCTCTCTCTACCCATATGCCTAGCCTTTAGGCATCAACCAATTCCATCTCTCCAACGCTCTCTCTCTCATGCAAACTAATGAACATGAATAAGGAAAAATGAATAAGAGGAGGATAAGAAAGCATAGCTGCAGAGTACACGCACCAAGAAGATCAATGAGGAAAAACAAATGAGGCTTGGACCTCTATTTATAGGCTTCCCTACCCTTCTCTCCTTGGGATGTTTCTCTATAAGTTTTCAACCTCACTACTCAACTTTCCAATTTCAGACGACCATGCATGTTCACTTACTATACTTAGAAAATCCCATCTCTTAATTCTATTTTTGATTTTGTCTTTTTTTATTTTTATTTTTGGTTTCACATTGTATATAGTAAACACCGATTTCAAGGGTCTAAGCTACGGATTTTGGTCGGGGAAATTAGGGTTTTGATCACAATTATCTCAAACTCGCCAATTCATGGGTTTATTTACAATTTCGGCCTAAACTCCAAGGGTTTTCAAGGGTTCAAGTTCATTTTTCATGGGGTAAACCCTCAATTTCAGGGGGGGTAAGTTCAGGTTTTTGGGGGTTTTGAAGGGTCAAACCTAGGTTTTTATGGGTCTAATGTCTGCTGTTTATATACACAGATCTAACACACATCTCAAACTTGTTTTCGCATCGCACAATCAATTAATTCGGCCAAAATATGTACAAAATATACCACTCTCTCGATCAAAACATCACACAAAAACTCAAAAATAATGAACTTTTGAAAAAAAACTCAGTGCACACTCCTGCGGGATTTCATCCCGACATTCGCCCCCGCTAAACCTGCACATCATCCCGATGGGCCAACCTGCAAGATCCAATAGAAGAGAATCAGGGTTCTTTTTAAAATCTCTTTACACTTTTTATCTTTTGCTTTTCAAAACTCAAATCATGATCTCATGCAGTCATGCAATTTTTATAAAGATTGGTATGAATTTTAGAAAATTAGGTAGATTCAAGCTTCACAAACATCATATTATGTTTCTGCGTCTGCAATCTGACAAGTAATCACATGAATAAATTGTCGGCTTTCTAGATCTTTTGTTCGTTCAACTGGTTCAGATCCAACTGCTCATTCTAAGTACTAGCATATACATATGTTTCTACTAACTCAGTTTGTAGAATATACCTCGATTCCCTCTATTTAATCTTCTACTTGTCCAACTCTCCATTAGATCTCTTTCTTTTCCTTTCTCTTTTTCATTTTTCTTTTTCTCTTTCTTTATTTTCCACTACATCTCAGCTCAGCATTTATTCTTTTTATCTTTATTTCACAAATCGACCTATGTTGAAATCGGGTGCGACTCATGGACTTGTCCACCCGGCCAAGTTTATCCCACCTTTCTGCCGACCCGACATAGCGCACGATATACACAACATCAGCCCTGCATGAAATCGACGTCAGCTCGTGGCTCTGACCACCCGATCAGAGTGACTCCACCCGCCTACCGACCCATACAGGCGCATGACAACAGATAGGTCAGGCCTACGACGAAACTAGCTACGGCTCGTGGCCTTGATCACGCGACCAAGGTGGTTCCACCTGCCTACTAGCCCATCGCAGCGCACTAACAACATGCACACACATATAAGCTGACATGAGTATGAATATTTTTCATGAATCATGATCCATATGGAGGTAAGATCTCATAAGAAATAAATACTAGGATCCAAAGTTTCCCACTCACTAAGTGTTCAAATCAATCAGCATATACATGCACTCGGTCTAAGCATGCCATCACATTCCCAAGCTTTCACTCCCAAAAGTCTCTAGTCTGCTAACTGACATTGTTCATATAATTTCTAATCGTTCATGCTTCATGCAAACCCATAATAGATATTTGTTATCCTCTTTCTACATGATTTTCATAAATTCATGCATATCTTTATCACACACATCAATGTCATGCATATGCTCTATCAAGAAGAAAACAGAGACCAAATCAGAAACATTTCACCTGGTCATTTTTCTTCATTTTGATCCAGCTTTTCTTTAATTCCATGGTCTATCATTCTCAGCATCAGTCTCAGTGTCATCAGCATCCTCCAGTGTCATCGGTATCCTCCAGTGTCATCAGTATCCTCTAGTGTCATCAGTATCCTCCAGTATCATCAGTATCCTCCATCATCAGTATCCTCCAGTGTCATTAGTATCTTCGAGTGTCATCAGTATCCTCCAGTGTCATCAGTATCCTCCAGCATCATCAACCATCAATATCAATCATTTTCAACATCAATCGTTATCTTTCATCATCATCATCAATTATCAACCATCATAAACAATCATCATCATCAATCATTTTCATCATCAATCATCATCATCCATCATCATTCAATCTCATCAATCATCATCATTCATCAATCATAAACCATCATTCATCATCATACATTAATCATTGTCATCATCAATCATTATCTTTCATCATCATCATCAATTATCAACCATCATAAACAATCATCATCATCAATCATTTTCATCATCAATCATCATCATCCATCATCATTCAGTATCATCAATCATCATCATTCATCAATCATAAACCATCATTCATCATCATACATTAATCATTGTCATCATCAATCATTATCTTTCATCATCATCAATCATCATAAACCATCATCATCAATCATAAGCATTCATCAATCATCTTCATTCAATAGTTCTTGATCATTCTTGTATGTTTCGTTATGCTTTTTCTTCAATCATCACTCAAGATTTGCAAATATGTCTTTAAAGGTTAGATTTCTACTTCTCTTATTCTTCTTCAAACTCTTAGAAGTCTTTGAAATTATCTTTATATTCCCCTCAATTTGTGCAATAATGTCATCAAGCAACTGTTTTTCTGCTTTGTTAAGTCGTTTATCAGATTTTGTATCTTCTTGAATTTCTTCTTCACTCTTTTCATGCTCAATTTGTTTGTCAAAGTTTAATTGAGACTGTAATTTCGCAACTTTCTCTTGATCAAATAGATTCTCATTAGTTAAAATTTTTGGATCAAATGAAACATACACCTCTTGGTCTTTCTTTGATCTCTCTTGCATTTCTCTATCAGACTCTCCTTTATGATCTATTTCTATTTGCTCTTTTAATATCTGTTCAATTTTTTGTTTTTCAACTTTTATCTGTGTACTTTTTGTTTCTACAGTTGGTTTTTCTTGACTCCCAATAGATATCATTCTTGTTTGTTCATCTAATTTACTGTTCTCTAGTCTTTTGGGTTTCCACACCCTTTGAATTGATTTTGATCTAGTTTTGGTCTCTTCAAAATATTCTTTCATTCCACCTTTTCCTACATTCAAATGCAAAGGTGATTCGTCTTGATATTTACAAATTTTTCCTTCATGCTCACTTACAAGTCTATGTCTGCATGCACTCTCATATGCTATGAAGTCCCAAAACATATGCCCAAATTGATCGCACCAAAAGCAACATATAGGTCTCTTCTCATCCCAACTTGATTTCCTAGATGTCACTCTAGGCATGGATTTTCTACGACCTAAAGACTGTTTGTGTGCAGATATGCCTTTGACTTTTACCTCATGCTCATTATCACATTTCAATACTTGTAGGTCATTAACTTGGTTTGTTAACATGTCAACTTTATGTTTTAATTCAGAAATCTCAGAATCCATTTCATTTTTTAAGTCTGTAATGCTTATGCCCATCAGCTGAATAGTATCAGATATCGCATTTATAGTTTGCATTAGGGTCATCACAACACTAAACTTTGATTTTATGGATGCATTCATGTTAAATTCTATTTCCTTAATTCGCTCTTTGTATTTTGTAAATTGTTCCTCAATCATTCTGTTCATTTTAGTTTCTTGTGCCCAGATATATGGACTAAACTAGTGCAGATAGTGAATGCTCAAGCTCAGACAACAAGACAACCTTTCTGTTCAATGTGTGTGTGAAACAATGCAAAATTCAAATAACTTGAAATGCTGGTACCTGGAGTCTCTGTCTGATGCCGAGGTTCCTGTCTTGTCTTCACAAGGAGTGAGTGACAGGTCGAGGATCACCGGGCAACCACCTCGCTTCACGTCGGGTTCAGGTGTCGGGAAGAAGGAGGTCGTGGCGGGATTCCGGTGCGTGGGGTTGGATCAGGCCCCTCTCTGGTGCGCCGTTCCCGCTGTCCTGCGAGCGGCGTCTGCGCGCTGGGCACCTCGCCTGTGCTCTTCGGAGCGTGCGCGATCCTCGTACGTGTGGGACTCTTGCCCCTCGGAAGTGTTGAGAAGTGGGACCGTGGGCGTCGGAAAGAGACGATCGGATACCGCAGTGAAACACGTGATGTAGATCAAGCTCGAAGATACAATCGAAAATGAAACTGAAGCCTCCAATAAAATGAATGATACAATACAGGCCGCTACAGTGCGGGCCGATGGTACAATAAAACCGCTAGAGTGCGGTGCGATGATATAATATGAAAGCCGCCGCTACAGTGACCGATGTATACTAGATCCCTCGCTACAGTGCGAGAAACCGCCCTCGAGATTCCGCTTCGGTCTTCGCGGTCCAAGCTTTTCTTCAGGTCTTCGATCCGCTCGTTATTTCAGGTACCCTTAGCAATAGCCTCCCTTCTCTTTACTTCAGATAATCAGAAATCGCATAAACCTGGAGGAGACGATCCACAAGGGCAATCCACAGGATGGGGTCTTTATCTTCAATCTTCAATCATTTTCTCTTCACTTCATATAATCAACATCCACATAAACCTGGAGAAGCGTTCCACAAGAAAGACCACGGGGTTGGGGATCCTGTTAGTACTTTCTAAAATACATTCTTAGTAAAAAAAAAAAAACATAAGTGTAACTCTTCATAGCAATCAGAAATATCAAGAAGGTCTTTGGGAAAGATAGGTTTTTAAGCATTTGTTCAATGTCATCTTTAAATTCGAGACTCAATTGATTATTTTGAACCCGTCAATCTATCATAACATTGATGCTTATCAATTAATATTTCATAGACTTCCTTATCACACATGAACGAGTACAGGTTATACGAGTGTTTGTATGCAAGTGCATGTAAAAATACATGAGCAGGTGCACATATACGAGAGAGCCAAAGCCTTTCTCTCTTTCTACATCATTGATCCTCCCTTTTTGCGAAATGTTATCTATCGGCCCACCTCTCCTTATAGCTCACTTGACAGCAGCCCTCGCAATTGATAATGGCTCCCTAGGAAGAATCACCGATTCATTTTGCCTGCCCAAGAAATCCTCGATATGCTCTGTTGGTATATTGTAACTTGATGCTACAAGATCGATGTCCAATCCATTGCGAAATGGAGGACATCAATTTATATACAGATACAAAGGAGCGATTCTTTGATACTAACAGATGAAGAGTCAGACATAATGCTCTGTTGATAAGACTGATTCATGACACTCCATGTGTCGCCTTGCTAATCACTCTGCTCGGCTTCAACTCTACACTCCGATGTGAAGCTACCCGTAAGTCTATCCTCACCTCCAAAACTTTCGGCTTGGGAATTAACCGTCAGATGGATTCACGATTCTGCACGCCTCTCTCTCTCTCTCTCCATCAACGGAGCGTGCGTGTCGCCTTATTGATATCTCATCCCTCTACTGTCGCTGACATACTCCTTCTCTGTAGTTCTCTCTCTAGCGCACAGTGTAAGAGCAGCGCTAACTCTGCCTCTCTCCGTCCACGCGTGAGCTGTGCAGTGATCCTCCCTCTTCATCACCTCTAACGTGGGCCAAGTCTACTGATTCAAAATATCTCTCTCTTCCACATCTACAGCACCGCCCATCTGTGTCGGTGGATCTCTCTCCAGCTCTCAGAGTTTCATGCCAACAGTGCAGCCAGCATGACTCTCTCTCCATGCTTGCCGCCCGTTAGACCGTCTCTCTCTATGCCTCTCTACGTGCAAACACCGCCATAGCCATCTGTGTTTCTCTTTTCTCTATCTCTGTCTCCTCCATGTGTCTGTATCTCTGTCGCTGACCGTCTGCTCATCTCTCTTTCTCTCTCTCTCTCTATCCGCCTCTCTCTCTCTCGAGTATCTAGTCATGCAGCACCCCGACTTATTTCTCCGGGTTTTAGCGCCACCAGAGCTTCTCTCTAAAGTTTCTCTCTTCGCGACGTCGACACGCACACAATCTCCGATCTTCAGGGTTTCAGCGCGATTCCAGCCAACCATCTCTCAGTGATCTACTATCTCTCATCTCTCTCGCGGTCTCTCTCTGTCATCACATTTCTCTCTGCCTCGCGCTCTCGCGCCATCAGATTATCTCTGACTGCACGTGACACATAGCCGTTGTGAGAACAATCTTCCTTTCCACGTCGGCATCTGGCCCGCACAGCCATCGGCTCTCGGCCTGCATCCCTATCCATCTATCTCCTCATTCAGTGCATCAGCAGCCAGAGAGAGTATGGTATACACAGACCTTTGGAGGGTAATGGCCTATAGAAACCGCCATTTCCAAGTGTCCAACCTAGAGTTTTTGATCGGGAAAATTAAGCGTTTGCTCAAAATTATCTTAAGCTCGTCAATTCAAAGGTTTATTTACAGTTCGGACCTAAAATCCAAGGGTTTCCAAGGGTTCAAGTCTGGTTTTCATGGGGTAAACTCAAGTGTTCAGGGGTTTTGAAGGGTCAAACCTATGTTTTCATGGATCAAATGTCAGTTATTTTTACACACGCATCTAACATACATCTCAAACATGTTTCCACATCACACAATCAATCAATTCCGCCAAATTATGCATGAAATATACCCCTCTTTAGTCAAAACGTCACACAAAAACTCAAAAACAATGAACTTTTGAAAAAAAATCAGTGCACACTCCCTGCGGGATTTCATCCCGACATTCGCCCCCGCTAAACCTGCACATCGTCCCGATGGGCCAACCTACAAGATCCAACAGAAGAGTATCAGGGTTCTTTTAAAATCTCTTTACACTTTTTATCTTTTTCTTTTCAAAACTTAAATCATGATCTCATGCAGTCATGCAATTTTAATAAATATTAGTATGAATTGTAGAAAATTAAGTAGATTCAAGCTTCACAAACATCATACTATGTTTCTGCATCTGCAATCTGACAAGTAATCACATGAATAAATCTTCGGCTTTCTAGATCTTTTGTTTGTTCAACTGGTTCAGATCCAACTGCTCATTCTAAGTACTAGCATATACATATGTTTCTACTAACTCAATTTGTAGAATATACCTCGATTCCTACTATTTATCTCCTACTTGATCAGCTCTCCATTAGATCTTTCTTTCTTTTTCTTTTTCTTTTTCATTTTTCTTTTTCTTTTTCTGTTCCTCTTCATCTCAGCTCAGCATTTCTTTTTATCTTTTATTTTTCACAAATCGGCCTATGTCAAAATCGGGTGCGACTCATGGACTTGTCCGCTCGGCCAAGTTTATTCCACTTGTCTGCCAACCCGACATAGTGCACGACATACACAACGTCAACCTTGCATGAAATCAACGTCAGCTCGTGGCTCTGACCACCCGATCAGAGTGACTCCACCTGCCTACCGACCCATACAGGCGCATGACAACAGATAGGTCAGGCCTATGACGAAACTAGCTACAGCTCGTGGCCTTGATCACCCGACCAAGGTGGTTCCACCCGCCTACTAGCCCATCGTAGCGCACCAACGACATACACGCACATATACAGCTGGCATGAGTATGAATGTTTCTTTATATCACGATCCATATGGAGGTAAGATCTCATAAGAAACAAATAGTAAGATCCAAAGTTTCCCACTCACTAAGTGTTCAAATCAATCAGTATATACATGCACTCGGTCTAAGCATGCCATCACATCCCCAAGCTTTCACTCCCAAAAGTCTCTAGTCTGCTAACTGATCTCACTCATATAATTTCCTAGTCATTCATACTTCATGCAAACCCATAATAGATCTTTGTTATCTTCATTCTACATGATTTTCATAAACTCATACATATCTTAATCACACACATCAATGCAATGCATATGCTCTATCAAAAATAAGACAAAACTTAAATCAGAAACATTCCACCTGTTCATTTTAGTTCATCTTCATCTAGCCTTTCTTCAATCTCATGATCCATCATTCTTCATCAGCATCAACATCAGTGTCATCAGTATCCTCTAGTGTCATCAGTATCCTCCAGCATCTTTAGTATCCTCTAGTGTCATCACTATCCTCCAGCATCATCAGTATCCTCCAGCATCATCAGTATCCTCGAGTGTCATCAGTATCCTCCAGTGTCATTCCTCCAGTATCATCAGTATCCTCCAATGTTATCAGTATCCTCTAGCATCATCAGTATCCTCCAGTATCATCAGTATCCTCCAGTATCATAATCATCATAATCATTATCAATCACCATAAACCATCAATCATCATCATTTTCATCATCGATCATCACCATCAATCATGCGTTTTCATCAAATATTATCATTCATTTTTATCAATCATCATCATGCATTATCATCAATCTTTATCACTCAATAGCTCCTGATCATTCTCATGCGTTTTTTATTATGATTCTACTTCAATCATCATTCAAGGTTTGCAAATATGTCTTGAAATGTTAGGTTTCTACTTCTTCTATTCTTCTTCAAACTCTTAGAAGTCTTTGAAGTTGTCTTTACACTTCCCTCGATTTGCGCAATAATACGATCAAGTAACTGTTTTTCTGCTTTGTTAACTCGTTTATCACATTTTATATCTTCTTTAATCTCTTCTTCACTCTTTTCATGTTCAATTTGTTTGTCAAAGTTTAATTGAGACTGTAATTTTGCAACCTTCTCTTGGTCAAATAGATTCTCATTATTTAAAATTTTTGGATCAAACGAAACATATACATCATGTTCTTTCTTTGATTTTTCTCTTTCAGACTCTTTTATAATCAATTTCCATTTGTTCTCTTAGTATCTGTTCAATATTTTGCTTCTCGACCTTTATTTGTTTACCTTTGGTTTCTTCAATAGATTTCTCTTGACTCTCAATAGATAGTAGGCTCTTTTGTTCATTTCGATCTAGTCTTAGTTTGTTCAAAATATTCTCTCATTCCACCTTTTCCTACATTCAAAGGTAAAGGGGATTCATCTTGAAACTTACAAATTTTACCTTCATGTTCCCTCACTAGTCTATGTTTGCATGCACTTTCATATGCCAGACAATCCCAAAACATATGCCCAAACTGATCGCACCAAAAGCAACGAATAGGTCTCTTCTCATCCCAACTTGATTTCCTAGGTGTCACTCTAGGCGTGGGTTTTCTAAGGCCTACTGACTCTTTCTGTGCAGATATGCCTTGGACATTTACCTCATGTTCATTGTCGCATTTCAGTGCTTGTAGATTCTTAACTTGGTTAGTCAACAATTCAACCTTATTTTTCAATTCAGAAATCTCAAAATCCATTTCATTTTTTAGGTCTTTAATACTTATGCCCATTAGTTGGATAGTATCTGATATTGCATTTATAGTTTGCATTAGGGTCATGACAATACCAAACTTTGATTTTATGGATTCATTCATGTTAAATTCTATTTTCTTAATTCTCTCTTCGTATTTCGTAAATTGTTCCTCAATCATTTTGTTCATTTTAGTTTCTTGTGCACAGATATATGGACTAAACTAGTGCAGATAGTGAATGCTCAAGCTCAGACAAGACAACCTTTGTGTTCAATGTGTGTGTGAAACAATGCAAAATTCAAATAACTTGAAATGCTGGTACCTGGAAATCTCTGTCCGATGCCGAGGTTCCCATCTATCTTCTCAAGGAGTGGGTGACACGTCGAGGATCACCAGGCAACCGCCTCGCTTCACGTCGGGTTCAAGTGTCGGGAAGAAGAAGGTCGTGGCAGGAAGCCGGCGCGTGGGGTTGGATCAGGCCCCTCTCTAGTGCGTCGTTCCCGCTGTCCTGCGAGCGGCGTCTGCGCGCTGGGCGCCTCGCCTGTGCTCTCCGGAACGTGCGCAATCCTCGTAGGGTCCCTTGCCCCTCGAAAGTGTCGAGACGTGGGACCGTGGGCGTCGGAAAGAGACGATGGGGGTACCGCAGTGATACACGTGATGTAGATCAAGCTCGAAGATACAATCGGAAATGAAACTGAAGCCTTCAATAAAATGAATGATACAAACAGGCCGCAACAGTGCGGGCCGATGGTACAATAAAACCGCTACAGTGCGGTGCGATGATACAATATAAACGCCGCCGCTACAGTGAGGATCGGCGGAGATAAAATAGATCCCTCGCGACAGTGCGAGAAATCACCTACGGGATTCCGCTTCGGTCTTCGCGGTCCAAGCTTTTCTTTAGGTCTTCGGTCTGCTCTTTATTTCAAGTACCCTCAGCAATGGCCTTCCTTCTTTTTACTTTAGATAATCAGAAACCGCATAAAACTGCAGAGTACACTTACCAAGAAGATCAACGAGCAGTTAAAATCATTAGTGCCTTCTTAAAAAAAAAAACTAGACATTTATGAAAAGAACCCCTTTGCCATGGAAAAATGCTTTCCAAACAATTAACATTTAACTTCTTTTTCTTGCCCACTGTTTAATTTATCATGCTCATACATTAAATTGCTTGCAAGATGCCTATATCTTCTCATAAAGATTGTTCTAGCATAATCTTTTGTGCGCATCTTTGCACTTCATAAATTGGATCTCTCCGTCTTTTATTCGCACTACCAGATCCAACGATATCAACTCTCTCTAATTGATATTTTCTCCATCTATCTCTTGCTCACGTTAGACTCTTTCACTCAAGTATTCTCCATCTGCCGGCCATTATTTGAGTGCAACGATTCTTATCCATCTCATGCTAAACTGGACATGAATTGTTATATGATCGATTGTGCATCATTGCGAAGCCCGATCTTTTTCTTCAACTAAATCGTCTAGATAAATTTCTTCTCACACCGTACCTCCTTTCAAAATAATTAATGCTCTCAGACAAGCTCCACTATATGCGCATATCATTTCCTATTTTTCCATCCAAAGCTCTTTACAATATATTTTGTGTGAAGTTAACTTCAACCACATCCACGTATCTCTCTACCCATATGCCTAGCCAAGTTCTCTCTCTACCCATATGCCTAGCTTCTAAGCATCAACCAATTGCATCTCTGCAAGGCTCTCTCTCTCATGCAAACTAATGAACATGAATAAGGAAAAATGAATAAGAGGAGGATAAGAAAGCATACCTGCAGAGTACACGCACCAAGAAGATCAACGAGGAAAAACAAATGAGGCTTGGACCTCTATTTATAGGCTTCCCTACCCTTCTCTCCTTGGGATGTTTCTCTAGAAGTTTCCAACCTCCCTACTCAACTTTCCAATTTCAGACGACCATGCATGTTCACTTACTATACTTAGAAAATCCCATCTCTTAATTCTATTTTTGATTTTGTCCTTTTTTATTTTTATTTTTGGTTTCACACTGTATATACAAAATTAATTATTCTAAGGGTTTGGGCGAGGATAAACACCGATTTCAAGGGTCTAAGCTACGGATTTTGGTCGGGGAAATTAGGGTTTTGATCACAATTATCTCAAACTCACCAATTCATGGGTTTATTTACAATTTCGGCCTAAACTCCAAGGGTTTTCAAGGGTTCAAATTCATTTTTCATGGGGTAAACCCTCAATTTCAGGGGGAGTAAGTTCAGGTTTTTGGGGGTTTTGAAGGGTCAAACCTAGGTTTTTATGGGTCTAATGTCTGTTGTTTATATACACGGGTCTAACACACATCTCAAACTTGTTTTCGCATCGCACAATCAATTAATTCGGCCAAAATATGTACAAAATATACCACTCTCTTGATCAAAACATCACACAAAAACTCAAAAATAATGAACTTTTGAAAAAAAACTCAGTGCACACTCCCTGCGGGATTTCATCCCGACAACGTTATCTAGTCAAGATTCAACTATTTTTGGTGATAAAGTTGTGTTGCCAAGTGAGACCATTTTCGGTGAAAAGACAACCTCGTGTGGTGAAAGTTCGATAACTTCCGATGGGAGTTCGGTACTATTTAGTGGGATTCTGAAGTTTTCCGGTGATACTGCAGTACTACCTGGTGGATCCTTGTTACGTTCACCACTTTTTGGGGCAAGCTTACCCACTCTTGATACTAAAGCTGAGGACAAACTATTTGATTTGGAGATAAGTAAGAGATTCAATGCCATTTTCGAACCGGAAGGTGAGCAGTCTGATAATACAGATTCCGAAGGACAGGAGACACCCCCTCAAAACTCAGGGAACAACAACAGTACCAATAATAGCACCATGAGTGGTCAACTGCAGCAACAACAGCAACAACAATAGCAGCAATAACAATAGCCACATCCAATCATCCCACCTCGACTAGTTCCAATAGGGGTGACTTACACAAAATTCGATGGATTTTCGGGTGACGACCCTGATGCACATGTGTGCACCTTTGAGATAAGCTATGCAGTACTGAACCATCCACCCGATCCGGCATACAAGGCTATCGTATTTCAGGCCACCTTAGTTAATGAAGCAGCTAGATGGTTGACTGAGTATGATATTAATCATTTCGTTAACTATAATGTTGTGCGGGATGCATTTTTACAAAGGTTCCAGTTGAAGAAGAATCCTGCCGAAATCTTCGACTATTTGCAGAACAATCGGTAGAAGCCGCACCAGTGTTAAGGAATATGCAACATTGTTTAGAACTCACCTAAGACAATTGCCTCCGGCACATGCTAATCTATCAGATGATGTTATTACCCAGTGGTTCATTAACGGTTTGACCCCACAGTTAAGACAAATTAAAATCATCCGCTGTGTGGGTGAATGACATTGGATGTTGTTATTGCGATGGCCGTGTAACTAGAGCATAAAGTTGGAGGATTTACAGAAGACCTGGAATGGCCGAAGACCAACCAGTCACAAGGATACAGGAATTACCAAGGTCAGCGGAACACCAATTTTAATTCAAATCGATGGCAGGCGGGTATATCAGCGGAAGGTGCTTCTCTCCCACCACCTCGATGTCATTTTTGCAGTGAGATTGGCCACATCCGTAGATTTTGCAAGGATGCAGTAGAGTACGATAAAAGGAAGAAGGAGCGACAAAATCCAATGACCAACATGGTCTATATTTCACCAGTTTAATCACAAGCAGCAGTGGTTCAGACCAGATCGGGTAAGGAGTTGCAACCCACCGCTGAGGTGTTCGAGCCTGGTATCCGTCAGCAGTAGCAAATGTATACAAAGGCTAGTCAACGGACAGCTAAAGAGCCAACTGTGTTTCCTGATCCAATTCCGATAACACAGGTTCCCCTGCCTAAGGCAAGGTCGAATGAACAAAATTCTGCCCCAGCAACAGTAGAATCATCATCAGAATCGGTGAGAAGTACGATCCAAATAGATTAGGTATGGGACATCCTATCTAAGGCTTCAGTTACACTCCCTTTGGGGTAGTTACTCGCGTTGGTGCCAAGAGTTAGGCAGCAATTCCAACAACAGGTTAGTCCCGGATCTTCCTGTACTCCGGCGACTGCAACAATACAACCGGAAGCTGATTCTACGGTGGATCATTCAGTCCCATTGATCACTGTCTGGCATAAAAACCAAAAGATTACTCAAGTGCTAATTGATGGCGGTTCAAGTGTGAATATAGCAATGGTCGCACTCTGCAAGCAATTGGGTTGGACCCAAATCGAGCCCGTACAATTTTTTGTCCAATCTCGAGTCCATCCCGTGGGACTAGTACAGAATATTCTGATTACCTTGCAGGGTACCACGTTCAAAATGACTTTTGTCATTCTCAAACTACCAGAATCCAGCCTCGACTACAATTTACTTTTCGGACGGCCATGGTTGAAACAAGACAAAGTTGTACAGGATTGGTTTGCGCAGGAGTTAACTTTCAAAGATAATAACTGTAAATATGTAGTTAAATTGGATGCCATGCAGCCCTGCGAGCTTCATGCAAGACCATATGTAGCAGAGCCGGTCCACATGTTGGATGGCTTATCTGACGACGAGGAAGAGGCGTTTCTGAAGACCAACAAGGATCTAATCTCATTAGGGACTGTAGATCTCCAATCGGTCGCAGACAAGTGGAGTCCGGCCGCTTGCACGGTGTTACCAGTGACCGGAGATGCAGATGCAAATGATAGTGTCGCTGGATGGAGCCACCTTACGCCAACTTTTGCAGTCCGCTGATGATATGGTAAAACCTCGATAATTTTATGTATCGGAAGATCAGTTAGTAACATATAATTTGGGTGATGCGGTTAACCCGTGACCAGTTAAGATTAAGGCAGGATTGTCAGAGACATTTCAAGATGATTTGATACAACTCTTGCGTGAGTTCTCCGATGTTTTTGCTTGGGACTATCGAGATATGAAAGGTCTGGACTCGTGGATCTATCAACATTGGGTAGTGCTCAAACCGGAGGCGAGGCCAATCAAACAGTCCAGTTATCAAATGAACCCCAATTATGCAGCACAGGTCAAAGCAGAACTTGATCGGTTATTGAAGGTGGGATTCATTGTCCCAATCGAGCATGCTGAATGGATATCACCAATTGTGATCGTCCCGAAGAAAAATAAACAGCTGTGCATCTGTGTTGATTACCGAAAACTGAATGCTGCCACTGTACCGGATCCATTTCCTCTCCCCTTCCTAGATACAATGCTCGAGAGGGTGGCCGGGCATGAGATGTATTCATTTCTGGATGGATACAGTGGGTATAACCAGGTGAGGATGGCAGAACAGGACATACCTAAAATAGCTTTTATCACGAACTGGGGTGTTTATGCTTGTATGGTAATGTGGTTTGGGTTAAGGAATGCTCCAAGTACATTTCAACGATGTATGCAGGAAGTTTTTTCACCCTACTTGACTACTTTTATGCAAGTATATTTGGACGAATTTTCCTTATTTGGTAAGATTGTGGCGCACCTGTATCATTTACGGTGCTGCTTTGAAAAATGTCGCGAATACCGATTATGCTTGAATCCAACAAAGTCTATTTTTGCGGTCTCTTGTGGCAAACTACTCGGACATATTATCTCTGCACAAGGGATACAAGTTGATCCGGATAAAGTTATAGCCGTGTTGGAGGCACCAGTCCCTACGACACCGAAAGAAGTTATGCGCTTTCTGGGCCAAATCCGATGGCATGGTAGACATTTACGGTGGTTAGCTCATTTAGCGACACCACTTAATCGGCTTATGACTAGCGCTCCACGGCAGTACGAATGGACTCCAGAATGCCAAAATGCATTTGATCATTTAAAGGTGTTATTGACGCAGGCCCCCATTTTGCAACCACCTGATTGGGACCGTCCGTTCCATGTCTTTGTGGATGCATCAGACATAGCTATTGGTAGTGTACTCATGCAGCAAACTGACAAATGGTTTCGGCCTCTATATTATGCAAGTCATCGATTAGCCCCTGCTGAAAGAAACTATTCAGTGACCGAAAGAGAATGTCTCACGTTGGTGTACTGTGTGAAGAAGTTTCGCCATTATTTGTTGGGCCGAAAGTTCACCTTCCACGTGGATGATGCTGCACTTGTGTATTTGGTCCGGTAGCAACATTTAGGTGGTTGCTTGGCTCGATGGGTTCTATTATTACAAGAGTTCGACTATGAAGTTATTCATCGATCCGGCACAGCACATGCCTTAGATGATTTTCTATCTCGGTTGGATTCCGATGAAGCTCCGGTGGGGGTTGATGACACTACACCGGCAATTTACGCTACTGAGCCAACTATTGAAGAATCTACAGAATCTCTTGTACCCCCTACATACTACGATACGTTACTAACTTTTCTAATTGATGGGTGTCTTCCTCCCAAAATTTCCCCTGCTCTGCAACGGAAATTTGCAATTTATAGTCGCAGATTCCGGTTGATTGTAGGTCAACTGTACTACATGGATCATACTGGTGTTTTACTTCGTTGTATCCCACCACATGAAGCTGAATCGATTATGGCTATGGCTCATTCCTTCCCCTCGGGCGGACATTTCGCAGCTGATCTTACTCACCGTAAAATTCTTCAAAGTGGGCTTTGGTGGCCTACCATGTACAAAGATATGACTCAGTTTGTGCAGCAGTGTGATACCTGTCAATGGTCTCGACAACCATTACAGTGGCACTTCTTTCCCCTTCAACATGTCTTACCTTTGGAACCTTTTCAGAAGTGGGCCTAGATTTTATTGGCCCAATAACACCACTCGCAACCCTCACCAACAATCGCTACATACTGACTTGTATCGATTATGCCACTCGATGGGCGGAGGCTTGGGCATTACAATCGGCCACCGCAGTTTCGGTGGCTAAATGTCTGATGAAGGACGTTTTTCCTCGTTATGGCTTGCCTCTGGAAATCGTTACGGACCAAGGTACCCACTTTGCTAACCATTTAATGCAAGTATTGATCGAGACCTTTCAGATTGTCCACAAATTTAGCTCGCCTTATTATCCCCGTGCCAATGGGTTGGCGGAGAGTACCAATAAGACTTTGTTGACACTGCTCCGTAAATTGCTTTTGGAATGTCCGGAACGTTGGGACCAGTTACTACCTGCAGTTCTGTGGGCTTACCAGACTACGTACAAGGTAGCTACTGGCATGACCCCATTCAAACTAGCTTATGGATTGGAAGCTATTGCACCGATGGAAGTAGTAGTGCCGAGTTTACGCATTGCCTTAGCTCAAAAATTGCTACCGGAAGAATCCCTGCCATTTCGATTGGATACACTCAGATCATTGGATGAACAGCGATGGGAAAGTTTTCTGGTACTTCACGAAGTTCAGCTTCGTCAAGCTCGTACCCATGATCGTTTCCTCAAGACCCCTATGTTTACGGTGGGGCAACTGGTGTTATTTTACAATGCTAAAGCAAATTGGTCTGCTGGAAAATTTAAATTATGGTGGTTCGGTCCATACCGGATTGCTGACCAAGTGGGACCCGCTACTTTTAGGTTGGCCACCTTAACCGGAGTTCCTCTCCCAAAAGTCGTTAATGGTTCTAAGTTACGCCCATATCACCAACAGCCTAATCACCGCTAACGTGTTCTTCGTTTTTTTTTCGCGTGTTACTGATGTTCTATTTATCTCCGCATTTCGGTTGACCACTGACCGTAATCTCCTCGTTATAGTATCTCACTATGATTAATTGCCGCCCTGTGTTACTGTTTCTGTTTCTGCATGCATGCCATCATTATGAAGGGTATCATTTCAATACCGCGTGATGATTAGGGTTTTTGATCTCTTCATGATGCCCGTGTGCCTACTTAATCTTGTTTCTTTTACTGATAATCGTTACTGCGTTTGTGTGCTTGTGCCTGTTCGTTGTCGTCTGTATTCTTGTGCTTACTTGTGCGCACCATGGAAGCTTTAGCGAATGTCGCTACTTTTCGTGCAGGACTCACTCCCGAAGTGAGTGAGTACTTGCGCACTCGCGGTTTGTTGAATTTCGCTGAATTGCCCTGGCATTCAGTGGAATGTCAGCCATTTTATGCGCAAATTATTGCTACCATTGCCTCTACACCTGCTACAGAGCACTGCTGGCCCATAGGTTGTTTCCCATCCCCCGTTGTTATCACTTTAGCTTCGTTTGCTGAAGCTTTCCTCCTCCCCATGGAAGAATTGGAAAATGGTCCACTCCTTCCTGTAGCCACCATGAAAGAGTTGTTTCCTGGGCACTCATCTAATGAGTACGCCATTTTGTGTAGACCCGAACTAGAGTGAACTGCTCTGCAGTTTTTAGTTGCTATTTTGAATTTGCAAAAATGCACTTACAGTATCTCGCGCCCCTTCTATTCGATGATAGACATGGCTTCTCGCGAGTCTATCAATTTTGCTTCTTTTTATTTCCGGTGCATTCACCGTGAATGTGTCGCGGTTATCAAACAGGTCAATAAGGGTGACCTTCCACGCTCTCGTCTACCCCATATCCTCACTTTTCTCTTTCCAGTAATCCAAGCTGCGCAACCGCCTCCAACCGCTCCCATATTGTTCCATGAAGAATCTACTCCAGTGCTAGAGGACGCACAGGATGACGATGAGGATCTATTTCAACTTCTTCACCGGCAATGCAGATGTATAAGTCCTTCTCAGAGCCAGGTGCAGGGATCAAAGGCTGGCAATGAAGAAGAAGTCTTCCACGACACCGCCACATCCATTCATGTCGAATCTTCTGATCATTCTTCTCCAAATAAGCAGCAGGAACAAGATGCCCACACCGAAGACTCTGACGAAGTTTCTTCTCGGGCGGATTCTCATATGCAGAATCAAGATTCGGTAAAGGATATTGCTGCTGACATTCTTAACGACGTCATTACTATGATTGACGCCGTCATCGACAAGGTTGAGGATCAAAGCAAGATACCACCGATCTCATTTTGAAGCCAATTATTCCACCTCCTCCACCCATGAACACTGTAGAGCCCATTGTCCCAGTCGAATTTGTTGTTCCCGACACACCTGCTACTTCCTCGTCTTCTCCCAATTACTCTCCACCACCTTCCCCTCATCTGTTCTCAGCTTCTACATCTCATTCTCTTTCGGCGCTTCCTTCTCCAACCCCGATGTTTCATGAACTTGAATCGATGGGTCGACTCTTGATCCAATTTTCTCAGTAGTTACCTATGCAAATGAAGCAGGCAACCGATAATATTGGACATGAATTACAGCACAAAGTGGATATGTTAGAAGCAGATATTGCCCCATTACAGGAAGAAGCAAATGCAATTACGGCAGAAAACCATGATTTGCAGCTTCAACTTCAACAACTTCAAGCTCGGCTTATAGGGCAGGATAATCTCCTTGCTCAAAGAGATGCAGCATTGGCTGAGTTAAAAGCCAAGGATGTTCTTTTAATTGCTCGTGATGAAGAAATCAAGCAATTAAATAAGTTGATTCAGGATAAGGAGGATGCTCGGATTGCTCTCGGCAATCTTTTAGAAGAAACTCGCGTTGAGCTTGATGAGGTCGTGTAGAGAGGACAAGAAATGGCTAATTTGGCTAAACAGACTACTGCCGAATTACAGGCCGCCTCTGTCGATCTTTTTCAGGTGAATACTGCTCTCAAAGCACAGACGAGTCTGACTATTCAACTTAAGAAGGAATTAGCAGGGATTATGAAAGAAAGAGATGCTTATTATCAAACAATTCAATATCAAGCTCAGGAATTGGAACACAGAGAGAAACAGCTGGGAGTTCAAGCCGATAGACTATCCAGAATAGATGGTCAAATTGCTGATATGAGATTGAGTCGTGATGGAGCCCTGGCCAATGATTTTTATTTGCAAGAAGCGTTTTGCAGTCGCAGACTGATGCCTTGATAAGTCAGGTTATTTCGGCGAGTTCAGTACGCACTGACGCCTAGTTGGTGGAGCCGGAAACGTTAAAACTAATGTTGGATTCATTAAAACAAAAAATCACCAGAACCTTCAAATTAGCAAGAACTATGTATATCCAAGGCATTGTAGATGAGCCTTAGTTTTCTTTTCTTTGCGGGTTCAAGTCCACCGTGCATGCCAGTGTTAGGTTGCCGGATTGGCACAATGTAACTTATATGCCGCATGCACCGAAAGGGCATAGCGAAGTGATGTAACCCTTGTATTCATTAATGAAGAGACATTACGTGGTTCTCCGGTGTGAGAAGAGACGGGGATCGCCAGACTGTTTGTCTTGGCAATTTGTGACCTTGCGGAGATGTCGTATTGCAGAGTTTGCATATATCTGAGTACGGTTAAGTTTGTTCTTATTGAATTGATGTAAACTAATACTACACGGTATTACTGTCGTAACATGAATAGATCTGTTTGATTACGTGATTGAACGACTGTGCGATAAGTTAATGTGTGATGATACTGTAAATGGAAGATTATAACGGTGTAATAGAAGTAATGCCTGAGTGTATAATTACTGTTTGGGTAATTAGTTAATTGGGAAAATCAGAAAAAGGGCCTCTGCATTGTCAGACCCCTACCATCCCCAAGAACCCGAAAAGAGATTAAAAGCGGATCTACTGACAGTCCCTTTTAACAAACTTTTAGCCATTGTGAAGAATTGTAGAAGAATTTCGAATTTGCTTCTTTCCTACTGATTTTCTCCTTCTCCATGATCTTTTGGGTGTGTGTAATGCTTGAAATGTGTGCGTAGGAATGTTATCTATCCCTTCCCTTCGCTTTTGAACTATTGTAATGTGTGTGTGAGCCATTATGAGTTGTGAAGCGAGTGTTGGTGCTTCCTACCATTCACTATTTTGCTCATAACTTGAAGTGCCTTTGTCAAATTTGAGTGAAGATACCATCAATAGATGTGTCTTGTTGAGAGCTTCAAAAAGAACCCACTATTCGCCATATTCGGAGTTTTGACTGCTGTAAATGGTATTGTGGCATGCTGTGGAAGGGGAATCAAGCAAAAAGAGAAGAAGAAGGAAATCAAAGTCTAGAACGGCGCAATAGACACAATGATGACAAGAGCAAGTCCTGGCAAGAAGCCCCGCAGGGGCGCATTACCCATCTCTGCACAAAGCCCCGCAGGGGCACACACACCAAGGAAAAGCAAACAGGCTCAAAGCAATACAACAGGGTCAGATGTGTGCAACCACGACAAATCAAAGGACCAAAAGTTAGAAAGGGGTAGAGGCTGAAAAGTTGAAGAGGGTGACTAAGAACAGCACATTCCTAGTCACTGGTCGCGTGCGTGGCAACCCAAATCAACAGGCAAGACAAATGCAGCAGGCTCTAGTGTAGTAGAGCTTGAATCAAGAACAGGCCATCAAAGCTGCATGTCTGTTTAACTACAGACAAAACTGACCAAGAGATGCGTGCGGAGAAACGAAGCAAACAGCCGACGAAAAGCTAAAGCCTGTCAAGGGACGACAGAGACGAAGAGGGGGAGAGTGTTGTAGAGCACAGAAGAGCACTAGGCAGAGAAAATGAAGGGCCCCAAAATTTTTCCGATTTGGACACATAACTTTTGTATTATAACCACTCTTGTATATATTTTCCGTTGTAAATGCACTAGAGGAGTCCTCTAGATGCATCCCCACAGAAGATTAGAAGCTTACCCATGTAAATTAGTAGAGAAATTAGTCTTTTAGTGAATAAAGTGCCGGTCTCTTGTGTGAAAGGACCAAACTTAGGGCACTAGTATATAAGTCACTTTGTGACTCTTTGTAAGACCTTTTTGCCATTGTGAAGAAGGAGCTGTACAGATTTTCGAGTTTGCCTCTTTCATGCTGATTTTGATCTTCATTTCGCTCTTGTATGTGTGTGTTATGCTTGAAATGCATGCGTAGGACTGTTGTCTACCCCTTCCCCTTGGTTTTGAGCTGCTGTAGTGCGTGTGCGAGCTAGGAGGAGTTGTGGCACGGTGTTGGTGTCTCTCGTCATTCACTGTTTTTGCCATAACTTGAAGCAGAGTGGTCAGAATCGAGTGAAACCACTTCCAGTAGATGCGTCTCGGCGAGAGCTTCGAAATGAGTACCTATTGCCTATATTCGGAGTTCAGAGCTGAGAGAAATCCTTGAATTTCTGAAAACTGCTGTAAGAGGCTTGCGGCAAACACTTTCAGTATTTCAGTGAGTGTGAGAGGTAGTAGTCTTTTCTCATGCATGCTAGCTAGACCACTTCATTTTCCATCATGTGTGCACACGTCTTCATACACTTGGTATGTCGTTCCATCGGATTGACAATTAGGTGTGTGTTAAGTACCCACTATACGCACTTGTGTGGCAATTGAGGTACAGTCTCATTGGCACAAGTCCTTGAGTCTTCTCGGCTCAAGTACACACGTTTTTGGCACCGTTGCCGGGGAACACTCAACCAAGGTGCCTTCGTGATGGTTATAGATCGAGTGTGATAGAATCGTACTTGTAGAGGCAAAATTGTCCGGTGGCAAGTAGTCAGTCACTTCAGCACTTGTTACTTCACATCTCCGAGGTGTGTGTGATAAGTTTTAGGTTTAGGCTTAGGAGGAGGGAAGAGAAGGAGGAGTTAGGGTTAGGTTAGAGGAAGAGGACTAGTGAGGATAGGAGAAGTACGAGTAGGCAAAAATCATCAAAAAAATCCCCAAAATCACCAAAAATTAGCAAGTTCAAGTTCTGTCCAAAAAAAAAAATAAAAACCAAAAAAATTGACTCATTTGATACTTGCTGGAGTTCTGGTATCGTGGACGACAGCGATCGGTATCGTGCTTGCAGTATCGTGCAGAGCGGGCCCTTAGAGCTTGTGTGAGAGTTCAAGGAGCAAGCAAGAGTAGATAGAGGTGAGATTTTACCAAGAATATTTAAATAAAACTCACTAAACATGCACAAACACGTGATTAAACAGGTATGCAGTATCGCGGGGGGGTTAAACTGAATTCATTACAGAATTTTTGTGTGATACAGAGGCCTAGGAGGGAAGAGGGGAGTAAGGAAAGCAAGGGGGTACAAAAAATTTGGAATTTTCTTACACTTTGGCTTGAGTATTGCGATCGGTTGAGGTTTGGTATCGCGATACCAAAACTCCCTTGTATCGCGATACTCGCCGAAGTATCGTATCGCTTGATACCTACTTGGTATCGCGATACCGCACTGGTATCGTGGCCCCGAGTTGGTATCGCGATCGCGCACTGTTTTAAGTATCGTATCGCTGGATATCGATCCTGGTATCGCGATACCATTTCGGTATCGTGTCGCCAAGATTGGTATCGCGATTGTGCTTACCACGGTGATATCGTATTGCCTCCTACCAAGGGTTGTATCGCGATACCATCTTGAGATCGTATCGCCTTGAGTCTCTGGTATCGCATCGTTGGACTTTTGAGATCGTATCGTATCCCTCCTGAGTATCGTATTGTGTCTCGTGAAATCTGATATCGCGACACCACTTTGATATCGTATCGTCCACTCACTCGGACAGTATCGCGATACTGTCATAAGTATCGTATTGTCTGGTCTCATAGGTATCGTATCGTACACGTGGTATCGTATCGTCTTCTCCTCGAGAACGGTATCGCGATACCACACTGATATCGTATCGATGTATATTCCAGTATCGTATCACCGGAATCTTTTGAGATTGTATCGTGATATTCCTAGTATCGTATCGCCGAGATTTTTCGTATCGTATCGCGCATAGCAAAGGTATCGTATCGTCTACTCTCCGAGGTAGTATCGTGATACCAGATTGGTATCGTATCGTCTTGGTGTTTGGTATCGTATCGCGGGCAGTATCCAGTATCGTATCGTTTGGACCTCTGGTATCGTATCGCGGTCAAAGCAGTATCGCTGAGAGCAGTATCGTCAGGAAGTGGTATCGTCCAGATTGACCCTTTCTTTTTGTCAGACACTTTGAGTCATTAGGAGAGCTACCCAAGGAGAATCTCTGAGGCATAGAGAGAGACTTGGGGGGTGAATGAACTTGAGATCAGGAAGAGTGCTAAGTAGTCGAAGAAGTGTCATATCTTCGGTAGGAAGTGCTGCCCAGGTTAGTCACCACTCCATCTACTCAGAAACCTCTAGTGATTCGGAAGGGGAACTACACATGGCTTCGGAAGACATGCAAGGTCCAACGCCAAATAGGAATTTCATGTCTACTGTTGAAGGGGATTACCGTACCTCCTTACAATATGTGTCCACCAATGCCCAAGAGATTCCAATCTACCTGGATGGTTTAAACAGATCTGTGGCTAGGATGGTAACATCCCAGGATGCCACAACTGCGCCCCGACCTGCTGTCAAGTACGAAGGAGGAGCATATGTAGACAAAATTGGTCATATCTATATTGTGACTGAATTTCCTGAGAGGATCAACGAAAGGGGAGAGTTCGTGGACCCAAACAACTCCGAAAGAACGCACCCTGAAGAGTTTGTATCTACCCCGAGGGGCAGGTCTCAAGTGTCACAGGTCTTGAGAGGAGATTTGATACCTCAAGATGATTACCTGTTGGAAGTTTATATGATCCATGGATGAGACCTGTTGCTTCAAACCAACTTACCCGCTCCAGGGAGAGAAGAAAGCCCCATGACATTTTATGAGTTGAAAGACCCAGATGATGAAACTAGACTTACTTACTTGGATAAGGATCAAAGGAGATATTGGCCTGTGAGTGCCTTAGACAGGGCTCGACTGAGATACATGGGTATGCCTGTATTTCCTCAGAGAGATCAGGCAACTACTTCACAAAATCCTTTTTGGAATCAACATGAAACGGAGCAGACCACATCAGGACAGACCAGTCAACGAAGTGTGCCCAACCATACTCATGTACAGTTTGCAACTCCAGGAGTGCACACACGCAATCAGGCCCACGCAGGGATAGGGAACCAGTACCGACCACCAGCAAGACCACAACCACCGGTAGGAAGACAGCCTGGAGTACCGCCATTACGACCAGCTATCCCAGTCTTCCCTGTGATGCCCAGACCACCTGAACCAATGAGAAGGTTGAGACCTATCCAAGTAGCTAAATGTGTAAGAAACCATTATGATGGGTTGGGAGAGCCCTATGATCATATCGCAGAATTTAAACAAGTTCTAAGAGCGGAGCAAGTAGAGGACTTCTTTGTGCAGTATGAGTCATTTGGGCTCACCCTCACAGGGACTGCTCTAACTTGGTTCCAACCTTTAGATCCCAATCAATTTGAAAACATGGAACAATTCTTTCAAGAATTCATTGGAGAATTCACAAAGAGAGGGATCAAACACAATTCTGCATCTTTAATCCATAGCTTTAAACAAAGCCCTAATGAAACCATGAAGACTGCTGCCCGAAGATTCAATCAGTATGTGGATATATGCCCAGTAGCTGAGAGACCCACTCAACAAAAGATGATTTCACTATTTTTAGATGGACTCACTAACGGAACCCTAAGAACACTAGTGTATGTGAAGAGATTACAAACACTGAGTGAGTGTCTTCAAGAGTGCATTGATTTGGAAGACAACCTTGCCGAGGATCTCAAAGGTACAACCGACCTCACTAAAACAGAAGATTTAAGGAGTACTATCACGTCCAACTCTAGTAACATGGAAGAATTAGCAGAATTATTAGCAAAGAAACTAGGAGTCCAGGGAGAGAGAGCTTACCAAAACCCAGTGCAAAGAGTGCCTGTGCTACGGAGATGTAATTTATGTGGAAGAGAGCACCCCACACACTTGTGCGTCCGAGGAGGGGTCGGTGCACAACCTACGTATCCATACTACAGACAGCAACAACAAGGGACTTCTTCATACTGCCACATCGAGCAAAAATACACCAATCACACCACTGAAAACTGTCCCTTCAATAGGCAAGCACGGCCTATCCAACTACCTCAATACCGACCATATGGATATCCACCAAGAGAGCCTGGTAGGGAGATGCCTAGATACAATCCTTATCCAACACCAGTAGGAGCACCAAGACAATATGAGCAAGCACCGTACCCACCACCACAACCAGTACTGGGACCCCAGCTATCACAACCTCAACAAGTAGTACCAGTGAAGTATGCTCAACCAGAAGAAAACTTAGAGAGAGCCATAGTACCAGCATCAATAATGACCAATGTGGAATCAACCAACCCAGGGTATGAACCTCCACCAGGGGAGTACTATCCATATGAAGCCAACATGATGGAATATGAACCAACATATGACGCGGCTTATTATGGTTATGAGGGCTATGATCAGACGTATGGAGCAGAAACAGCCACCTTAATGTATATGGCTCCTAAAGCACAACAACCCATGAGACCTCCCGTTAGACCACCGGTGCAGAGAGGACCATGCTATAGATGCGGAGGGGATCACTTCATTAGGGAATGCCCTCGACCTTATAATCCACCACCACCCAGAGTTTGGGAAGGGTATTGCAGTGATTGTGGAAAGGAACATCTTTTTAGAGATTGCCCTAAGAACCCAGCCAAATCCCAAGACACTGCACCAATCAATGTGATTGAGGTCATAGAAGGATCCGGAAGTGATAAGGAGTACACTGTGCCACTAAAGGCCATTACAAGAGCCCAAACGAAACAACAAAAAGAACAGTACCCGGAAGAGAAACAAAAAAGCAACAAAAAAATAAGCCCTCCAATTCAGATAGTGGAAGATTCTGAGGACCCATGTGAAAACCCCCGGAACACAAAAGTTCAGAAATGGAAGGAAAGACGAGAGAAACTCAAGGACAAATGGGCAAAAAATAAGACTATAAACAGTAAAAAGCAAACCAAAAACCCGAATAAGCACAAGGAACAAGGGAATCCTAAGGAGACCCCTGAGCTACCCCGACCTAGCTCAGATAGGGAGAAGCCCGGATCAATTCTAGCAGACCCAAAGCCAGACGATTTAGACATGTGGTTGAAAGCCTACCGAGCTAGAATCAAGATGGGCCCAAACGTTGAACTACATGAAAAAATCTACCCTAAAGGGGAATTAGAAAAAGAAAGACTGACCATATGCAGGAAACTCATAGAAGTAGCACAAGCAACCCTAGAAAAGCCTATCCCAATTCTACTAGAGACCAGGATTGCACATAGTCTGTATGAAGAATGCTTAAAGTCCAATAGCAAGGAACCTAGGAAAGAAGATGACCAAAGCGGCCAGATAACAACCCAAGAGGAATCAATGTCAATAATCCCAGATTTAGAGGCAGATTGGCCAAAAGACTTATGGAACAGAATACAAGAGGAGCAATGGAAGAAGAATGGAGATAATACACCTCCTTTTGAGGAAATAGATGTGGAAGATTGTCAACTTCACCCCAACTTGGAGGAAGTATACGAAGAAGTATCAAGACTTGACAGAGGAAGAGAGGAAACCATAAGCATTTCAACATTGCCTAATTACATGGGAGAATACGAAAGGGAGTCAGTAATAATACGAGCACCCACAGTGCATGGAAAGGGAAAGGAAAAGGTAGAAGAGAGTTCACACAATCTAACAGAATTAAAGAAAACAAAAGTACGATGCAAATTGACGGTGGAAGAATTGCTTCGACTTAAACCACAACTATGGAAGCAAATGGCAAACCAATTAGAATCACAGCCAGAGATTGGAGGACCGAAAGAAAAGGAGAAGGAAAATAACTCCACAATACAAGTTCCAGTTGATAAAGTGGGAGAATTTAGTGAAGGGGATGAGGGTAATACTTGTCTACCAGTCACACACAATGGGTACATGACCAAGGCTATTCTAGATACGGGAGCCGGGGTAGGAATTGCCACCAAGGAAATCTGGGAAAAATGGGGAAAACCTGCCTTACGACCCACACGCATGAAACTCCAATTAGCGGACGATCATGTAGAAAAACCCTTAGGAATATTGGAAAGGATCAAACTAACCACTTGTGGTGTAGAATTCGAACACACCCTAGCCATCTATAAATTCGAGAAAGCAAACAACTACGAGATGATATTAGGACGACCCTTCATGAGACAAATGCGGGTAGTACAGGATTGGGGAAGAGATTCGTTATACCTGCAACATCAAGGAAACACCACCAAAATAAATTTGCACACATTTGCTTATAGAGATGTCCCTCCACTACAATGGAATCCAGTACACCGAGAAGAAGATGACTTATCCATTCACAGTGCTGGATCAAGTGATCAATCTTGGATGCATGAAGATGCCCAGTTGTGGATGTGTAAGGAAGCCAAGAGAGAAGAGAGCAAAAGGCAACCATGGCCGATAGGACATCCTAACCATAGATCAGTAGAGGACCCCACTTACACGCCTCAAATCTTTTCTGATGAGATCTTTGAGCCACATGGATGGATGGAAATCTTGGCAACTCTAGATGTATGCGTAAACGAGGAAGTTTTGACGATGAATGAATGCATAGATGAGGAAGGCTATGATGTAAACTTCTATATGGTTGTTCTTCAAGAAGTAGAAGAAGGGGAAATCTTGGAAAAAGAATGGAAAGAGGAATATCAAAGTATAGAGATGGAACCAGAATTTGATTCCGAAGAAAGCTGCTTAAATACTATTCAGAACCAGAAGGAACAGGAACCAACAAAGATCTTAGCAATTGAAACTGCTACGGCAATACACAGGCAAGAGGAGAACAGGAGTAAGGTAGGGCCGGACCCAGATCTTTTTGAAGTTCCTGAACACTTTAAAAAATACGAAGTGGAGGAAAGAAAAGTGGCTATTCAAATGCCTCGACGAGAGGCACGAGACGGAGAAGTGTATGACAACAAGGAACAAACGAAAAAAATTGTTGTGACAGTTGAGGAAGGAGAAGAAAGATGCACATATATTGGTAAAGATGTGTCTGAAGAAGAGGAAGAGGAACTCATATACCTTATCCGGGAGTACCGAGATGTATTCGCATGGACCTATAAGGATCTCAAAGGGGTAGAACCCACTATTTGTTCCCATCGAATACCAATGACAGCAGATGCAAAACCCTCCAAACAATGTCCTTATACATACAATGAAGTCTATGCAGCAAAGATTAAGGAAGAAATAGACAAACTACTAGCAGCAGGATTCATATATGAGATAGAACATACCGAGTGGGTATCGCCACTACTAGTAGTGCCTAAGAAAAATGGAAAATTGAGAGTGTGCATAAATTTGAAGAAGGTGAATGCAGCCACTATACGTGACAGCTACCCACTACCTATCACGGACCATTTATTAGAGAGAGTAGCAGGTAAGGAGGTCTATAGTTTCCTAGATGGATTCTCCGGATACAATCAGGTAGCTATTGCGACTGAGGATCAACATAAGACAGCATTCGCCACTGAATGGGGACTGTATGCATTCAGAGTAATGCCCTTTGGACTCACTATGCTCCAGCTACCTTCTAGAGATTGATGTGTCATGTTTTCAAGGAATTTCTGAAAAAAAGCATGGAAGTAGACCTTTGCACGTACTCCAATCAAAGACCCGCTCACATTCCCGAGTTGAGGAAGATATTCAACAAATGTAGACAGTACAGAGTCTGCTTAAACCCAGAGAAATGTGTCTTCATGGTAAGGCAAGGGAAAATTCTAGGGCACATAGTTTCGAGAAATGGAATATCTACGGATGAGGACAAGATTAAAGTCATCTTAGACTTACCAAGACCCAAGAATGCAAAGGAAGTGCAAGCTTTTATGGGACATTGTGGATACTACCGTAGGTTCATTCACATGTATGCCATAATAGCAAAACCCTTGTATGGTCTCTTAACTCAATTTACTTGGACAGAAGAGTGCGAAAAGGCATTCACCGAGTTGAAAAAGAGACTTAGTACAGCCCCAATTCTGAAATCACCCAACTGGAGCAAGCCTTTTCACATTCATGTTGACGCTTCTAACTATGCCATTGGATGTATCCTAGCCCAACCGGCTGGTGAAGGCAAGCTCGATCATCCAATTGCTTATGCGAGTAGACAACTGAATCAAGCAGAAAGAAATTATACCACTACGGAACGAGAAGGCTTAGGAATGGTATACGTAGTGAAGAAATTCAGACATTATCTTTTAGCCAACAAGTTCAAATTCTTCATAGACCATCAAGCTTTGTTGTACTTAGTCAATAAGCCTTGTAACACGGGAAGGTTGGTACGATGGTTTCTACTACTAATGGAGTTCGATTTTGAAGTAATAGTGAAAAAGGGGAACACACATGTGAGAGCAGACCACCTTTCTAGGCTAACACGAGAGCCACCAAGTGGAGTGCCCGACGATCTACCAGATGCTTATTTGTTCAATCTAGAAGTTTGCCCAAAGTGGGCAGAGAAATTGATCCCTATACTCACCCATGGCCCTCAACACTCAATCAATAGGAATAGCAAGAAAGAAATTCTTCAATCGAGGAACTTACACATTGTGTCAGGTAGTGTATACTACAAGGAACCTAACGGAGTGTTACTCAGATGTGTTGATGAGGATGAACAAACGCAACTAATTGAGCAAGCACATGTGAACAAATGGAGAACACACCAAGGGACTCATGGAACAATCCGAGAACTGAAAAGATTAGGAGTGTATTGGCCTGACATGCCCAAGAATGTTCACGACCACGTAAGTAATTGTGCAGAATGCCGAGAGACGGTTCCCGAAGATCATATGTCTCTACCTTTTTCAACCATAGCACCCAATTGGAGTACAACATTAGTGAAATTCTTAAAAACTCAAGAACATGAGTTAGGAACTAGTTTAGCAAGAAAGCGATCCTTAGAGGAAATGAGCAAGGACTACATTCTCATGGGAAGACAATTGTTTAGGCGAGGTAAAGACAACCAACTCAGATTATGTGTGCATGAAGGAGAATATTTACCCATATTAGAGATGGCACATGCAGGTGCTGCAAGAGGTCATTTTTCGGCTGAAAGAACTGTTAAAATGATTCTCTTTGCGGGCTTGTGGTGGCCAACTCTACATATGGATGCTGAAACGTATGTACGAAGTTGTGAGACTTGTCAGAGAACTAAATACCCAATTCGGAGAGATGACATGCCATTAAGACCCATGATATGCGCGAGAGCCTTCACAAAATGGGGTATTGATTTCATAGGATCTATCAATCCTCCTGCCAAAGGATCACATGCGGAGTACATCATAGTAGCCACTGACTACTTGACTAAATGGGTGGAAGCAAAAGCCACTAGAAAGAATGATGCTCAAACTACCGAAAAATTTCTCTTTGAGCATATCTTCACCCGCTTTGGCTTGCCCATTGAGATTGTTAGCGATCGGGGAACGCACTTCCTCAATGAGGTAATCGAGTCATTAATGAACGAGTTTTTAGTGATTCATAAAAAATCAGCACCATATCATCCCCAAGCCAATGGACAAGCTGAGAGCTCCAACAAAGTACTATGCACGGTATTGACTAAACTTGTCAATAATGGAAGGTCTGATTGGGACAAACAATTGCATCATGCAATTTGGGCATTCCCAGTTGCATATAAAACGGCCATTGGAACTACACCTTTCAATTTAGTGTATGGGCAAAATGCAATTTTGCCAATTGACTTCTTAGTGCCAACATTGAAAGTGGCCCAGCAATATGAATGGAACGGACATGAATTATCCCAACAACTAGATCAAATCGAGAAGTTACATGAGACCAGATTGCAAGCGGTAGCAGGCATTTATGCTACTAAACGGAGACAAAAGGCATATTATGATGCACATATAAAAGACAAGGGACTTAAAGAAGGAGACTTAGTCCTAGTGTACACCTTGAAACAACATGCCAAGAAGTTACAAAAACGCGGATACGGACCTTTGATCATAAATCGAATCTCTACTGGTGGTGCAGTCAATCTCGCCACGTTAGACGGAGACATTCTTCCCAACTACATCAGTGGATGTAGAGTGAGACGATTCATGGAACCCTTGACTGATCAAATGCTAGCACGATTGGTAGGTGCCCAAAATAGGAAAAAGGAGGAAGAGCGAATTAGAGAGGAAGCTTGACAAGAAGCACTAGAGCGCATTAGGAAACGGAAAGAATGGATGAGGCAAAGAGATGAACGCTATCTCCAAGGAGAAGAGCCCATCCCTATGGCAAATTACCAAGTCGAAAATCATGATACAACGGGTATGTGTAAAACGCAACCTTACCTAAACCTAGGGATTGGCAACACAGAGTACAAATTGATAGATGCATTGATAGACTCAGGAGCAGGACTTAGCTGCATGCGAAAGAGAATAGCAAAAGATCTGCAATTAGATTTGAATCCCACAAAAGCTCGATTAGTAGGAATTGGAGGTCACACCCTAGAATGTATTGGAACCACGAATGTCTCCCTCCACCTAGGAAATTCCTCCATGGAACAGAGAGTCTTAGTGTGCAACGATGAGGACTTAATAGAAGACTTAGTTCTAGGACAAGGCTGGATCATTGAGCATGAAGTTTGTATCCATCTAGCTCAAGGCTATATTTCGGCCAAGATAGGGCATAAGGAGATTTTCAGCTTACTTGAAGAGAAACCTTGTATTCAAACAAATATAATACAAAGTTCAGCGGAAGTTCAGAAAACGACATTAGAAAGTATCAACAATGCTCACAATTCAGAAACCAAACGCATAGAAGCTGAAACTTCAATCCTAGCGACGTCAGCAATAGAGTCGAAGTCATCCAATGCAGTTGAGGGAAAGCCAACCGTTAAGGAGACTTGCTCTCCTACACCTGCTCAAAACATCAAAAGATCGCACTATTGGAAACCAACAAGCAGATACTCATATCAAGGCCCACCCAAATATAAGTGGGAACGCAGGGATCAAAGGCAGAGTCGAGAAACATCAGCACCCACTCTTAAGAAGGAAACAGGAATCACCAAACTAGCTTCACAGAAGTACATACCAGAAGAATCAGTGCCAGTATGGATCCCTAAGCCCTTGCTTGAAGCTCAAAGATCACGACATCAGATGTGGATTCCCAAAAAGCTCACGCAAGCAGCTAAACAGGCTTTAAAGACAAAGGAAGAGGTACTACATCAGACAAGGCGAAAGAAAACAACACATAAGAGTCATCCGAGAAACTGGAAAAGCAATGCCAATTTCACTCGGACAATGGAGAAAGCAAACAGAACACAAGAAGCTGCAAGGATCAAGGAAACGAAACGACCTCTCTTAGTGTTCATGAAATGGATCTGGAAACCAAAGCAACCACGAGGAGCGGAGGATCGAAGAGATAAAGCTTCCCATTGCACTCATGAAGTTTTTAATGCACCTCAAGTAAGCATGATAGGGCCACAATACCAGGCCAAGCATTCGGCACAAGATGTACCTTATCAAACTAGTGGTGCACATTCTCCAAACAAGAGTAGATCTTAGCTTCATTCTAAATAGGAATGGACCTACTATGTATATAAATAAATGCTTCGGCTACACTGACTTTTATTTTCTTTCAGCAACAAAAACCAAATTGAAAAAATGTGTGGTAAGAGATCTCACTCATGGATTAATGGGGAGACGGAGTGACGACGACAATAATCACTACAATGCACTACATCATTGTATACAGTTATGTGACGCTAATGCACTTTTACGTACAAGTGCAGATGGCTTCCGAAGATTCTGAAGAAACCGTACAAGAGGAAGTGATGGATTTTCCTCCCCAGAGTATCACAAAAGCCAAGGGACACTGGTTCCGCGAAGACCAGCCTGCGGGGGACTACCTGTTCCTTGCAACGATTAAAATCATGGACACAGATCATCAGTTTCCAATAATGTCCAAGGATTTTTGAGTGCAACATACACTCCCTTCTCTTGAAGAAACCATGAAGAAAGCAGGCATACATAAATATTTTGAACTGCCAATCTATAAGCCTGATTTTCAACGATGCACTCAAGTCATGAATACACTACAGCCAGCACTACATGATCCTTTGGTACCAGAAGCTAGAGTAATGGATAAGACAGGCGAATGGGTGATTATTCAATTCACACATGAGTTAATCAAGGAAGCCTTTGGATGGGAGAAGGATGGGGTCACAATAGTGAAAGAAGAAAGTAAAGGTGCAAAGACCAGAACCTTCACCGACATCAACCGAGTGGACATAGAGGATGAGGTCAGATTGATCCACCAACACTTCTGTTTCCCAAATATGCACCGATACACGGCACCACAGAAACTTATTGTCCAACTACTCTCCCATGCCATCAAGCAAATTGGGAATCAAATCAATTTGACTCCATATGTTCAAGAGAGATTGTTCGAGGCCAAGAAGCAATGGAAGAATAAAAAGTTCCTAAATGGCAGTGTGGCACTAACCATCCTGATCTACCACGCTTTAGGAATGAGGGAACATTTACAAGAGATGCCATCATCAACCGTCCTGACTCAATATGCCAAAGTTGCGACCGTTCCTAAGAAAAAGAAAGGAGCAAATATTGTGGAAGTGGTAGAAACAAGCTCTCAACCTAGAATGAGAGGCACCAAAAGACTCCGGGAAGCCAAGCTACATGAAGAAGACACACCAACTACCAAGAGGATCCATGTACTCCCCAAAACTACTATTGAAGGAAGGAAAGAAATAACGGCAAAAGACTTGACAGATGCTCTGGAAGAGACCCATCGATATACAGAAGGACAAGTCAACTTACCGGTCCAGGGTCATCACTATCAACAGTCACAACAAGCAACAGACCGGAGAAGCAAGCTCACAAAAGTCCACAGATATCGGGAGATCGTCTTGGATAATTCTAGTTCTGTGTCAGAGCAACAAGAAGAACCAGAAAACTCATTACTAAATGTCGATATTCCAAGCGAATCAAAAGATGATGGACAATGGGCAGAACTCAATGACGTGGACTATAATGAAGAGCAAGGGGGCCTCATGACGAAGAACCAAGCCACACATGGGGAACAAAGTATATCAAGCAAGAATGCTGAACAAGAAGGTATGCATTGTATGAAACTTAATGAAACCTCCAACATCCAAATCAAGGAGGCCACACCTGCCCGAAAAATACACTTGAAGACACCAAAGAAGGAGTTTCAGGAAGAACAAAAAGAAGACGAAGAACCCTTTACTCCAATAAGGGTTGTGGCAGAACCATCCCCCATGGATGTAACAATTTAGGGAAGTGCCACTAAAACTATTGATGTGGATAAAGATGAAGACGAACCACAAGTACAACTACAGATCCGACAACCACACAATGAAACGATCCACGTCGAAAAGGGAAAAGATGTACAAACCAGAGAAACCCCAAGCATACCAAAGACATGGCTGAATGTGGATATAGCTCAACTCAAGCTCGTGGTGCAGGACATGATCAGAACTGCCCTAGATACACAGCAACTTATGGTTGATGCTGATGAAGATTATGACCAAGCCATGCAGGACAAAATCGAACTTCAAAAGTGGGGTGAGAATCTCTCTACTGAGTTAGAGACAGTAAAAGAACAGGTCGTAGAAAAAGAAACTGAACTGAAAGAAATCAAAAACAAATACAGCATGCTAGAGACAGAGAATGAGCGATTAAAAGAACAACTCCAAGAAGTCATTAAAAAACTACAAGCAAATGAGGCTGAAAAGGCACGAATGGCATCAAGAAGCAAAATTCTGGAATCTCATATTAAAGGGTACATGGATGAAGCAGAGGCGTTAAGACAACGGAACAAAGAGCTTATGGCCGCTCTTTTAAGTGATCAGCCAGTCGAAGTGCAAGCCCAACCGGAAAGGGACATCAAGGGATTAGAAGAGAAAGTGATTATGTATGAAGATCAGCTCAAAAGAAGCAAGACACAATTGCCGAATGGGAAAAAAGATACATGGATGACACGGCTGCCTTGAGAGCCAAATGGAAGAAAGCTGAGAATGACTATCTGCGACAATGTAAAGAAGATACCGATCAGATGGACATTGTAGTACAAGAACTTCTCAAACACAAAGATACGATTGCCAAGGCCACTGAAGAACTCAAACAGAAGAATGAATGTATTAAGGAACTTCAGGAACGGCTAGGACAAAAAGGAAAAGAGGGAACACCAGTAGTTCCAACTTCTGTAGAGGCTACTGTGGAGACTGAGAACTGAGCAGACTAGAAAGGGCACTACTGGTGTCCCAACTTACGACAGAATTTGAAGATCAGATCATCAGGATCATGAAAGAAGCTCAAATAGAAAATAAACAATTAGAACAAATTTTGAAGCCCTTCAATGTACCATACGGACTACTTAAAGAACAAACTCGATATTATATAAAGTCTGCAACGAATAAAGATCCGGACCACAACCTTCAATTCAGGCATGAAACTTTCAATTACACTCAAGAGGAGTTCGAGAAGGCGGATCCAATATGGCGACGAAAGATTTTGGAGAAGCATCCAATGTTGCGGGTACAGTGGGAAGCATCACCATATGCACTTCAAGTCAATCCATCTTTTTGTCCTGTACCCCGTAGACGATCTTGGACGCAATTTTGGGAAGGACAGCGCCAAGGCAATATCAATAATCAGTGGCTCAACTACCCTTTACTACCTAGTCCGCCACATAATTATCTACCAACCGAAGAATACATGGTAAAGACAATGGAATTTTGGATTTCCAGATACGCTTCAGTCCCGGACTTAGCCGTCAAAATGACTAACAAAATATTCAGTATGCTACTAACAGTGCTAAAAGTGTTCCAACATGCCAAATATACATTTTTGAATTTCTATCGGAATTACTCAAGGATCGGAAGCACTCGTTTTTTATTTATCCACTATCCCGAGTAGACTAACTATTATGGCATATTATTCTCGTCTCATGTTCTTGCCATCTACATATATGCAGACTTTTGAAGAAGCATTCTTTACAGGCTTCTTTGAAATTGATTCAGAGATCTTTGTGAAAATGACTTCCAATTTGAATGCAAGGCTGGTGGCTTATGAAACAAGCTTCTTTGCGGATCATCGACAAGCACCAGAGGACGGAGTCAAATCACAGCACTGGAAAGAATTCATGCTTTGTCACGCTAATTTGCTAAATCAAAGAGAGCAACACGCCATCCAAACCTACACACGTCGCCACAAAAAGCCTGTCTGGGACGACAGAGTTCAGGAGGAGGAACGTGTGGAAGGGGAATCAAGCAAAAAGAGAAGAAGAAGGAAATCAAAGTCTAGAACGGCGCAATAGACACAATGATGACAAGAGCAAGTCCCGGCAAGAAGCCCCGCAGGGGCGCATTACCCATCTCTGCACAGAGCCCCGCAAGGGCACACACACCAAGGAAAAGCAAACAGGCTCAAAGCAATACAACAGGGTCAGATGTGTGCAACCACGACAAATCAAAGGACCAAAAGTTAGAAAGGGGTAGAGGCTGAAAAGTTGAAGAGGGTGACTAAGAACAGCACATTCCTAGTCACTGGTGGCGTGCGTGGCAACCCAAATCAACAGGCAAGACAAATGCAGCAGGCTCTAGTGTAGTAGAGCTTGAATCAAGAACAGGCCATCAAAGCTGCATGTCTGTTTAACTACAGACGAAACTGACCAAGAGATCCGTGCGGAGAAACAAAGCAAACAGCCAACGAAAAGCTAAAGCCTGTCAAGGGACGACAGAGACAAAGAGGGGGAGAGTGTTGCAGAGCACAGAAGAGCACTAGGCAGAGAAAATGAAGGGCCCCAAAATTTTTCCGATTTGGACACATAACTTTTGTATTATAACCACTCTTGTATATATTTTCCGTTGTAAATGCACTAGAGGAGTCCTCTAGATGCATCCCCACAGAAGATTAGAAGCTTACCCATGTAAATTAGTAGAGAAATTAGTCTTTTAGTGAATAAAGTGCCGGTCTCTTGTGTGAAAGGACCAAACTTAGGGCACTAGTATATAAGTCACTTTGTGACTCTTTGTAAGACGTTTTTGCCATTGTGAAGAAGGAGCTCTACAGATTTTCGAGTTTGCCTCTTTCATGCTGATTTTGATCTTCATTTCGCTCTTGTATGTGTTTGTTATGCTTGAAATGCATGTGTAGGACTGTTGTCTACCCCTTCCCCTTGGTTTTGGGCTGCTGTAGTGCGTGTGCGAGCTAGGAAGAGTTGTGGCGCGGTATTGGTGTCTCCCGTCATTCACTGTTTTTGCCATAACTTGAAGCAGAGTGGTCAGAATCGAGTGAAACCACTTCCAATAGATGCGTCTCGGTGAGAGCTTCAAAAGGAGTGCCCTATTGCCTATATTCGGAGTTAAGAGCTGGGAGAAATCCTTGAATTTCTGAAAACTACTGTAAGAGGCTTGCGGAAAACACTTTCAGTATTTCAGTGAGTGTGAGAGGTAGTAGTCTTTTCTCATGCATGCTACCTGGTTACTTCATTTTCCATCACGTGTGCACACGTCTTCATACACTTGGTACGTCGTTCCATCGGATTGACAATTAGATGTGTGTTAAGTACCCACTATACGCACTTGTGTGGCAATTGAGGTACAGTCTCATTGGCACAAGTCCTTGAGTCTTCTCGGCTCAAGTACACACATGCATTTTTAGAGGACTAGTGAGTTAGAGAGGTAGTTAAGTATTTTCACATGAATTGTAGCTTAGCCACTTAACTATCCATCATGTGCACACATGTCTTCATACACTTGTTTCTTATGGTTCCTCGTATTGATAATTAAATGTGTATCGATCCACCACTGTATGCACTTGTGGGGCGATTGAGGTCTAGTCTCATCGACACAAGTCCCTAAGGCTTCACGACTTAGATACACACATTTTTGGAACCGTTGTCTGGGAAGAAACCTAACCAAGGTGCCTTCGTGATGGTTATAGCTCTAAAGTGAAGGAATCATACTTGTAGAGGTGAATTCCTTCAGTGGCAAGTAGTCAAGCACTTCATCACTTGTTACTTCACACTCTTGAGGTGTGTGTAATGAGTTTTTAGGTTTAGGGTTAGGAGTGAGGAAGAAAGGGAAGAGTTAGGGTTAAGCAAGAGAGAGAAGTCGAGTAGACAAAGTAGAAAACATCAAGACAAAAAATCCAAAAAATTATCTAAATTAGTTCAGTAGAGGTAGTAGGTAACCTAGGAGTATAAAATTCAACAAAATCAGTCCAGTTGATCACTTGTGAGAGCAAGTATCGTGTGAGAGCAGCGATCGGTATCGCAACAGTGGTATCGTGCCTAGCAAGCAAGGAAAAGTTCTAGTGAGCCCAAAGCTTATGCAAGGCATCCTAGAAGGTGAGTTGTACAAATTTTTTATCCCAAAAACACCATCAAGACACATGCACACATGATTTAAGTAGTTTTCGGTATTGTGGGGAAGGATAAAGAGTTTTTTGAGAGTTTTTGAGTGATACAGAGGGTCAAGAGTGAAGAGGTGAGAGGAATAAACACTTTGCACATAACAAATTTAAATTTTGAGTAAATTTGGCTAAAGTGTCGCGGTTGGTTGAGTTTTGGTATCGTGATACCAAGATTCCCAAGTATCGTGATACTAGCCTGATATCATATCGTTGCATACCCACTTGAGGTATCATGATACCATTCTGGTATCGTATCATGAAGTGCTGGTATCGCGATCATGATCGGCTGGTGGTATCATATCACGGTCCACTCAGTATCGTATCGTCCCGATCATGGTATTGTTTTGTCGACCGAGCAGTATCGTATCACGTGCAAGATTGGTATCATATTGCCAACTCATTATCGTATTGTGCCTATTTTAGTATTGTATCATGCAAAAAGTGGTATCGTATCGTTTGACCCTTTGGTATCGTATCGCCCTTAGAATCAGTATCGTATCGTCAGATTTTTGGTATCATATCGCGAGTTCTTATAGTATCGTATCGTGTAAATCTTTGGTATCATATCATGCATTGAGCAGTATTGTATCATGGACAGTTCAGGTATCGTATTGTGGGGTTGCAGAGGTATCGTATCGTCTCGTCAAAAGTGGTATCATCCAGAATCAATTAAGCCTTTTGAAGGCAAAATTTGAAGTGATTGAGGAGCTAATTGAGGGGAAGTAGGAAGTCAACATAAGCCCCAGAGGGGTGAATGAACTTAAGATTAGGACGGGTGCTAAGTAGTCGGAGGAGTGTCATCTCATCGGTAGGAAGCATAACTCAAGCTAGTCATCAATCGATCTACATGGACACCTCTAGTGATTCAGAGGAGGAGCCACCCATGGCCTCAGAGGACATGCATGTTTTTTCCCCCAGGAAGAAATTTATGGCAACCATGGAGGGTGAATACCGCACATCTTTGCAATAGGGATCGCTATTTACCTTGATGGTTTAAATAGGTCCGTTGCAAGAATGGTAAATTCTATCAAATCAACAAATGCTATTGATAGGTCTCAATCGAAGTATATGGCATTGCCTATATTCCATCCTCGAGAGCAGACAAACACCTCACACAATCTTTTTGGAACTCATCCAGGAACAAAGAATACAATGTCAGGACAAACCAGCCAATGAAGTGTTCCCAATCGAACTCATGTGCAATTCACAATGTCAAGAGTGCACTCACACAACCAAACTCACTCAAGAATAGGTAACATGAATCGCCCAACCATTAGATCAAGGCCACAGCCAGGTGTGCAACCTAGAATACCTCCATTTAGACTAGCAACCCCAGTGATGCTAAGACCACTAGAACCTATAAGAAGGTTGAGATCGATTCAAGTGGCCAAGTGCATGAGAAATCACTATGATGGAATGGGAGAACCATATGACCACATAGCAGAGTTTAAACAAGTATTACGATCTGAGCAAGTGGATGACTTCTTTGTTCAGTATGAATCATGTGGACTTACCCTCACATGGACAACTTTGATTTGGTTCCAACTGTTGAACCCAAATCAATTTGGAAATATTGAGCAATTTTTCCAAAAGTTCATTGGAGAATTCACCAAGAGAGGGATTAAACACAACACGTCATCCTTTATCCATAGTTTCAAACAGAACCCAAATGAAACTATAAAAACTGCTACTCGAATATTTAACCAATATGTCGATAGATGCCCAACAACAGAAAGACCATCCGAGCAAAAAATGATATCACTATTCTTGGATGGATTGACTAATGGGACCTTAAGGACCCTAGTGTATGTAAAAAGGCTCCAGACATTGAGCGAGTGTCTTCAAGGATGTATTGACCTAGAGGACAACCTAGTTGATGACCTCAAAAGTACACCAAGCCCTACTAAATTAGAAGACACTAGAAGTATAGTGACATCTAACTCCAGTAATGTGGAGGAACTAGCAAAACTGGTATCCAAGAAGTTAGGAGTCCACGGATAGAGGAATTACCATAACCCACCAATGAGAATACCCATGTTACAATGATGTAGCCTATGCGGTGGACATCATCCATCTCACTTGTGTGCAAGGGGAGGAATAGACATGCCTCAAGCTTACCCATACAATAGGCAACCACCTCAAGGACTGACCTGTACTGCCATATTGAGCAAAAAACACTAGCCATACTAATGAAAATTCCCATTCAATAGCAATCAAGACCCATGAATCAACCTGAGTACAGGCCTTATGGATACTCTCCTAGAGAACAAGGAAGAGAGATCCCAAGATACAATCCCTATCCAGACCCACAAGGAGCATCTAGACCATATGAACAAGGTGGATTTGGACAACCACAACCGATATTAGGACAACAACCACCCCATCCTCAGAATGTAGTGCCAATTAAATATACTCAACCAGAGGAAAACATGGAAAGAGCCATAGTACCAACTACACCTTTAGCTAGTATAGAAGCAATGACTCAGGGATATGAGCAAACCCAAGGAGAATACTACCCCTATGACACCAGTGTGATGAAGTATGATCAAACTTATGACCCACAATACTACGGTTATGAAGGATATGACAACACTTATGGACCGGAGTATGCAACCCTAATGTACACAACACCTAAAGCACTAGCTACCATGAGACTACCCGTTAGACCGCCCGTGCCAAAAGGACCATGCTATAGATGTGGAGGAGACCACTTCATAAGAGAATGCACTCTGCCATACAACCCACCACCTCATAGGACTTGAGAAGGGTACTGCAATGAATGTGGAAAGGAGCATCTGTTTAGAGATTGTCCAAATATTATTTGACTTCCTAGCCTACTCATTCCTATATCTGAGCCTTTCTCTTCCTGTTGACCTTCTTCCCTCATATTCCCTTGACTGTTCAATCCACTTTGGCTTCCTTTGCCGCTAACACTCCCCCCCCCCCCTCTCGAGTTTATTGTTCGTGAAAGACCTTTGTGGTTAGGGGTGATCGGTCTATAACTAAAGTACCTTTGCAGCTAATTCATGTTCTTTCAAGTGAAGTCCCTTTGCGAGATCTAATTTCAAATGTTCCCAATCATTGGTGTTTGGGACTTTAGGGCGTGCCATTCTATAGTGTTATGAGTACATGGCTTGAACACAAGCAAAAAGTTTAAGTAGGTGTGTTGGTGTTGAAATGAAGAGCTCCGAGTGATAGACCCAAAATCTTATTGTGAACATATCTCCAAAGGTACGCTTGTAATAGGCTAGGTGGAATTTGATTCTGATGTGCCAAGCATCAAATTTTTTGATTGAGGGTGTCATACTTAGGTCATATATTACATCTAGGTTTTTGTTTTTGAACCCTAGCATGGAAAGTTGGCGAGCTTTGACGTTCTTGAAGGTTTTAAATACTACCTTTTACTTCTAACTCATGGCTTTTATGCCTTTTACTCTTTCCTTTTACAAAGATAAATACCTTGAACCTTACGGTGACGAGATGGTTCTATACACTCTAAAGATGAGGTGGTGCTGCATAAATCCTCCTCTACACCTACCAATGTAGCTTCAGAGTACCTTAGTAGATACCTTTAGCTTCCCAAATATGCATTTGGATCCATACTATACCTTGGGACATCAGCTTCATATAGTTATGTCAAAATAGATAACTTTCAAGATTGAAGGATTCCAAAAACTTGCTATTTTGTGTATTGGTTCTTCTCACAAAATCATTCAGTACCCACTCATTGATTGCAATTGACCTGAGATCTTTTAAACATATCTAATTTGAGTCCTAAGCTTGCTATAGGGAGTTATTTCACTACAAGTTCCATGTGATGATGCAGATCATTCCATTTCTGATGTAGATTTGCATGATGAACTTGTTGATGAGAGAGATGATATTGAGGAGGCAAAAACTATGCCAAAATGGCTAGTGCAAACTTTGCATGACAAAAAAATTAGATGCACCTCTATCATACCATGCTCATTCAGGCTCTCATAGTGCCTCTTTTGCATCCGATTGCTATGCTATAGCTGCATCTAGTCTCTATGATGAAACTGAACTTTTTTCGTTTGATGAAGCACAAAATTTTGAACATTGGATGGCTATAATGCAATCTGAATATGATGCTATCATGAAAAATGGTACTTGGTCTTTATGTGACTTTCCTCCTGGCAAGAAGGCCATTGGCACTAAGTGGGTATACAAGCTGAAGCGTAAAGCTGATGGAACAATTGATAGGTATAAGGCTAGGCATGTTGCAAAGGGTTATGCGTAGGAGAGAGGCATTGATTTTGATGAAACCTTTGCTTCTACTTGTTGAATGACTAGTTGTCATAGCATCTGTGCACTTGCAGCTCATCATGGTTGGAACGTACATTAGTTGGATATTAAAACGACATTTTTGAATGATGAATTGCATGAAGAAATGTATGTTTTTCAGCCCCATGGCTTTATGTAGAAAGGGCATGAAAACCAAGTGTGCAGGTTAAAGAAGGCATTATATGGTTTATAGCAAGCACCACGTGCTTGGTATGAAAAGATACATTCCTATCTGATTGCACATGGTTTTGAGAACAATCCAACTGAAAGCACCTTATATATTAAGCGTGCTAATGATGTGCTTGTGATCATTGTTGTGTATATTGATGACATGTTGCTCACTGGTCCTCATGACATGCATATTGCTGATTTCAAGGCTGATTTGCATGCCTCATTTGAGATGTATGATTTGGGGAGTTTGCATCATTATTTAGGCATTCAAATTATGCACGTTAATGGTGGAATGGCTCTATGTCAAATGAAATATATTGAAACATTATTGCAGCGGTTTGACCTTAACGAATCTAAAACTATTGCCATTCCTATGGAAACATGTTTATGATTGAGTCTTCATGATGCTTGAGATGCATTCAATGTTGTTCTCTATCAGTTGGGTGTTGGATGCTTGATTTACTTAAGCATTACTTGGCCAGATACTCAGTTTGCTATCTCACAAATGAGCAGGTTTATGCATTGCCCAGATGTCAAGCATTGGTAGGTGGTTAAGCACATCTTTCACTACTTGAGTGGTACCCGCCTACTTAGATTGTTTTATCCTAAGGGGGAATCACTACTACCAGATTTGCATGCTTTTTCTAACTCTAAGTGGGTTGGTTGCTATGACACTCGTGTGTCCATTAGTGGTTTTTGCTTCATGCTTGGCAGTTCATGCATATCATGGCTAAGCAAGAAGTAGCCTATTGTGCCACTTCCAGTTGTGAGGCTGAGTATAGGGCAACTTTCACAGTGACTGCTGAGTGTGTGTGGCTCAGACGCCTTATGGCTGATTTGGGTGGTCAGTCTTCTGCCACCAGCATCTTCCCTTACAGTCAGAGTGCATTGACAGTTGTGAGGAACCATGTGTTCCATGCTCGCACTAAGCATATTGAGGTGCATTATCATTATGTCAGGGAGAGGTTCTTTGCTGGAGAGATCATCTTGGCATATGTGCCCATGCGAGAACGTTGCAGAACTTTTCAAGAAGGCTCTACCTAGGGAGAAGTTTGAAGCTTTTCGTAAAACTTTGGGCTTACTTCCTTTTGTGGATTGATCCACATAGCTTGGAAATTCCTTATACATGAGTGCTAGCTCCTTGTTCACCACATCACTCATAGGGAGGATTTGTTGATATATTTAGATAGTAATGTGTGTGAACAAGCTAGGACCACGGGGGCACTTTTTTCCCTCTTTAGGAGTGTTTTCCCTCGGCTTGTATATATACCCATAGCCCTAACGGGTTACTTATCTTTGTACATTCTAGTGGTAATAAATTTAGTATTGTGTGTTGTGCTCCAAGCTTCTTCTTCTTCCTTCTATTGTTTGCATGCTTCTGCAGATGTCTAATTCCAACAACACATAATAAAATTGTATGGCTACTATGCAATCAAAATTCGATGCCATTATAAAGATTAATACTTAGCCTTTATGTGATTTTCCTCTTCGAAAAAATGCCATTGGAACTAAGTGGGTATACAAGCTGAATTGTTAGCCTGATGGAATAACTGAAAGGTATAAAACTATGCTTGTTGGAAAGGTTATGCTCAAGAGAAGGGCATTGGCATTGATCAGACCTCTATTGGCATGTATTGAATGGAAACTGTTTGTAGCATCTCTACACTTGATGCTTGTCATGGTTTTTTTTAATCACCTATAGTTATATTAACAATGGAGATAATACAAGAGCAAAGAAGGAGCTACAAAGAAGGCCCATGGTCCTGTCTAGGGAAACTAGTGGGAAAACTAAGAATCTTTATGATGGTTTGATCACCTTCATGCAAGAGCCATTTACATTTAAGCTTGTTGTTCTCTATACAACAAATCTATGGTGATTGTGTTGATATATTTAGGTAGTGATATCTGTGAACACACTAGGACCACCGAGGCACTTTTTTCCCTCTTTAGGAGGTTTTTTCCCCCCCTTGTATATATGCATATAGCTATAATGGGTTACTTATCTTTGTACATTCTAGTGGTAATACATTCAGTATTGTGTTGTTGTGCTCCAAGCTTCTTCTTCTTCCTTGTGCTGTTTGCGTGCTTCCACAGATGTCTAACTCCAACAATTGGTATGAGAGCAAGTCATCGTGTCATCTAGGGCATCATCAACACCTCTCTAGTCAACATCTTTGAATACGCTATCACAGTGCTTGTGCATGCTATTTTGTCTTTTTGTGATAAAAATATATACAAGTTTTGGTTCGCCAGTATAAGCATCACAAAGTCTACTATAGGTTTACAAGAACTTGTTAGGGTAGTTATGTTCAACGTTTTCAGATACAATCAATTTTTTGCATCAGGGTATTTTAGTCAGTGACCATGGCTGAAAGCAGTGATGTATTTTGTATGTTGGCTATTGACGATAAGTTGGATGGTACGAATTACCCATTGTCGGCTTATATGATGCATCATGTATTGGTCGCAAAAGGACTATGGAATATTGTGCAAGGTGTTGAAAAACATCATATTACACCTACAAATATACATACTGAAGCTGATGCAGATGGTGTTAAAGATGGTGATATTTCGCAGATTCCTATTCATGTTGTGGTTTCTACTGCACCTACTGCAGAGCAAATTTGTTGGGATGGTAGAGATGCTCAGCCACATGCACTGATAGTCTTGTCTGTCAAACATGCCATTATTCCCCATGTTTGCTCTTGCAGAACAACTAAGGATGCCTGCAATACACTTACCACATTGTACTAGGCTTACCTCCAAAAATAGTTGGAGAGTGAGCATATGAATAAAGGTGATTCTATGGACACTTTTCTAACAAAGATCAAAGACTTGAAGGAACAATTGATTTCTGTTGATGAAGTTATACCAGATAGTTCACTTGTGCAGACCATTCTCAATGGCCTTCTTGATTCATATCAGATTTTTGCTTCTACTCTTCATTTGATGATGAAAGGCAACCCAAATGCCTTGACATTTGAGAAATCTCTTATCTGTTGGAGAAAGATCATTCTAGGTAGAACACGTCTATTATGCGTGTTGCAGATCAAGCTTTTCTGGCTACTCAGAAGGGCAAAGGTCATCGACTAGTAAGCATAAATTTGCAAATGTTGCACATTTGAAGAAGGAAGGCAAAGATGAGAAGAAATCAGAAACGTAGAAATTCTTCTATAAGTGTTGTAAAGGAAACGATTATGTCATAAAGAATTGTCAAAAACTGGCTGCAAAAGAGGCAAAGCAAAAAGAGGTTGCAATGGTTGTTGCAGAGGCCTCTACACTAAGAACAGAGTCTGCTAATCTTTGCAGAATGAAGAATGGGCATTTACTACTGTGTGCAGCTTTGACCCATCTTCTCATGAGCAGTGTATGTCTATAGTAGACTCAAATATTTGGTATTTTGATAGTGGGGCAACCAAACATATTAGCTTGCATCACAATTTTTTCACTTCACTTGAGCCTACTCCTACAAGGAATATTGTCACATGCACCAAAAACTCCTCTTATCATGTCATGGGAATTGGTAAGATCATTTTTCCTACTACTAATGGTAGTTCTTTCACTTTGTCAGATGCTTTATTTGTGCTAGGGATCAAGAAAATTATGTTATCTGTTTTAGTATTAGCCAAGATTGGCTTGGTTGTGAAATTCATTGATGACAGATGTACAATTCATGATCTATCAAATGACGATGTGATTATTGCTTTTGGCTTTTATATCATGGGTTGTATAAGATCATAGAATATGAAAAATTTACGAATGATTCAGCATGTGCAGTATATGATTCTCAGGCTATGTCAGATGCAAAGCTTTGGCATGCACACTTTATTCATGTAAATTTTGCTAGTTTGCTATACCTGTAGAAATCTAAAATGGTGTCCTCTCTACCCAAACTTGAGGCACCTGGAAAACATGTTTGTGAAGGCTCTATTTTGGGAAAAATGAAGCGTTCCTCCTTTCCAAAAGATGGTTCTGTTCGAGCTACTAAGAAATTATAGCTTCTTCATAGTGATGTGTGTGGTCCTATGCAGACACCCTCTTTTGGAAACTATCTTTACTTTGTGACTTTCATTGATGATATTTCTAGGCATCCATGGGTATATCCACTCAAAGCAAAGTTCGAAGCGTTTATGTGCTGGAAAAAGTTTTTGGTTTTGGTAGAAAATTTGTTAGCATGTAAAATGGGCACCCTCCATTCTGATTGGGGGGGGGGGGATATATGTCTTATGAATTTAATGCATTTTTGTCTAAATGTGGGATAAAACATTAGCATATAGTGTCGTATGCACCTCAAGAGAATGGAGTTGTTGAATAGAAGAACAAGTCACTCATGGAGATGGTGAGGTGTATTGTCTAGAGTCAGGCTTTACCACATAGTTTCTGGCTTGAGGCTATCATGTGTGTAGCATATGTACTTAACACGTGTCCCACTAAAGCATTGGAACCTATCACTCCATATGAGGCTTGGCAGGGTCGTAAGCCATCTGTTGCTCAGTTGTGTGTTTTTGGTTGCCTGACATATGCATTACTACCTGAACAACATCACAAGAAAGTGGATGATAAAGTAGTAAAATGTATTTTTGTTGGGTACAGTTCTGAAAGCAAAGGCTATCATCTATATCATCCATAGAAGCACACACACAGATTGAGGCAAGGAAGAATTATCTTCTTCTTCTTCTATTACATAAAAGGAATGTACAAGAATGACCTGAAAACACGAATACAACAAGTGCAATATATAAAGATCAGTACATAAGGAAAAAACTAATGTCCGCGAATGAGTGAGCTGGCAAGAAACAAATGTGCTATCACTCTCGATAACAATATCACTTGCTAATACATTCTCTCTGATGAAGTGATAATGTACCTTGATATGCTTTGTTCTAGCATGGAAAACAGGGTTCTGTGCTAATTGTATGCTGCTAAGATTATCACAATAGATAGTGATAGGATTTTGCACTTCCACACCTAAATCTGCAAGTAACATCTCCAGCCATGATGTCCCACATGCTGCCATTACTGAACCTCTGTACTCGACAAAGCAACAGTGGGTTGCTTCTTATTGCTCCATGTAATAGCTGCACCTCCAAGTGAGAAAAGAAAACCACTAGTAGATCTTCTATCTGAAGTATTTCCAGCCCAATCTGCATTGGTGTATCCATGAACCTGCATCTACACCAACTTCATAAAACAATGCATAATCCAAAGTAGCACTCACATAACGTGGAGTGCACCTCAGAGCATCCAAATGTGGCTTTGTGGGAACCTACATAAACTGACTTTCAAGTCCAACAGTATAGCTTAAATCAGGCCTTGTAATTGTAAGATATATAAGGCTTCCCACAATTTTCCTGTACATAGTAGCATTTTCCAATGCTTCACCTGATGTAGTATCCAACTTCAAATTCTGATCTAATGGCATAGAAATTGGCTTACAACCAGCCATACCATACTTTTGTAGCATATTCAAGGCATATTGCCTTTGTGACATCCATATGCCTGTTTCTGTATGTATAAACTCAATGCCCAAGAAATAGCACAGCACACCAAGATCTTTCATGTCAAATTCCTGCATAAGAAGTTGCTTTACCTCTTTGATGCTTTCTTCATTATCGCCACCTACAATCAAGTCATCAACATAAATGGCCACAATCGTGATGCCATCATCAGCCTTCCTTGCATATAGTGAATGATCTGCATCACACATAGAAAACCCAATGCTGGTTAAGTAATCAGCAATCCTTGCATGCCATGCATGTGGAGCCTACTTCAGCCCATACAAAGCCTTTTGCAACCTGCAAACATATTCTAGATGCTTTGAATCTTCATATCCTTGTGGCTGGTCCATATATACTTCTTCCTGTAACTCACCATGTAGGAAAGCATTCTTCACATCCATCTGATGTAAAGTCCATCCTTTTGTTGTAGCTAATGCAACAAGTGTCCTAACAATAGACATTTTAGATACAGGGCTGACTGTTTCCTCATAATCAATGCCATATGTCTGTGCATATCCTTTAGCTACCAATCGTGATTTATATCTGCTTATGCTACCATCAGCATTATGCTTTACCTTGTAAACCCATTTACAGCCTATGGGTTTCTTTCCTTGCAACAATGGAACAAGCTTCCATGTATCATTTCCATAAAGTGCAGCCATCTCCTCATCCATAGCTTTTTCCCAATCTGCAATTCCAATTTCATCTTCAAAGCAAGAAGGTTCAGCATCTTGTATTACCTTTGTCATGTAGGCATAATGACGAGCCATGTAACTATCATATGTCAATCGTTGCACTGAATTCCTCATCCTCCTAGATCTTCTTGGTTCTGGGTCACTTCTCCTTGTATCATCTCCATGTGCCCTTCTTACTCCTAGAGTCTTCACAGAGGGCAATCCAAGTTCCTCATCTAGACTCTTTTCTGAACCGCTTGAATCTCCATCAACGTCTTCAAAACCTGCACATGTTTTATGACCAGCAGAAAGCTTTTCTTTACCTTTCTTGGATGTATTTGATGAATTTGCTGGACTGAAATTTCCACATAATCTTCCACTCCATGGATTTGAGTTGGAACTATTGCTTGGTGATGCATCCGGTCCACTCAAAACCTGAGATTCTGCACTTGATTTTTCAGCATTTTCTTTGTCATTTGGTTCAAGATTAGTCCTTCTTTGGCATCTTCATAGAAGCTTGACATTTCATCAAATACCACATCTCTTCTCACCTTTACCTATCGTGTGAGTGGGTTATAACATTTATATCCCTTTTGCTCAAGGGAGTATCCAATGAAGACACACTTTTTTGCTTTTGGATCAAGCTTCGTGCTCAATTCATCTCGGACATGTACATATGAATATAGCCAAAAACTTTCAGATGTGATAAGTTTGGCTTTTTACCTCTAAACTTCTCTTCAGGTGTAACTTGATGTACAACAGCAGTCGGAGTTCTGTTCATGATGTATATAGTAGTATGCACAGCTTCTACCCAATAACAATGAGGCATATTCTCCTCAGCCATTAAGGCTCTTGCTATTTCTGTAATATGTCTATTTTTGCATTCAGCAATGCCATTCTGTTGTGGTGTGTACGTGCATGAAAACTGACGTCGAATTCCATGCTTTTTTAAAAAATTGTTGAACTCATTTGACATGTATTCACCTCCTCCATCAATCTCCTTTGACTGCATCAATTTGAGCCTCTGCAAGTTTGCATGTCCAATCCGTTTGTGCCATATCTCTATACGTGCAATAACTCCTGCACCTTTCGCAAACATGGCTGCATTCATTTCACAAATATTCACATTTAAGGTGAACATCCTACCCACTTTGCAACCGATCGTCCATCCTGCTTATACTCTTCTACATATAATCCATCAGCATTGAACCTGACTTGTAATCCCTGGTCAACCATTTGTCCAACAGAAACCAGATTCTTTGTTATATTTGGAACATGCAACACATCAGCAAGATGTTTTACCTTCCCGTCCTCCATAGACAATGCTATGTTTCTTGTATGCTCAATAGGATGTGATGTATCATCACCTCTTTCAACATATCCAGGAACTGACATTTTTTGCAAACTACTAAACCATTCTGCATAACTGGTCATGTGATTTGAAGCACCTGAATCAACATACCAGACATTATCATTCGATTTTGAAACAGCAGCAGACATCGTATTCATCATGTGATGTTGAACCATAAACAGCTTCTCACAATCATCTACACTTGTGGATGCATAGTTGTTTTGCTACCTTCTGTTATTTTGATTCCTCAACCTGCAATCACGTTCAAAGTGTCCAGGTTTACCACAATTCCAGCATCCTTTGCTATCATTACCTGAATCATTTCTTTGGAAATTTCTGCGACCTCTTTGGCTCCCCGTGCCTCGAAACTGTCCTCTTCCTCCTACATGATTCTGTTGTTGACCTTGGTCTTGGTTACTGTTTCCTCTTCCACTTCCAAAACCTCTACCTCTGCCTCTTCCTCTGCCAGAGTAGAATACCTGCTCAGAACTAGGCTTTCCTTGGGAGTTTGAATCCTCACCAAGATTCTTTTCTTCAATAATCAGCATAAATACCAGATCAGCAAAACTCAGAATATTTTCCCTGGTCTGTATGGAAGTTCTAAAATGCTTATATGCTGCTCCTAAACCATGAAGGCACACTTCCACCTTATCATCATCATCTACATTCACGCCAATAGATGCAAGTGACTCACATATGCTTTTGACTTTTAGAGTGTATTCACTTACCGACATGCTCTTCTTTTCCAATGTATGCAGCTCATTCTTGAGTTGCAATTTCCGTGCCTTTGTATTAGTCTCATACAAAGTGACCAAACTGTTCCAAGCCTCTTTTGGAGTCTTGGCATCCTGTATGTGTCCAATCATGCTATCATGTATGCTAACAGATAGCCAATACATTACCTTTCGTGCTCCTTGATTCCATTCTTTATATGCTCTTAACTGGTTTGCAGTCCGATTCCTTTCTAGTAGCTACAGAGCATTTTCATTCTCTCCGTCGATGTACTTCTAGTAGCCTTTTCCCATTAGGAAATTCGTCATTCTGAATCTCCAAGCATGGAAGTTGTTCTTGTCCAGCTTATCGCTCATAAGCTGACTCATTCCATCTGCATTTGCCATTTCTGTAACAATTCACAACACTGCAAAACACTACAAGCAGCACTTCTGCTTGAACACTGTGGCACTATGAAGTGACAATTCGATCTCAGAAAAACACAGTTTTCGTGTATCAACAGTACACGGAATCGCTTGAAATTCTGGATCTCGAATATACGAGTGTCGCTGAACACAATGCAAGTTACAATTTCTGAAATTGACCTGGTTTTCTTGTGGGCCCCTCCTTGAGGGCTCGAAACGGAGGTCGAGATGGCTCCGAAACTTCGAAAATATTTTGAGGTCTTCTACCTGCACGCTGATTTTTGTAGCAAATGGAGGCCATTTATGAAATCACGTTTTCTCCATGCCCTGTTGCATAGTCTTCACCGTCGCCTTCTCCACGAGCTCTCTACAGCCATGCTGGCTCTGATACCATGTCACGAGGAAGGAGATAAGGAAGAGAGCTCACACACACACACTCTCACTCTCAAGGAGAAGCACACACATAGATTGAGGCAAGGAAGAATGATCTTCTTCTTCTTCTATTACATAAAAGGAATGTACAAGAATGACTTGAAAACAAGAATACAAGTGCAATATATAAAGCTCAGTACATAAGGAAAAACCTAATGTCCGTGAATGAGTGAGCTGGCAAGAAACAAATGTGCCATCACTCTTGGTAGATAAATCTAATGAAGCTCAATGAAGTATCCCTGACATATACCGGCATGACCACTATACATGTCAGAGAAACGAAAAACTGGTACGTGTCATCCTGGATCATCACATGTTGAGCTTGATATCTCAACACTAATGATGTTCTTCTAATCATTTTTGTGTATGTTAATGACATCCTGCTCATTGGTCCTCATGAGAAGCATATTGCTGATTTCAAGGTTGATTTGCATGCCTCATTTGAGACGTCTGATTTGGGGCATTTGCATCATTATTTGGGCATTCAATTTATGCAAGTTCATGGTGGAATAACTTTGTGTCAAATGAAATATATTGACACATTATTGTAGCATTTTGGCCTTGAAGACGGTAAACCTATTGCCACTCCTATGGAGATAGGTTTATGATTGAGTCTTCATGATGTTGGAGATGCATTTGATGTTGTTCTCTATCAGCAGGCTGTTGGATGCTTGATTTACTTATGCATTACTCGGCTAGATATTCAGTTTGTTGTCTCACAGATGAGCAAGTTTATGCATTGCCCAAAAGTCAAGCATTGGCAAGCGGGTAAGCGCATCTTTCGCTACTTGAGTGGTGCCTTGCTACTTGGATTGTTTTATCCCAAGAGGGGATCACTACCGCTAGATCTGCATGCTTTTTTTACTCTGACTAGGCTGGTTGCTATGACACTCTTGTGTCTACTAGTGGCTTTTGCTTCATGCTTGGTAGCTCATGTATATCTTGGTTGAGCAAGAAGCAGCCTACTACGGCCACTTCCAATTCTGAGGTTGAGTATAGGGTAGCTTTCACAATGATTGTTGAGTGTGTGTGGCTTAGATGCCTTATGGCTAATTTTGGTGTTGGTCAATCTTCTGCCACCACCATCTTCACTAACAGTTAGAGTGCATTGGTAGTTGCGAGGAACCCTATGTTCCATGCTTGCACTAAGCACATTGAGGTGCATTATCATTATGTCAATGAGTGCCAACTCCTTGTTCACCGCATCACTCCCAGGGGGATTTGTTGATATATTTAGGTAGTGATGTGTGTGAGCACACTAGGACTGTGGGGGCACTTTTTTCCCTCTTTAGGAGGTTTTTTCCCCCCGGCTTCTATATATGCATAAAGCCCTAACGTGTTACTTATCTTTGTACATTCTAGTGGTAATACATTTATTATTGTGGTGTTGTGCTCCAAGCTTCTTCTTCTTCCTTGTAATATTCACGTGCTTCCATGGACATCTAACTCCAACAAGTTGAAAGGGGGGGAACTCATAGTTTTTTTATTCTTCTAGCAAGAAACACTCTCTCCAAATCTTCTAGAGGACCTCACTTTTGATCATGTTCTAGAGGGCTAAGAGTAGCCAATTGGCTCCCCTGGCAAGTCATTTCCAGTCAATCGATTGATCAAACTTAAGATGATCTTTGACACTCCTTTAGAGAGCCACACTTCTAGGATATAAGAAGAAGAGGTTGGCAAGGTCTTCCTTCCCCTAATGGAATCTTTTACACAATTCATAACTCCATAGATCTTAACAACTTTCATGTTGGTCAAGATTCTCTTATAGGGTATTTGCCATAGGAGGGTTGACTTCTTGCATTCTGACAGAGGGTGCCAAAGATCATTGAATCTGAGGTTCCATTGAGCCAAAGTCCAATTTAGGCACCACTTCTTGTTGAGATCTTGAAAGAATTCTAGTGGTTGCATTTGTGAGACATCTTCGATCTAGTTATTTTTCTTCCATTTGATATCTTTCATACTCGAAGCTCCCTATCCTATAAGAATCTTACACTCTTAGTCCCACCAATTGTTCATCCTTTGTCTTAAGAGGCACCAATCCTCATTGTTCACTTTGCATCTTTGATCAATTTCCACAAATCTTATCCATTTTCTTTTGGGTTGGTACCATAGGTATTTTCAATACTAAAATCCTTTGGGCCAAAGTTTCCAACTCTTTGGAGGCTCTTCTTTTGAGTTTCCCATATGCTACCTATTAGAAACAAAATAGAGTCCTTTTGCCTAATGTCGGTTTCCCACTTCCAATCATTTATTACCAAGTAGTGCTTCTTCATCTTATTCCACGATGTGCAAAGGGACACCACCAATGCAGATCCATTAGGGGAAACTAGGATTGCAGAAAATAGTAGCAGGAAGAGGTAAATTCCTTGCCATTTATAGGGGGCTCAAAGCATGAGGTTATTTCTATTTCTAAAAATGAGCTGTAGCCACAACTCCTTGTCATTTATCCAAACTTTTATCATCCATTTGGATAGAAGTTTTTGTTTCCATACTTTCACATCTAGAACACCAAGACCACCTACTTCCTTGGGGCAAGTGCAAATCTCCCATTGATTTTAGGCATTCCTCTTCTATTGGGATCTATTGTCCACATAAAATTTCTAAAGGTTCCTTTGACTTTCATGAGTTAGATTTGGAAAATTTCCAACATGCGAGAAAATAAATGATGGATTAAATAAGGAAATTGTTGGTCACCATCGCTCTACGAACGGCATTCAATTGCATAGCTTTCCAGTGCAAATTGCATACCTTTTCAATACTAAAGTTTTTAATCAATTTTATTAAGAAGTTAATCCCACTCCTAGTTCATTGAAACTTACATGCCCAAAGGAATACCTAAGATCCCTATAACCTACTTGGAAACAAGTTCTTGGCACCCTTCGACATAGATAAACTAGGGAGGCGGTTGAGGGTTGACTCTAAAAGAAGGTTTGGAGTGGTTAATTTTGGAGCCAAAGGCATAGTAGAAAATATCAAGACATGACCAAAAATTGGACATGCTTCCTGTCTCATTATGATTTAAGGCATTTTTCTCATCAGCAAACATTTAGATCACTATTTGTTCCTAACTCAAAGGAAGCACAAAGCCTCTAATACTTTTGGACTCAACTTGATTTTCAACAAGACATATGAGACTAGCTATCAATGGTAATAGCAAAAAGTAGAGGAGGTAGAGGGCGACCCCCATGTCTGCCACAATGCTCATTGTGAACAATGTGGCCATTGTGGTTGGTGTGTTTGCGTCAAGGGATTCCATTTCTCTTTTTGGGGTCAAGCCCCTTTGGTTTCTCTCCTCAAAGACAAAGTTGAAAAGGTTCAAGCAAAGCTTTAAAAACTTGCATGATAGGTTAGCTTTTTGGCCCGAGCCCCACTCAAAAGCGTTAGAGGGTGGATTCTAAAATATTGGTTCTCCAAAGGGTTAATTGGTAGAAAATGTCATTTCCTTAGGCAAACCATATTTTTTTGTTCTTTGAAAATGAGAATATGACATTTCAAGCTCTTAGTACTTGTACTTGGAAAATTGAGAGAACCATGATGTGCCTCTTCAAGTGGTTCTTAGAGTTCATCCCGAATAAAACCAAGCTGTTTAAATTTCCTCTTTGGTTTGAATTTGAATCTCCCCTATTACCTCTACAATATCATTAAAGACATTGTTTCTTTGTTGGGCAACCTAATGGTGACTAAAGCCGATTTGAGATCTTCGAAGAAGTTGCAGCATGCTCTTATCCATCTCTCTCCCTCTTGTATTGAGGAGAAGCTTTGTTAGCCCCTGACGTGGAATTCGCTTCTTAATATGGATAGAGGATTCATGATTGGATTCCATTTTCATGTTTCCTAGGGTGAATTTTCCAAGGATCTTGAGTGTTGCGTGGCCGATTTGCTCCGATTCAGGGGATTTTCTGAGGTGCAATAGCACGATTGTACTGGGATGCATGGGGTGCCTCAAATGATCAGGAATATTGAAGCCAGTATCTCGCGAGATTGGGGGAGTCAGACTAACTACTCCCCTAGTATCTTGGATGGGTACTTTCACTCAGACTAAGGTTTTGATTGTGACCTAGGGTTTCACTCAAGATGGGACTCTCTTCTTTGAGATTATTGAGGAGGGTCAAGTGATTAGCATGCCTGAGGATTCCAAGATCATCTTGAAGTGCCCTTTTCAGCGGATTAGGGTGGTTGGGATTTTTGGTGGGTATCGACATATTGATCTTGATGCTATGTAGTAGATTTTGACTCATCATGATTGGAGTCTCTAGGTCTGAGAGGCCCAACTATTGTCCCAAATTATGTGGGATCCTGAGGAGTGGTAGTGGAACAATCCTTATGCACCCTCAGGGAGCCCCACTATTCCCTTCTTTTAGTATACTACACATTTGGGACATAGGATCATTTAGTCACATCACCCCTCCATCCCTACTATGGTTGAAACATGAGAGCAACATGGTCTTTCCAAGTTGTTTCTCTTGTACTAATGCCGATGTATTTGGAGTATCCAATAGCCTTTTTGGAATATTCTTTTTCAGTGGTTGCTTGCCCACAAGGGCATTTCTATGGGCACCTGGTTGAGTTACGGGGGCGGTCCTTTAGATTAGATGGGTTATGGCTATCATATTGAATCACAATGCCACCATCTTTGGGGATTCCATTGGCCCAACAAATCTAGCTACCAATCTTGAGGAGTCTGACTTGGAGGGAGGGTCACTAGATCATCTCTTGGGGCATAGTTTCATGGGGCTCACTTAGTGGCCTAGCCTTCACTTACGAGCATTTAACTGATGGCACTACTTTATTGATTTAGGATCGGTAGATTTCCACCACTCAGGATCTCAACATCTCAATGTAGAGTAGCGATGAGTACTACTACTAGGATTTGATCAATAGCCTTGCCATGTGGTTTATTTGGAGAGCATGGTCTAGGCCTATCTTTGAGCGGCATAGATCCCTCTGACCAAGACTGTTTATGACTTTTGGCTTGAGCTGATCCATACTCTATGAGGGGCAACTAGACCTTCTCTAGGGAGATTGGGATGGCATGGTTCCGAAGCGGTTTGCTTTTCTTCAACTCTAGAAGAAATGCCCCTTCTTTACTCTCAGGGTGAAACTATTCAGTGGAGTTATTGGCTGCATATGTGGCTTTTCTCCCCTCCCTCCATCCCTTCCCCTAGGAGCTAGGACTATCATTCCTTTGTTGGATGGATGGGTGGGGTGATTTGTCCCCTTGTATTTGATCTTTTGACTCCTAGGTAGGTTTGTAGCCCTAATATGGGCGCTTCTCTTGTTAACTTTGTTGAAAAAACCTTAATTTTTTGGATGAAGTTTTATTCTAGGCAGAGTGGAATATGGCTATTTAATCAAATTTTGAGATGGTTAGTGGTATGTGAGAAAGGTACATTTATTGTTGGTTCAAAGACATGTGGCATATTGGTATTGGTATCATACTATGTTATAGTTTTTGAAATAGAAAATAGCCATTTTAGTGTTTTATGCATCAACATGATCAAAAAAAGACTCCTATATTGTATCACTATATAATGAGCACCTTGTAAAATAATAACTTTATTACTATAGAAATGATTTTTCTAATTCCCAAGACTTTAATTTGACATTAGAAAAATTATTCCAATATGAAGAAACATGTTTCTATGGAGATATATGTTTCTTCTCATATCCAAGTCTATAGATAAATTTTCTTTAACCATATTCAATTATTTTGGGATAACAAAAAAAAGGTAAGTTTTTTAGAGAATATATTTTTTTATAGAGTGTCTAGGTATAAGTATTAGGGTTTGAAGCTTTTTTCAAATTTTTTTGAGATTAATGCACATGATTTTTTTTTCAAAGAAAGGGATATTGTGGTGTCCTATTTTGGTACAACATGACTTAATGCCTTTTCTTGTGGGAAAGAATTATGAAAAGCATAGTGATGTCTCTCTTGATAAAAAAACAAAATCTCTCTCTCTCTCTCTCTCTCTCTCTCTATATATATATATATATATATATATATATATATATATATATATATATATATATATATATATATATATATATATATATATATATATATATATACATATATATATATATATATATATATATATATATATATATATATATATATATATATATATATATATAGTAATAAATGTACCTAGTATTCCTTTTGTATGCTCTCAAGGTTAATAGTGTTGATCATATTTGATCTTATAATCATGAGATACATAAAGCTACCCATTATACTATTGCACACGTTATGATTTTATAAAATTTTACCTATAATGCAAATACATTCACAACACCTTCATGTATTGCATATGCACATAAGCAATACATATATAAATATCCTCATGTCTATTATACTTCATTTCTTTCCTACATTAGGGGGAAAAAATGAGCTTTGCATGAGCCTTGTAAGGATTCCTAATTTTTAGGGATCAAAAAGCTAAACGAAAGAGATTACTGGGCATATGAAACCACTAGTGTTATTCTCAATAAAATATTATTGCATGCACAAATTTATTTAGCTTGTGAAATCAAAAAAAGTGTGGCCTTTGGATGCTTGAATTGAATGGCTTATATTAAGATGTAAGAGATTGTAGAGAGAACTTCTGACAAAATTTTACGCATGGGGAATCTTATGCACATTCTCTGCAAATGTTTCAGCCCTTAGATCAAGGCCGATCATACATTATTCTGCATTTGGGGTTGAGCTAAAAATCGTGGCTGATTTGAGTTGTGGGATTGCACTCAAATCTAATGGTTTAAGAAGAAAGTTGCCTTCCTGATCATGGGAATGCATCTTAGCCATCAGATCAAGGTCATATCCAATGGCTACAAAATAATGCCTCAAAACTCGTAGCAATCAATCACAACCATTAGATTTTATTCCCGATCCAAGGGTGCATAATTTAAGGTGCCTTTATGAGGCCTCTTTTGATCTCAACCATTAGATCTCAAGCAAATCCAAGGGCCAAAATGGAAAGATGCCTTGACTTTTGTCGTTCAAGCTCAGCCTTTGGATCTTTGAATCAATCCAAGGGCTCTAATTTGTTTCCAACCTTTTGAGAACCATTCAAATCGCTAAAACCACGAGTTTCAAGTGTTTTTCTCCTCTTTGACCACACAAAAACAAGGGAAGTGTTGGCAGTACCTAGGGTGGTCCAGAAGGCTTGACAAGACAAGGAAGCATGAGGTATGTTAGATATGCTCAATACTCCACCCTCATGTGACCACAAATGATCCATGGTGCTCTAAGTTGTAAGGCCCCCATTATGAGGAGAAGCCATTATGAGAGGCCGAACATTTGTGGAATCCTAACTTCCAAGTTAGATGAGGTCTATGTGTGATTGTTGATGGTTGTAGATGATCTTTGTGAGCTTAGCCATTAGGTTAGGTAGGGCATAAACTTCCAGGCCATTGGGTTGCCATTTAAGGTGAAAATAAAGGCCATGTGGCACCGCGCGATTTCCCCATAAAACCTTAATGGGGGGAGTGCAGAGGGGGGCTTTCCCCCTTCTGCCGAGACGATAGGAATTCTGGTCGTGGAGATATTGTCAGATCGTATATTTTATGGACTATTTTGTATCTCCCAACTACGTTTATCTATACCGAACCGCCTTGTAAAAGCTATATAAGCGTGGCCTAGGTTGAGCTTTACATAGCATTGTGCACTAGTAAGCCCTTCATCTAGAGTCTGTCTAGATCCCCATCTAAGCTCCACAGTGGGAGCACACAGGTGGACAACACCATCATTGTAACTACATTTTGCTCGACAATCTGAGAATTTGAGTTCTCTATCTCTCAATTTGCCTCTATCTTTGTCTGCGTTTTCTCTCAACTCTATCTACAAGTCTATTCCACTATGCTGTTATTTTCTTACAAGGTAGTCAAGTCAAAGAGAGTCAAGGTAGAGGGAAGGTCAAACAAGAGCTAGTCGACAAGGAACTCAACATAGATCTAACAAGTAGGCCAAACAATTCTTCTTTCAAATCAAACAATTATCAATAGTGATTTTCATCACTCAATTAAATTGTAAATCCCATTTTGCATAAGTCCAAGTTCATTTTTTAAAGCCAAGGACTCCTCAATCTTGAGGAGTACTAGATCTATGTAGTGTGAACACACTAGGACCTTCGAGGCACTTTTTTTCCGTCTTTAGGAGGTTTTTTCCCCAACTTCTATATATGCCTATAACCCTAACAAGTCACTTATATTTGTATATTCTCTTGGTAATATATTCAGTATAGTGTGTTTTGCTCCAAGATTCTTCTTCTTTCTTGTGCTATTCATGTGCTTATGTAGACCTCAAAATCCAATAATTTGTATCAAAGCAGGTCGTCGCTTCATCTAGGGTGTCCCCGACACCCCTCTGATCACAGTCTCAAAATCACACGAAGATTGATGAGCATACTCAAGGTGATTAGGAGTTCAAAACAACTTCTATGTGTGTTGAAATCATGATTTGAGCTTCGTTTGGCTTCCGAATGCACTATCACAGTGCTTATGTAGGTAATTTCATATTTTTGTGCCAAAGATACATACAAGTTTTTAGTTGGCCAGTATAATTGCCTCAAAGTCTACTACAGGTTTAGTAGAGCTTGATAAGGTAGTTCTATTCAACTTTTTGAGATACAATCATTTTTTTTGCATCAAGGTATTCTAGTTTGTGGCCATGGCTGAAAGCAGTGATGTATTTCATATGTTGGCTATTGAGGATAAGTTGGATGGTACCAGATTCCCATTATGGGCTGTGATGCGTCATGTATTGCTTGTGTTAACCTCTATTCTAACCAACTATATCAGGTCTGACTACAGTAAACAAGGTAACTTGTAGGGTTCTTGGGATGGATAGGAGTATGTGATACAGGCCCTATAATAGTTTCCTCACACCACAAGTTAAGTAATTGCTACAACAACTTACTGAAACAACGAACTATTGCTCACATCTTAGTGTCTCATAATTCTGTTGATTATATTCACCACTTTAACTTCAAATCAACACACCACTTTGAGCGATACTTTACTCAAAATGATTTATCACTATAATTATTACTCAAACACATATAATTACTTTGCTCCATATTTGTTGGCTAATTTGCTAGCGACAAAATCATAGAACTGTATCACATCAACTTTCAACCAAAATTCTCAATGATTAATCACCAAAAATGAAGATGAATAACTTATCTGACAAATAGCGCTACCATATGAATAGCACAGAACAACAATTTGGGAAATGCGATTTGCATTATGCTTGCTCCATTACACACAGTCCAGCGGACTCACTATGCGTCTCTCACGGAATGACACAAGTACAAACCCTTTTGTATTAATGTTGGGAAAAGGTTACAATGGTTAGGCCATTACGACGCTTCACCAAAATATGTGAGAAATTACGATAATAATATGGGGGCCTAACATTGGCATGCATGGTGGACTCGAACCCAAATAGAAACTAATCTTCATTGATAATACCCTAGATATACATAGTGCACACCTCTTCAAAGCTTCATTTTATTTTCTTCTGTAAAGCCTTGAGCAATTTATGTACATGCTCTGGATCCAGCAACTGAGCATTGTGACTAGCAAAACTTGATGCCATAGCTTGTTGAAGTGGCTACTCACTCTATTCCTTCAAAAATGCTTCTTGGATGTTAAAAGTCGTTCTTTAAAGCTACACAACACAGGACTTTATTGTTGTCCACTTCGACTTCGATAAGTTTCAGCTTCTCTGTTTGAATTCCCAACTGGTTCTCAAGTCTTTGCATGTGTTGAGACTAGAATTGTATGGTCTTGAAATATGCCTTCCTTTCTTTCTTGGTAACTTCCAATTCCTTCTTCAACTGGATAGAGACACCAATTTGTGTTGTCAAGGCTTATGCTTTTTGGAACAATTCCTCCTTCATGGCTGCTAATTCTATCACCCACTGAAAAAATTTGGCATGTACCTCCGTGCAGTATGTTCCAGTGTAGCTACCTTCTCTATGGTCACCTCAAAAAGAGAGCCCATGTGATCCAAAGTGGCATCTTTTTTTGTGACGGCTTGGCATAACAGAGTCAACTCACTTTCTTGAGTGACCACCTATTGTTGTAACTGCACTTTACTAGCTCAAAGACTTAAAACTTCCTCTAGGAGGGGGGCAATACCAGCTTCTAGAAGATCTAGTTTATGCTAAAAGTCCTGCCTGATTGACTGCTTATCAGTGGCCAACTAGGATTGAAGGGTGTCAGAAATGTGGATCAGATAATGGCCAATGTTTTCCAATTCTTGAATGGAGGGTGGAAGATGAATATGCAATCCTTCATGCTGGGGAGGTGCATCAATAGTGATGCGGTCAATGGCAACATCATAGGAGTGCTATGGGGAGTAATCTAGGGATGTTGGAGGTGTATCTGTAGAGGAGGCATTAGAAGAGGAAGCAGCATTAGGGGAAATGATGGGGGTGGAAGGCACAGTGGAAGCAATGGGTTGTTGATGGGTAGGTGGAGAGGGCAAAGCATCAACCACTACTACCACTGTTGTTTCTTGGGTAGCCTTTGGTGAGGTAACAATGCAATTGGGCATCAGTAGTGGTGTGGTCAATGGAAACATTCTAGGAGTGGGATGGGGAGTAATCCGAGGAAGTTGGAGGTGTATCTGTAGAGGAGGCATCGGAAGAGGAAGCAGCATTAGGGGAAATAATAGGGGTGGAAGGCACAGTGGAAGCAATAGGTTGTTGATGGGTAGGTGGAGAGGGGGGAGCATCAACCACTGCTACCACTATTGTTTCTTGGGTAGCCTTTGGTGAGGTAACAATGTGATTGGGTAGGTCATCTATGAGAGTGGTGAGTCTCCTAGGCCATTGAAGAAATCACAGGTGAGGAAGGGGAAGCAAGTACCTTCGATGGTGAACAGATGAGTTGAGAAATGGCCATTGTAATGTCTTTGATGGTGCCTTCTTCAACAACAGTACCAATTGAGTTGAGAACAGCTACGGGTCTAGAAGTATCTTTGGTGGTGGGGAAAATGCCTATGTTTAGGGGCGCAAAAGAAGTACAAGAAGCAAGTGAAGATGTTGTAGCAACATGACGATGCTTCTTTGGGAAAAAAACGAGTACTTCATCATCTTCATCATCAACATCCATATGCAAAGAGGTGGCGGCTGAGAAGAGGAGGAACCTGGGTAGCTGACATGGTAGGGGGTGCAGTCGATATAAACAGAGAAAAAATGTGAGGAAGATGGGTATAGAGAAAATAGCAATTGGTCAATTTTCTTACAACCACTTGGCATTCTTTGTGAATGGGGCCAAAGTAGAGCAACATCCAGTTGATGGGCTCTCGAGCAACCACATCGATGATCGAATACATCGACCGAGAGATATTGTTATTCCATTTTTGGAGATTAATGGTAGACACAATGAATTCAAGGGAATGGCACTCTGGGGTGGGTTGAAACATAACAACATAGTCATTGGATGACTTATGAGGAAAGAGCTAATTCATGGTAGCTTAAGGTAATTGCATAATTTCATTCCGGCCTTCATTCGATAGGTAGAAGTTGGAGACAACAGTGGCAAGGGTGATGTGGATGGTGAAAGATGGTGCCACAATGGGCCAGACAATGTCGAAGGCAAGACATTGGGTGATGGCATGATCCAAGGTCAAGGACAAAGGGTGCATTGGCACTGTGTGTCATGGCAGCTTAGGGAAGTTGAGTAAGCCATGTACTCTGAAGTACTTGGCGAGCTCAATAGGGATGCCCTCACAAAAAGAAATGATATGTTGAAGGGGCTTCATAACCGTGACGAAGATACACACACAAAAACACAGGTTGTAAACAATCAGGACACACAAAGCACACAAATATCACACAGACAAACATAATAAAAGAGAGAAAGAAAAAATCACAGCTTAAGTAGAAAACCTGTGATGAACAGAATGCAACTAATCATAAAAGTGATCACCACAGATGATATACATCATCATCCAATCATAAAGAGCATATCACCACAGTGAACATAAAATATGGAAGGTCGACGCTTGGAGTAGATCATCGGTAAACTAACATAGCGAAAAGTGTGCAAGTGATGCGGTACCTAAAATTCTAAAAATAAGAGTATGAAATTTATTACGATCAATTGGTCAACTAAAAAAGAACCGGAACACTTGTGATGGGCATACCGTGAAAACCAAATAGCTACTGAAAATAGATCGAGCAAAAAACAAGAACACATTGAAAATGAACGCCGATAATCATGCCAAGTCATGCAGAAGGGGAGGGTGGACAATAGTTCCATAACTTAGAGCCATTCACCAGGTTGGCGAGAATCGATCTGGTGAGCGTGGCCAACCACAATGTGATCGGACCTAGCTGTGTCGAAATCCGCTATGGGCTGAACCACTAAAGCTTGAGCTTTCCTATAGCTCTATCAGATTTAGAATTATAAAACAAAACCAACCGGCTGGCATAAAAATAAGAGTGCAAAAAGTGATCACGAGTCTTGGCCTACCGAATCTAAACTTCTTGCAGCAACAAAAAACTTTCCAATATTTGTTCCATGGGAGCAATAGCTTCCAAAGCATAAGATAATTTGAACGGTGTTCATCTAGTAGATACTTTATATGTAATTGAGTAAGCCCAAAGGACGGAAGGGAGAAGTTGATCCCAATGCTGAGGGTATTCCATAATCAATTTCTTGAACATTGTTAGTAAGGTCTTATTTGTACTTTCACCCAATCCATTGGCACGTAGGTAATACGCCATACTAAATTTATGGAGGATATTAAAAGTTTGAGTTAAAGCTTATATGAGAGTGTTGGCAAAGTGGGTCCCATGATCCGAAATGATTTTCAATAGTAACCTAAACCAAGGAAAACATCACAAGTCAGACATTTAACGACACTTGAGCTGTTGGAGAGCGGACTGCCCACGCCTTAGCCCAACATGTAGCATAATCAGTACAGGTGAGAATATATTGGTTATTAGTTGAAATAGCTGGGGGGTGATGGATCCAATAAAATCTAACCGCCATTTTTGGAAGGTTTCCAAAGGAAGAATTGGTTGAAGAGGAAAATGGTGATCATGTAAAGGTTGTCTGGTATGCTGATAGGCATCATAGTGTTTTACATAAGCATAAATATCATGTTCCATGGTAGGCCACCACAAGCCACTTAGCATAATCTTTTGGTAGGTCAAGTTTGTAGAAAAATGTCCAGTAGATGGGAGAGAATGAGCCATAGCCACTGCCGAATGAACTTCATGGGTGGGGATACATCAGAGCAAGACCTTGAAGGATCTGCATAATACAGTTGGCCGACATTAATATGAAAATGATGACTATAGATGGCTAATTTTCTACAAGCCGTGTTAGATACTAAACCGGATGGACACCCCATAGTGAGAAAAATCATTAAAGATTCATAGTAGGTGTCAACAATTGCTAAAGCATCCTGCATTGCACTCGATGTTGTAGTAGTATAAATAGAAAGAGAAGAGTCATCCACCCCACTTCGAGGTTCATTGGATCGAGTCTGAGTAAAAAGTCTACAATGGCATGTGTAGATCCAAGGTGGTGTACAACATCATAGTCAAATTCTTGCAAAAGTAGTACCCAGGGAGCAAGCTGACCACCCAAGTGCTTCTGTCGGACTAGGCAAACTAGAGCAGAGTGATCTACATGAAAGGTAAATTTACGGCCTAATAAATAATGCCAAAATTGTTTGATGAAGTGGATTAATCCCCAAACACTCATGATTAGTTACCGAGTAGTTGCATTCTGCTGACGCAAGATGGTGACTGGCATAATAGATAGGTCTAAACCATTTATCCTGTCCTTGCATTAATACGCTACCAATGGTAGTGTCACATGCATCAACAAAAACATGGAATGGTAATTGCCAGTTCGGTGCCTATAGGATCAAAGCCTGCATAAGGAGACTTTTAAGATGTTCAAAACTATGCTGGCATTCTTCAGTCAAGCGAAATTGGCAAGGAGACATAGTGGTCAGTCGGGTGAGATGGATAGTCAAATGAGCCAACCACTAGAGATGGCGGCCATTCCATTAGATCTGGCCCAAGAAATGCATGAATTCCTTAGGCATTTTTGGTGGAGGTGCATCTAAGATCACTTCGACTTTATCGAGGTCCACTTGAATGCCTTGCTTTGAAATAATATGGCCCAGGATTTCTCCACAAGAAACCAAAAAAATAGACATGTTAGGGTTCAAGCAAAGATTGTTGTCTTTGCACTTTAAAAAGCAGCAGCGAAGATGTTGTAAATGTGCAGAAGTGTATGTAGACAAGGAGAAGTCATCCAAGTACACTCTCATGAAACTCATCACGTAAGGTGAGAATATTTCTTGCATATAGCACTAAAAGGTGTTGGGTGTGTTATGCAAGCAAACCACATGACGGTACATGCATACACTCCCCAATTATTAATGAAGGCAATTTTAGGAATATTTGCTTCAGCCATCCTAAGCCGATTGTACCCACTATATTCATCTAAAAATGAGTACATTTTTAGGAGCTATCACTATTGGTGAAATCCATTCAGTGTGCTCCACGGGGATAATAAATCCAACTTTTAATAGTCAATCTAATTCCTCCTTAACTTGTTGAGCTTAGTTAGGATTCATGTAGTAACTCTATTACTTAACGGGTCGAGCATCTTGTTTTAAAACAACCCGCTGCTCGTAAATTCGAGGATCTAAGCCCTTCATGTCTCTATAGTCCCAAGCAAAGACATCTGTAAACTATTTTAGTAAGTTTAGGAGCTCCTCCGAAAAAGCCAGAGTCAAGCTAGCTTTGATTTGAACCGATCGTGGATTATCTTCATCACCTAGGTGGCAAGTTACTAGCTAGTCTTTTGGCACATAAAATTACCACATTGTAGAGGGATCATCTAGGGATTGGAATAGATGTTAAATATCCATAGGTTCTAAGAGTTCCTCAGCCTCACTAACATCAAGATTGACAAGTAGTTATACTGTACAGGCTATCAGAGACCATTGATCTAGCACTTGTTGGAGATTTACTATTCTCAGAGAAAGCATATCCTGGTTCGCAATCAAAAAGGCTTCCTCCTCATTGTAAGAAAAGCTATCTAACATATGCACAAGGGTCATGAATGAGTCTCACAAGGTTTCATGTCATCTAGAGGAACCACATGTTAATCATGGTTGCAATTAAAGATGAGTTCGTGTGAAGACCAATCTTGCAAAACTCTAGCTTGCTTAACCCACGATCGGCCAAATAGTAAATTTATAATCCAAAATTGATTCAAGTAAGTCCATAATAATGAAATTCATTAGTCCTATCAGATGGACTCTCGACTAATCAGCCATGTGCACAAAAAAGTTAACTAGTTTGATGTGATTCTAGCCTAGCTTTTTGCAAATTGCTATCGTAGCAATATTAACTCCAAATCTACCAACAATGAGAACCTGCAAAATTTATGATTCTTAAACCAAACAGTGTTGAGTAGGACTACATGGTCTACTGTAGAATCAGACTCCAGATTAATGGTAGCCCTGGCTGGTGCCCAAGTTGTGTGTGTGCATTCTATCATGAAAATGGGAATGGTAGATGATAGGCTTGTAGTGTATGTGTAAAGTGATGTTCCAAGTGGATGATAACTCTGTAATAATGAAGCTACAACATGCTCCATGACTCCCATGAATTCTGCCCAAAATGGTGGTATTGTGGTGGCTATTGAGGGAGGTCGAGGGATAGGTGAAACTATAAAAGAATAGGATTGCGCATTAAAAGGGATTTGGATGTGGGGGCTGATGGGAAGACTGATACTACCTTCAATGTGAATGGGTTGGCCAATTACGATGTGTTTGAATTGGTGGCCAATGGCAAGTTCAAGGGTTTTGGTAGAGATATTGTACAGTGGGTTGGTGATGGTAGAAAAGAGTGTGGTTTGGGAGGTAGGTGCTCAAAAACTAAAGGAATTTGTAGATGGGTATGAAGTGTAGAATTGACAGGAATATGAAAAATGGGTTTGGCAGGTTGAGTGGTTGCAATGGTTTCTATGCTCATTTGTACATCAGTAGTGATGGGAGGGGATTGAAGGTTCTCAATGGAGATAAGTGAATTTCGAACAAAGGTCTTAACCATCAGATTAATTGTAGCTATTGAAGTGGCCCCTTTGATTGTAGTCGCAACTTTGGATCTACATAAGAATATTTTCCATGAAAAAATCAACTCTCAGCATAGGCAAGGAAGACATGAGAAGAAGCAATCAATTTTGAAGCAAGTCTGGGTATGGAAGCCAAAAGCAGTTTAGAAGACTCCAAGTCAAAAGACTAAGTGGGTATGGAGACCTAAAGAGATGAAGCAGTGCTCAAAAGAAGTATGTCTTAAAGATTCAAGGAAGTTCAAGTGACAAAACATAACCTATTGGATTAGGAAGACTAATCTAGGACCAGTAGCACAACACACAAGTCAAAATCACTTATAGCCACATAAGTTCTTTAGGATTAATTATAGGAAACTATTTCCATCAAATAACCACTTGGGCACATTACCTAAGACTTCAGTTTTGCATCATATTGAGAAATGCATTTCTAGAGTATGCATGAATAGGGAAACACCACAATGATGTGTATTTACTAGGCACATGAGAATTGTCCCACGCACTTGTCACAACTCTTTTTCTTGGAAAAAGAGTAGGAGGGGAAGAGAGTTCCCTCAGTCATGTTCCAATAGATCAATGCCAGGATGATCAATAAATGTAAATGTCTGGTAGAAAAATATTTAGAGAAATATATGAAAAAAATCAGACAAAAATATATAGAAAAAAAAATCTAAAAAAATTGTTAGATTTTAAAAAAATGGAAAAAAAATGTATAGAGAAAGAATGAAAAAATACAATAAAAATGAGAATTAAAAGATTGGGTACAATTTCAGGAAAAGAGAGGACATCAAATCTTTACTTCTATTTTTTTCATTTTCTTTTCTTTTGAAAATTTTGAAGCACAAGCAAGATCTAGGCTAAAATTAGGCAGTTGAAAAATCTTTTGATTTATCAATATCTATTTTGTTGATTAAGTAATTAAATCCTTCCCCAAACAAGCACAAGAAACAATAGAAATCTTGCTTCACCTGTGATGATCACCTACTTTGAGTCTTGGAAGTCACTGAGTTTTTGAGTTTTGAAGAAAATCTTTTATCTCAATTTGTTCTGAAGAATTTCTTTTCTTTTCCTTTGAACATGAATCATGGTGGAGAAGTGTGTGTGTGGTGTATTTTTTTATGTTAACAGGATGGTGAGTACCAAGGAGCTCACTATTCATGATTTCAAAGCTAATCAAGTGACAGTATCCAGGGGACATTGGTTCCTGGATAGTGAAGCAGCAGAGGAGGTCCTTGAATTAGAATATGATGCAGAGCAAGATCTTCCTAAGGCAGATCAAATAATCAAAGAGCTTAAGGAAACTATCAGAATAATTGGTCAACACATATTCACATAGAAGGTGGGAGTCAACAAATATACAATGTTATGTCAGTAATTCTACAAGTTCCAAAGGGTAACTGCCAATTACAAGAGATGGAAGGCTATGTGAATCCATAGAATATTGGAAGAACCAATCTTCTTCATAGATTTTGAGAGGGTTTCTCAAGTGATGTCTAGTCTAGTGGAACTTGGAAAAGGAAATGAAGCTTATTTTATGTGTTCTGTGAAAGATAAAGAGGGCAAGGATGTAGAAATCATGTATCAAGGCAGAGCATATCAGAGCTGCCTTGAAGTTCTATTCAAAGGAAACCAAACTGGATGGCAGTTTTGTTAAAAAGAATGCAGCCATCTATGTAGGATTTTCCAAGTTTGCTGATTTTAAAGGTAAGGAGAATGAAGAATTTGCCACGAGAATGTTTTTACAATTCTTTTGTTCCCCTAAGTTGCCCATATATACTATGCCTCACAAACCAGTCACTCTCATCATGTTAAACAATGAAGATAAATCTAAACCCTTCGAAGTTATGGATGTGACACCATAGATTAATGAACAATTGAAGGAAGTTGTGAAGCAGTGGCAGCAGAAAAAATTTATGAATGGAGCCTAGTTTTTGGCAAGAATCATATATCACATCTTGGATATGGAAGATCAACTAAAGATGGCACCTGAAGCCCAATACTTTAGAAGTTTAATGGTAGGAATAAAAAGTCCATCTAAAGTTCTTCAAGCAAGAGAATATGGGATAAAAACAAGAATGAGAGGATCAGGAATGAAGAGGAAAATTGTGACTGAAGACGTTCTGCCTAGCAAGAAAAGAAGAAAAGATCCAATGAAGGTGGCGTTGGAGCAGGAAGAGGCCACTAAAGAAGAGATTGTAGCTACTCAGAAGAAACTATAGGCTGATAAGGAACCACATCCACCTCAGACGAGTAACAAACAATTATATACTTATTTGACTCAAGGTAGTGACAAGATAGCTCTATATGAGGCTCAATATCAAAAGATGTTGGAAAACTATCCAGACAAGGCCACTGACTAGAGGCATGAAGAAATAGAACATTATGAAGAACTCAATGATCAAATGATGTCTGTAGAGACTGAGGAGATGTTTGTTAGAAAGGAAGTTGAGCTACTGGCATACTTCAAAGAGTTACAAGGGCCTCTAGAGACCAGAAGCACTATAGTGGAAAGGAAAAGAGTGCCAAGGAAGACTGTTCAAAAGAAGAAACCAACCAAGAAAAATAAGGGGAAAGCAATGGAATAATCAGCTCCACAATTGTTGGCTTAAATTCAATAGGAGAATACAGATGGAAAAGACAAAGAAACAACTTTGTCATCTGATTCTAATACTGACATAGAAGAACTTTTACTAAGAAGTATAAATTTATCTATACCAAGTGCACCAATTAAAATTGCACAGATATTGGAAGCAAATAGATCAACAGAGAAATCAGTTGGAAGCTAAAAAGGAGTTAAGATTGTGGAGGAACATACAGAGAGTGCCAATCTTGAAGAAGAAAAGAGGAAGCTGAAAGGTAAGGGAAAATTGATAGAAGAAGAAATCACATTGAATGAAGGAGTTTGTGAAGGAATAATAGATACAAGGGCTAAGCCTATATGGACTAAACCTTCAAAACAACCCTATTGTCAACCATTTGTGGAAAAGACTGAAGCACAAAAGAATGAAGGAAATAAGGGACAAGAAAGGGTTGAAATACCATATGAACCTATGGATATGGATGATACAATAATAAGGGAAATAACATATGAAGCTATGGATGTGGATGGTATAGTAATAGGAGATGACTACCAAGAAGAAGAGGAAAGGCATGCAGAAGAGAATCAACACGAGCAACAAGGTGAAGAAGAAACATATAAAGAGGAACATGCAAAAACAGAACAAACACAAGAATTTAGAGATGAATGTGAAGGAATTGAACCTGATAAAGAGGTTGAAGAGGATATAGAAGAAGAAAAAGAATCAGACATGAAAGTAGATCGAGCACCTATCTATGAAGAAGGAGAGGAAGAAGAGAAAATTAAAGAAGAAAAAGAGATTGAACTCAAAGAGTTAGACATTAGCTATGGCTTGGAAAGAATACCCAAGGACATAAGAAGAGCTTGCAAAGTAATCATGAACAATATAGAGCACTTCAGGCCATCAAGTAGAAATATGATAATATCAGGTGTGGCTAGTGAGATTGAATTTATAAAAGGAAGCAGAGTTATAGAGTAGCAAAAGAGGGAAAAAGAAAAGATTAGTGAGCAAATAAAAGAAATTCGAGAAAAGAATGATAGCATGTTAGAAAGATTGTTTAATATGGAAGCATAGGAGGTTCAATATCAAAACAAATCAAATTCCTAGAAGAAAAGTGTGCAAAGCAGACTGAAAACATCACTAAGGTGGAAGGTGAATTGAAGAGAATGGAGACCAAGTATAAAATATTGCAAGAATCTTATCAAATAATGGTCATAGCTAATGAAGAGATCAACAAGTTATTAATGGATGAAGGAAAAATAAAGGTGGATATTCAACCAACTAGTGTTGATCAAGAAGAACTGGAAAGATTAAAGAAAGAAGTGCAAAGGCTACAAGAGGAGATGAAGAAGACAAAAGATATGGAGAAACAGGCAAGCACACATGCTACAACTACAATGAGAGGTTAGAATAAGTTATACCAAGATATAACTAAAGGAAAGGAAAAATGGAAGAGTGAAAAAGAGTTATTACATTCATAGAATATTGGATTGATGAAAGAAGTATCATAATTAAAAAATCCATTGGAAAATCAAGCAGAAAAGGAAAAAGAACAGGTAGTGAAGTCACATGAACAAGCAGCAAAGGAGTACGAGACATAGGAAATTAGAATGTCACCACCACCAAAAGATACTTACACAGTAACAAAGAACAGACCAGTGGAAGACTACTCTGAGGAATTTGTGTAGATGTTGTTAACAAGAAGAGATTCTAGAATGGAGTTTATTAGAAAAATGCATAATGAGTATGAGGAACAAATAGTGAAATTTGCTTTGGAAAATGGTGTCAATCCAGATCAACATCATTGGGCAACTGATGGACTTGGAATTCCATTTTGCATGAACTTGGAAAGCATAAAAAAATATCAGACTACAAGAGTTGGATTGTCACCTAACGGGCACTTGGAATATGAAGAAGATATATCAGTTACAAAAGAACTTTTTGAGAAAGACAATCCAAAGTGGAGAAATAGGTGGTTGGACACTAACAAGGACTGCAGGAAAATATGGAAGGAGGCTCCTTTACATTTGAAAATGAATCCAACATATTTTCCAGTTTCTAGGAGAAGAGAATGGTCTGACTATTGGAAGAGAAGAAATGAAGGATTGATCCCAGCGAGATGGCTGAACTTTCTTAATTTGGCATGACCTAAAAAAGGATCATGACCAACAAAGAAATACATGGTAGACACAATAGAATCTGTCATATCAACATATAAAGATGTAAACGGCCCAGCTTGTATATTAGAAGTGAAAATTATGAGGTTAATCCTCACATGTATAGAGACTTTCATTGATACGGATGTAAGAATATTAAACTACATAGGATTTAATTCACCTATAGATGCATTAATTTTTGACATGAGTGAGACACCTGATAGGATATGTCTCATGGCATATTATAGTAGAGTTGTATTTCTAGGAAGCCATTATCTACAAATCTTTGAAGATGCTTTTGATTATGGATTTTTTGAAAGGGAGTCAGAAATTTTTGGAAATCTATCAGTAGTAACCAAGTCAAGATTGACTTCCTATGAAGCTGCATATATAGAATACTTGAAGAAGGATGTAATAGACATGCTAGAGGCAGCAGTTCAACAGAGGAAAGCACTTTTTGAAATGGTGAACAATTTAAACTTAATAGAAAGGAAAAGCCATGATTTACTTGCACAAGTATACCAGAGGAAAAAGAAGTGAAGCGATGCCACTGAAGAAAATACTTTTTGTCAATCCACTATCAAAAAGTCTAGGAGGGGAAGAAAATGTTAGAATAGGATTTTTTGTAAGAAAACCCATTATCTTGTAAAATATTTATCAGAATGACGTAAAAATGAAGAAGAGTCTTGCTCATGTGTAGAGAAACAATATGTATTTTTTAGAGAGTTTCTAGAAGCTCTTCAAGCACATATTTTTAGATTAGAATTCAAAAGGACCAAATTTCAAGTGTGAAAAGGGACACTTGAAAATTTATCAAGGACAAAATCTTGTATTTTGTAGGGGTTGCTATCATTTTACTCTTATGACATGTGAATGAAGAGCTTTAGTTTGAAAGTCATGACTCTCTTTTCTTTGAGTGTTCATGATTGATTCTTGAGTCTTTTTCATGCGTTATCCATGGAATTTGTTGGTTTAACTTTTGTATTACTAAGTGGAGTTTGTAAGCAGAGGTGGTTATCAATATATTGAGTGATTAGATGCATGAGATCATTGATGGAAATAGAAATTCTCAGTTTTATCATAATCATGATTGTCTAGTTTGGGTAATACAGGTACTGAAATTTATTTTTGAGTTCATATTTCTAATCTATACAAAAAATGCCACCCTTTAGGCACAAGAATCATTGAAAAAGATATTGTCTAGCACTAGATACAAGAAACCCTAGTTTTCCTACTCCTTTTTCAAGTTCTTCTCAGAAATCAAAATTGTTTTTACATTTTCTTGGATTCCATTAACTAGAAGGGGTTGTGGTCTTAGTATACTTCTTGGATTGACAAATTTAAGATGTGAGAGTTAATCCTTTATGCTATGATGATTGGAGAGGACAACTCCAAAGGATAACAAACAAGAGGACTCTGCAACAACCATTCCAACCTCTTTCTTCTTTGCCTCTTTTGTAGTTAGTTTTGGACAACTCTTTATGACATGATCATTTCCTTTAGAGTATTTTCAAAACAATTTTTTCTTTTCTATTTTCTTCTCGTCTTTGTCATCCTTCTTTGATTATGCAGAATTAGCAATTTTCTCCTTATTAGTAGATGAGCTCCATTTACCTTTGCCCTTTTGATTAGCCAAGAAATCCTGATTTGCAACATTCATAATGGTCCTGTTCTGCCTAGATTGTTCTTCTTGCAACAAAACAAAGACTAACTCCTCAAATGTTAAGGCATTTGGATTTCCTTCCATCATCAATTGAAGAGTAGAAGTAAAACTCTAATATGAATTTGGAAGACCATTAAGAATAGTTTGCACAAGTGAACTATGACGCAAGACTTGATCAGTAGTAATCAATTGCTCCTTCAAATCTTTGATCTTTGTCAAAAAACTATCCATGGAATCTCCTTCATTCATGTGCTCACTCTCCAATTGTTTTTGAAGGCAAGCAACACGAGCCTCATTCCTTGCCTGGTATAAAGTGGTAAGTGTATCCCAAGCATCCTTTGCTATTTTGCAGGAGTGAATGTGAGGAATAGTGACACATTTAACAGGCAAGGCTATCAATGCATATGCATAAGCATATTTGCCATCCCAATGAAGCTGCTTTGATAGGTGCACCAGAAACCGCAACATGAATAGGAACTTGAAGAATATCACCATCTTCAATGCCATCTGCATCACCTTTAGTAACTATATTTGTAGGTGTAATAGGATATTTTTCAACACCCTGCACAATATTCCACAGTCCTTTTATAACTATTAGGCTATCGCATTATTATTGTAATTTCTCACATATTTTGGTGAAGTACCATAATGGCTTAACTGTTGTAAGATTTTCCCAATATTAATACAAAAGCGGTTGTACTCGTGTTGTTCTGCGAGAGATGCACAATGAGTCTGCCAGACTGCGTGTGGTGGAGCAAGCATAGTGCAGACTGCATTTCCCAAATTGTTGTTCTATGCTATTTAGTAGGATAGTGCTATTTGTTAGATAAATTATAAATCTTTGTTTATGATGATTAATCATTGAGAAGTGCAGTTGAAAGTTAATGTGATACAGTTCTGTGATTTTGTCGCTAGCGAATTAGTCAAAAATTGTGGTGCAAAGTAATGATATGTGTTTGAGTAATAACTCTAATGATAAATCATTCTAAGTAAAGTAACACTCAGAGTGGTGTGTTGATTAGAAGTTAAAGTGGTGAATATAATAAGCAGAAGTTTGAGACCCTAAGGTGTGAGCGACAGTTTGTTGTTTCAGTAAATTGTTGTAGCAATTACTTAACCTATGGTGTGGGTAAAATATTATAGGGCCTCTGTCACAGACCCCTATCCATCCCAAGAACCCTACAAGTTACATACCGTAGTTAGGCCTGATATAGTCAGTTAGAATAAATGTTAACACTAGTGCCATATGTGGGAAATGGATTTAAGTTTTTGCAAGACAATTAGAGTATAGTCCCTGAGAAAAGTTCAATTCCTACATGCTGGTTACGTGTTCGAGAGAGACCTATCCAAAATACCAAAATGATAAACATCCTTTGAGAGTAACCAGTAGGTTAGGGACACCACGGTGCAATGAGACCAAAGGGAGTACATCAAAAGGGAAGGGAATATTATGAGATAGTGGACGAGAACCACAACAATTCTTTAATTTCGGTTTGCAAAGTATACGAGAACTTAGTCCGGTACAGTTCGATGATAGTTTAATGTCCTATATTGATACCAAACTTTGACAGTCTAGTGCCTTTCGATAGTGGTTTGATGTCCGGTGGTAATACCAAATTTGGTGGTGCTTTGATGCCAATAGAAATGATCAAAGGAGTTGGTGAAGATATCAATAGGCTTGTTGAATCTGTTGAGAAATCCACTAATCGCAATCCTGGACGAAGTACTCCTATCAAGCAACTCGTTAAAGACGAATCCCCAAAGTCGTGGAGAAATAGGAAGGTCTTCCTCTTTGATTATCTGTCGAAAGAGTGGCATCCACCATGCCCATTCATACTTAAATTCCTGGAAAGCTTGTTTCTCAATCGCAAACCAGTAGAACTAGTAAATATCAGTAGACCAAAACAACCAAGGGAATTAGCATATAACCGTGGAGCAGATCAACCCACAGAATCATCATATACTCTTGAATTTGAACAACTAGGAGACCCAAATCCAAAAGTCATGGTAGATGCCGAAATTGAGCAGCAACAACAATAGCAGGGAGGTCAATGAAGGCAATCCACTATGGGAGTCACGTACGCAAAATTTGGTGGATTTCTCAATGATGACCCAGATGCACATGTGTGCACTTTTGAGCTAATTATGCAGTATTGAATGACCCAGAGTGTTGAAGCAAGTCTATGACAAGCCTAAGTATTGGCTTGAGTCCCACAAAGTCATAGAAGAAGCTTTAAAATGAAGACAATGTAAAGTTCACTTGTGAACTACCTCTTGTAACTTTTTGAAGTCTTACTTGATGTAAAAGTGAAAGAATCTAAAATGGTTGAGTCCAGTTGATCAAAAGAGGAAAGAGAAGCCAAAAATGTGTGATTGATGGTAGTTGGAGAATCAAATCAATCACTAATAGATTGAAGAGTGATTGAGGGAAGTTAGGCTCCCAAGATCAACTATAAATACATGGTACTTTTAGTCGTGGTTAAGTGAAGACCTCCAAGAGCTGAGCTTTATGCCATATCAAGGTGTGATTTCAAGGCACACATATGTATCAGTAAGTCCATTGTATTGTACAATCAAAATACTTTCATTTTCATTTGGGTTCATATCTTCATGTTCTTGTGAAGTGTACTGTTCACTGCCATATCTCTGAGTTTTCTCAGTTAGATTGCAGAGATGCTTTCTCTAAGCTTGGTGAATCCTTTTCAGTGATTTAACTTGGTAAAGTTAGATCTCTACACGTACTGTATAATCACCAATTTGCATTACAATTGGATGTTTCAAACTTTAGCTATGAGCATTTGAATTCAACTATGTCACTTGGTTTTCTTCTTCTCTGGCAGCACTCTCTCGGATTAGTCATTTTGTCAGAGTTGTTTATTAGTGTGTACTTCACCATTTTCTATGCTTTAAAGCTTGTTGGATTTAACATATTGTCTAGTATATGCCTACACAATTTCTTAATAATTGGGTTCTTGAATTTTGAGATATTTGCATTTTACTGATCACGGGTCTGAGTACTGTTGTAGCCGGAGAAAATCAGGGTCATCCTATGACTTGCTAAGTTTGTTTCTCTTTGTATGGTTCATCATTTTTTACCAAATCACTCATGATTGTTAGCTTATTAAGTTCATAAGAGTTCCCCAAAAGGAATTAAGTTAATTGCTATTGTGGCTAGAGAATTGCTCAAAACTTTGGACAGGTGTATGAACATAAATAGCAAGTTTTTGGCTCTTGAGTCTACTCCAACTTATCTGTTTTGATTCAACTTTTTGAGAGTGATCTTCCAAGGTACATAGGGTGTCTAATACATCCCTTGGCAATATAAAAGGGCCCACAACACATCTCTGGACTTCATTTGGCTGGTGTAGTGCAAAGTTTTTGCAGCACCACTTCATCTTCATCAACTACAAATCCATCTGTTCAAAGTGGTATCAGAGCAAGGTTGGACAACATGGCAGATGGATTTACTTCATCAATTGATAAATTGGATAGAGGTAACTACTCAGCCTATTCATTAAGGATGGAAGCTGGAAGGAAGGAATCTATATGGTTATATAGCTGGACTTGAAGTTATGCCAAGTTTCAAGAACAAAAGTCAACCAACACAAGAAGAGCAAGAAAGATTGAGCACATGGTGCTCCAAGGATGCACTTGCAAGGTCTTATCTCCTCAAATCTATCTCAGATTTTTTGTTTCATCACATTAGAAGTTGTAAAACATCTCAGGAAGTGTGGAATGCACTTGAAGCCTTCTTCTCTTCAAGACAAAGGCTAGGAAGCATTAACTATGGCTAGACTTCACAACTCTCAAGAAAACTCCCAAACAAAATGTGACTGATTTTGTCACAAAGCTCAAGGACATAGCAGATCAGCTGGGAAGCATTGGAGAGGTAATAGACGAAGAGAAAATTGTAAGGCAATTCATCAATGGCTTGAAGGGAAGCATTCACCACAACTATGGATCTATACATGGATATGCATGTACCAGATTTCAACACACTCATAGGAAAACTACTTACTCAAGAGTCCAAGCTTATCAAGAATGGAGAAAGCTACAAAGGTATTCAATTTTCAGCTTTGTATACTGATAAAAATAAGTCCAAAGAAAACAAAGGAAGAGGAAAGAAAGTGGATGATGAAGCAGGTGCACATCAAGCTAATTATGCAAGTAGAGGAAGACATGGTAGAGGTAGAGACAGAGGAGGAAGACAAGGCAGGGGGAGATCCCAAGACTCTAATTCATGCTCTATTTGTGGATTAACTAATCACACAACTGAAAATTGCTTTAGGAATTCCAGGAATCAAAGAGGCAGAGGCTACAATAGAGGAAGTTATGGCTACTCAAGAGGAAGGTTCAACAATTACCATGGCAACTACAACAATTACAACCATTCAAACTATCAAGGAGGCAAGAGAGGAAGAAGAGACTTCAATAACTACACAGAAGACTCAAATCAAGAGGACTCATTGCTAATCATGAATATGTCCATGCCACAAGGTAAATCTGATGAGCATGTTTTCTACATAGATTCAGGTTGTTCCAATCATGTGGCAAGAAATGTGGCCCTCCTATCAGATTTAGAAGATCCAAGGAACAAGCATGAGGTACAAAAAGGAGATGATACAAGACACCTTGTGGAGAAAATAGGAAATGTCAAAGCACCTGATGGAAACATCAACTTACTTAGTAAGGTACTCTATGTCCCTACCATTACAAAGAATTTGATAAGTGTTGCGCAGATAGTAGAGAAAGGGTTGCAAGTCAGGTTTACAAAAGCAGGAGCATTTGTTGAATATCCAAGTCAAGGATTCAAGAGAATTGCAAAAGATGAAAAGACAGGTAGATTGTTCACATTTGAATTACAAGACACTAGAAACATTGCTCTCTTTAACTATGGTAGTGAGACACTCACAGAATTGGAAGTATGGCACAAAAGGTTAGCACATATTGGTGAAAGATCATTAAAGAAAATTTGTAGGGACCAAAGTGTACCTAGACTCCCTAACTTGTCAAAACAACACATGATTTATAAGTGTAGAGTTGTTGCAAAGTTCAAGCTCACACATTTGGCTTGAAGTTGTAAACATATGAGGCTCCATGGAAACCATTGCTAGGAAGAATTTTTTATCTTTACCATTTGTAAAAGTTATTCTTTGACTAGAGAATCTTTGTAATCACCTACCAAAAACTCGTGGACTTGTTAGCTAGAAAAGCATCTACTTCATTGAGGGAATATATCCTATAATGAAGGATCATTTTTAGAGAGAGAAAAAAGTTGAATTCAAATTCAAATTGGAATACAACACTTACATAAAGTCACTTGAAAAGTCGCGGTTTGTAACTTCATTATCCAAGCTCTCCATTGCCATTTTGTATGTGTCTAAGGCCTACATCGAAGCCTACACTACTCTTTACAATAAGGCTATGATTATCAAGCCTATGATTTTGTACAACATTGTCCACTAATACAATATATCTACACTGTTCATCTATAGATTCTTGGAATCAAGTGGAAGTTATCTACATACTGAAAAATTTTGAAGGAAATCAATTGGGCCAATTTGGAGAAAATCACATCGAAGCACTCACTGGTCAAACTATACAAAGGTCCTAAAAAATCGGGGGTAAAGTTTCAATTGGTAAATTGATTGCTTTGTGCATAGTGCATCATTCCAATTGATTCTACTTTGAGTCGTTAGCTTACTAAGCTAGTTTAATACCTCTAAAAGGAATTTTTCTAATTCCTACTATACTAGTAGCACTGAGCATTACAAGCAGCAGGTGTATGATAAAAAATAAAAGGTTTTCTTGGATCCTTCTATTTGGAAATAGTCAATTTTGATTCAATCCTTTCATACATCATTTCGAAAGTACATAGGCACTTATATAGTGCTATTGGAAAGCTAAGAGGGCCCACATACCATCTCTGAACCTTGAAGGGGTTGGTACTAAGCAGGATTTGGCAGTACCTACTCATTTCTTGGAGTGTCCATCCATCTATCCCAAATAGTGGTATTAGAGCAAAGCTAAGGTAAAATGGGAGATGGTTTTCCTTCTTTCATTGATAAATTGGATAGGAACAACTATCAAGCATGATCCCTGAGGATGAAGACATACTTACAAGGAAGGAGCCTCTATGGATACATCTCAAGAGATGAGGAGATTCCCATATTCAGAAGCAAAGGACAACCAACAAGAGAGGAGCATGAAAGACTCAACACACGGTGTGCCAAGGATGCATTAGCAAGGTCTACTTACTTAACTCAATCTCTGATTTTCTTCTTCTTCATATTAGGAATTGTAAGACATCCCAAGAGATTTAGGAAACATTGTCTTCCTATTTCTCTTCCAACACAAGGGCCATGAAGAATCAACTATGGATTGAGTTTACCACTCAAAGAAAGCAACTCAAGCAAGGCATCTCAGATTATGTGACCAAAGTTAAAGATGTAGCAGATCAGTTGGCAAGCATAGGAGAAGAAATTGGAGAGGAACAGATTCTAAGGCAAGTAATCAATGGTATAAAAGCTGATGACAAATGGGAGAGCTTCACAACTGCCATGGACTTGTACATGGACATGCAGATTCCAGACCTTACCACACTCATGGGGCAACTATTCACCCATGAAGCCAAGCTCAACAAGAATGGAGATTCATCAAGAGGTAATAGCTCTTCTTCCCTGTACACTGATAAGAGTAAGTCCAAAGAGAAACGGAAGAACAAAAAGGTTGAAGATGAAGGAACTACCTCCCAAGCACACTATGCAAGGAGAGGTAGAACATCAAGAGGAAGGGGCAGAGGAGGTAAGCCAAGTACGCATAGACCTTATAAATCCTCACCATGGAATATTTGTGGATTATCAAATCATACTATAGATGAGTGTTTCAGGAACTTCAAGAATCAAAGAGGTAGAGGATATCAAAGAGGTGGATATACATGATGGAGAGTGTTAATCTCCAAAAGAATAACCTACTCTTATGATTAGAGCACCTCTATACCAAGAGTAAGTCAAAATCTTCACCAAATTAGAGGTTCAATCTCCAAATTATCAAAAGTTGAAAAATTCTGTGAAGAAGATAAAACACAGAAAGTCTGCTGCACAATTTCTTCTCATTGACCTATCAAACATGTAAAGTTTTCTATGAAATTTTGTATGGAGTGTCGCCTAGAAGTTGCGCACCTCCTCCAAGTTAAATTTCTTCAAAAGGTTTAGTATAACTTGAGAAATCAACTTCACAAGTTACCTATGTCTAAATCTGCACTTCTGAGAAGTCGATTTTGACACCCCTAACTTCTAACACATAGTTCTATCAATCTCGAACCCGTTTAAACAAACGCTTGTAGATACAGGCAGCTTACCTTCTAACTTAAAGATTAAGTGCTTGCTTGCACAAAACTTTAAACTGTGGAGTGAGAACTGACCAAAAAATCAAGATCGAAATTTGTGTCTGTTTCAGAGAACTGTGAACACTCATCACATATGAATGTTCCTATTAACAATTCTCCTAGCCTGTTTACAATTAGACTATGAAATTCAAGTCATAGACTCATTAACTATGAACTTAGATATCCTCAAAAGGATTTCACAAATGATCTAACACGGACGGAATAGACACAGAAACATCGGGCGCAATATTTCTTCGATTACTCAGAAAATTACAGTTGAGTGATGAGAGGAAAACTCAACTAACATTTCACATGTCTCATGACATCTAACTTCTCCTTTCTTGACTTCTATACTCACTCATCTATTCTTTCATATGCTCTCATATCACGCCTCGACATTTTCAAGGTATTTATAGAGTAATTTGTACAAGTCTATGACTAATCAAAGATCTAAGTGAACTATAACTATACTAATGTACATATGTGTACATTCCTCATATCCTCTGAATGTATCCTTCTTCCAAGCTTCAAGAATTGAATCTTCCTTCATTCTTTAATCTTCCAAACATTCAATTGGTGATTGGTCTGCACCAACAGCTCCCCCTCAATCATCATTTGAGGTCTCTCTTATTTTCTTTATGCCTGCCATGTCTTTAAACTTCTGTAACTTTGGTCCATCCAAACTCTTTGTAAGCATATCAGCTATCTGATCTTTAGTTGAAGTATGTATGACTTGTTAAACTGGTTATGGTTTAATCGTTACTCTACTTCTGATTCAAACACTTCAAGTTCAACCGGTTCCAAATCTTCCTAACCGCAATCGTTCTCTTAGCCACGTGGGTTCTTGGGAGTGGTAGGGGTCTGTTAGACAGAGGCCCTGTACTATTTTCCCATTTTAACACACAATCTTAATGTCATCCCGTCCTTAGCTCAGTATCCATCCCTGAACAACGGAAGACTGTTCAGTGTATTGGAATTAGAACTTCAGGACTGAGGGTAGCAATCCGGTTACGTAATTTACGCGCAAAACATACTTCAATAACAAAGTCACCTAATCCGTACTTCGTCAGGGCAGGTAGGTATACCAATTAGACATTATATCTTAAAGTTACGCGGACTCGAACAATCAATCTCTTCGTAATAAACAGCTAACCATAAACCGACGATGTTCTACTCATATTCAGACCATTACAGCTACTAGTCTTCCCGTAGTTGGAGTAAACAGCAAATATAAGATACAGTAACGAATTCGGCCGTTTACAGAAACTTTACAGACAAGTCGTTCGAGATTACTCTTCGCGCTACCTACTTCGCCGAAGAACTGCCAAATAACATACCACACTTGTTCACACTCAGAGTCACACTCAACTATCACCAAACAGATTCGCCACACACTACAACTGATTCATCATTCTGTACTAAGGAGAGAATAATCGACTAGCCGGAGTATAGACAGAACCGAACATAGCAGAACTTATCCTTTCAACAACATATACGCGCATACACTGTGTTACAGCACTCTCAAACGAGACTTAATCAAACAACACGCTGCAATTCCCACAATAAATGGGCTGACTCCGCTCTTTTTCTCATTGCCTTAAATAGAGGATTTTTTACAAGGATGCGCACTTCTGCAGTTACCTGCGCGTTCCCTGAAAGATTCTTTTTTTTTCATTTAAGCTGCCTGTCCTCGTACTCTTGTCCTTGTTCAGCGGCCGTCCAGCACTTTTACATTTAAGGCACCTGTCCGGGTTCATCCGTCCTGGTTCGGCGGCCCTCTAACACTGGCACGCACGGTGGACTCGAACCCGCAGGTGCATTACTGTCTTCAACATCCTTTTGCGTTGCCTGTAGGTCTATTCCAGAGTTGGGCTCCCGAATCATTTCTGACCGTACTTGTTCAAGTGGAGGAACAAGTATAGCCAGCCATCTCCTGCGAAAAAGTGTCCAACTATTTTGAACACGACTATCCAATTGCTGTTTTAATAAGTCTATGTCCACATTTTTCATTAATGTGGCATTCAGTTCTACGCCCTCATCTTTTAATATCTGCCTTTCGAACTCCTGCAAAACCTGTATTCTTGACTGCAAAATTTCATTTTCGGCTTGCAGGTTAGCATTCAAGGTAGAAAAACTTGACATTTCGGCTTGAATCTGTGTTTGGATAGTTTGTTGCCACTTATTAAATTCTTGAAAACACTTTTTTGCGTTGATCAATTCTGCCGTTAGTTGCCGGTTGTTACTCTGTAACGCCTGTAGTAAAGCTTCTTTGTTGTCCAATTCCTTTTGCATCTGTGTCATTAATGAATTGGACTTAGTCATCGTAGCGAGTAGTAATTCGTTTTTGTGCTGAAGCGCTTGTTCTTGTTGCCGCAAATATTGAGAAACCTCTTGTAGTTTGTTTTGCATCCCTATCACAAAATCGGGTTGGAGATCGTCCGGTAATTGCTCTGGACTGGCAGTTGGCAAGTTGTCTGCCATCCTTCGTTTAATTGACAGCCAAAACGGCGTCCCTACGGTCTGGTTCTGTGCGCTATTACCTGTGTGGAAGAAATGTGCAGACGAGGTGGAGACTTGGTCTGCTTCCTCAGGCTCTGTTTGGTGTCCTGTGTCTATCCTATCATGTTCGCCGGAATAAAAATGGGGGGACTAGTGTAGCTTCTCATCCTTTACTGATTGGACAAAATTAAATATAACAGCTAAATAGGCTGCTAGTCTGCTGTTGGTGTGGGATCTTCGCTTATCCCCGACAATGATTTGTGTGTAGAGGCGGTTATATAGCCAATGTGTCCAGCTAACCCGACCTCCTTCTTCGGCGTGTAGTAGTGGTGAAAAATTTTCTCTAGACATTAAATCGAATTTAACTAGTAAACAGAGCTTCTCTAAGTACCATTTAAATTGTTCTCGACGGTGATATGTGGCATTTTTCAACATGTAATACCATCTAGGGCCTTCACAGTCGCCAAATTCATTTCTCAAATCTTCATTCGAACATTTAGGATATCGGGCGCCATCATATAGTGGCAGTTTAAATGTAGCTGAGACTAGCTGTGGCGAAAATTGTACCTGATTTAGAATGAAGCCGTTTGTTTGTCGCATGCTATATAACTGATTCTCTGCACCGTCATTAGTGATCCACTGCTCCCATGGTAATTGGGCAAACTGCAGGAGTCCTATCTTCCGTAGCCAGTCCTCATTCCTTCTCGAATGGATGTCGAGCTCGATTTTAAATTCGGTGGAAAATTTATGATGAGTCTTTACTGATGCAAAAGTTACTGCGTCATCTACATCATCTTGTAGGGTAGTATCTGTGGTCGTCACAACATGGTTCTGTGTATTGGCACGCTTCCTGAGTTGCCATCTGAGTATGTCAAATTCCGACATGCTTGTAAGGGTTGCTGAGAAGAATATGCTGGAAGTTGCTAACTAGCGCTGAAGCTCGAAGAATACTATAGTGAAGAATGCTATGCTATGCATACGCATTTTATAAACACCAGTGCTTGAACTGCCATTTGCTATAATGATTGTATTTCAATAGGACATGACTCTTCTTGTCAAAAATGTATCATGAGTAAGAATCATTATGCCGCGTGTTATGCCGTAGATCGGTGCTAGACTAAACAAGACTTTACATGTGCGAAAAATGTCAGAAAACAAAACTTGGTTATCATACTCATTTCGGATCCATCGTTACATTATGAATTCGTATGGGCAAATATACTTATTCTTCTATGAGACCTTCGAGATACATATTCCTAGCTGATCTAAATGTGCGAGCTATTTTTTTCTTAAGGGTTTCTAATAATTGTTTTAGCGTGTCGGGTTCTAAAACCTGCGCATCTATTCTAACGGAGCTAAGCGCGATTGCTTCGGTAAGCACGTTTTCGGCCTGGGTCTGCAAAAAAGCCTCCTGTAGATAGAAATCATTGGATAGTGCGGCGTCCCTGGAAGTCTTCATTTCGGTGACTTTCCGCTGCATCTCTGTGACTCGATCCCTTTGATTTCGCAATTGGTTATCGAGGCGCTCGAATTGTTGGTTCTGAAATTCAATCGTTCGGGAATATGCATCTCGTTCCCTTCGAGCTTCTACCAGATCTTTTTGGTGTTTCGCTTCCCTGGTTAATTGTCGTCTCAGCATTCTGTTTACGTCGTCTAGACATTCCTGAGCTCTGCGTAGCTCGTCTTGGACTTGTGCTGCTTCTCGTTGTTGGTCTTGGCTCTTTTGAATTGTTTCCTGCAGCTGGGCCTTCGTTTCTTCGACCATTTCTTCGAGGGATGAATTGATATCTTCTTTTTCTTGGAGGGCGGTCTTGAGTTCCCGGATTTCTTCGTGTGCTTTGTGTAATAGCTGGTCTTTGGCGGAAAGTTGCTCTAATGCCGCATCTCTCTGTTGTATCAAGGCCTGTTGTTCCGAAAATTGGGCTTGGAGGTCAGCTAGTTGTGTCTGCAATTGATGATTCTCCGCTCTTACGGCGTCGACTTCTTCTTGGAGTGGGGTGATGTCGGCTTCCAGGAGGTCTACCTTGTGCTGCAGGTCATGCCGAATGGTATTTGCAACCTCAGTCATTTGTACCGGAGTTGTTGTGAGAGGGTGATGAGTAGTTGGCCCATGTTGGCCAATTCGGAAAAGATCGGAGTAGAGGAAAGGAGGAGTGGGTGTGGTGGTGGTGTAGAGGTTTGGGTATGGATTTGGGGGGATGTCGGGGGTGAATAGTTGGGGGAGGATGAAGAAGATTCGGAAATTGGCGGCGGAAGAGGGTTGACTGGTGGGGAGTGAGGACGAGGGGATGTAGGGTGGGTTACCTGATGCGTGGGTTGGCTTTCACCTGTAATGTGGGCGATGGTGGATTCGACAGCCTTGAGTAGGGTGTTGAGCGTGCTGTTGATCACGTGTTGTTCATCTTCTCGTTGTGCTGATGCTTCTTCGGTTGAGACGGGTTCTGTTTCCGTGTGCTTCTGCTGGTCGTGGTGGTCGGCCGATGATTCGTTGTGTATGGAAGTGGCGGTGTCGTGGAAGGTCTCTTCTTGTTCTGCGTTTCAGGTGTCCTGATTCTGTCCGGCGGATCCTTGTGCTTCGCTTTCTGAGGAGCTGATCCGAATTCTCTTATTGCGGAAAAGTTGGTTGATCTCCTCATCTTCTTCTTCTTCTTCGTCGAGAGGTTGCACTGATTCTTCGTGCCTAAGAATGGGACCTTGGGGTGGTGGTTGTGCGGCAAGGATGGTGGGGAAAAGGAATGAGATGATGTGGGGGAGGCGAGAGCGCGGGGTGGTACCCTTTTGGAGTTGCTTCACGATGGCTACGCATTCTTTATGGATTCTGAGGAAGAAGTATGATGCAAAGTTGACGGGTTCCTGGACAGCTAATTCTAAAGCGGAATAAAACGGTCGTGAGATGTCGTAAGTGCGTTTTTGTAGGTTAAGTATGGCGACTAAGAATTGCAGAGCGGATCGTTCGGGTTTTGGGCGGCAGAGAATGGCGTATTCGTTGGACGAGGAGCGGGGGAATAGTTCATTCATGCGGGCAATGGGAATACTCGGGCCATTTTCACAGCCTTGCGGGTTGAGGCGATAGGCTTCAGCGAAGGCTTGGAAGGTGATGACTGTTCGTGAAGGGAGTGAGAGGAAAACCCATTGGCGTTCGGTGGCGGGGGACTGAGCAATGGCGGTGATGATCTATGTGAAGAACGGATGAGCTTCCACCGAGTGCCAGGGCAACTCAGCGAAGTTAGCCAATCCTCTGCAACGTAGGTATTCGCCTGCCTCGGTAGGGATACCATCGCGGAAGGCTGCATAGTTGGCTATTGCTTCCATGGCGGTTACTGAGGTAGATGATGAGCACGGATGCAGAATGCATGAGGGCTCAGAATACTAGCATGCAACACAATAGCTTATTTCGGCGTCGTCGACAGAGTTTAAATAGAAACACTACGGTGTGGGATATCATTGTGCGGTGCGGGACTAGTACTGGTTTTCATGCAGGTGTGCGTACTCGAGTGACTATTAAGAGGGCGGCTGGTTATATCAAGATCGTACAAAACGTGGCTATTTATAAAAAGCAAAAAGAAGAACAAAAAAGTTTAAACAAAATGCGGTCCATCGTCGAAAACTTAATGCGGGCTAGTGGTGTGATGATATGGCCGTAACTTCGACCCATTAATTACCTTGGGGAGTGGATTCCCAGTCAACGTAGTCAACCGAAAAGTTGCCGGACCGACTTGTTCTGAGATCTTAAAGGGACCGAACCAGCGTAGTTTGAACTTTCCTGCTGCTCTATTGGATTTTGCATTATAGAAAAGTACAAGCTGGCCTACCGAAAAGATTGGGGTCTTCAAATATCGATCGTGTGTCTTGGCTTGCCTTAGTTGTACTTCGCACATGGTTAAAAAACTGAGCCATCGGTGCTCATCAAGTTCCCTGAGTGCGTCCATTCGTGCTGTCAGCGACTCTTCTGGTAGCATTTTCTGGGTGATTGCTACGCGCAGGCTTGGGATAACTATTTCCATGGGTGCTATTGCTTCTAAACCATAAGCTAGTTTGAAAGGTGTCAAACCTGTGGTTACCTTATATGTAGTTCGGTATGCCCATAATACTGCAGGTAGTAGTTGATCCCATCTTTCCGGTGCTTCCATGATCAGTTTCCGGAGGATATTCAATAGTGATTTGTTTGTGCTTTCGGCCAGACCATTGACGCGAGGGTAATATGGAGAGCTGAGTTTATGTGTCACCTGGAATGATTGGGTTAGTACCTTCATTACTTGATTTACGAAGTGAGTACCTTGATCTGTCACTAATTTGAGTGGTAAGCCAAATCGTGGGAAAACATCATTTAACAGACATTTCGCTACTACAACTGCTGTAGCAGACCGTAAAGCCCAGGCTTCTGCCCATCTCGTTGTATAGTCTATACAAGTTAGTATGTATCTGTTGTTACTGAAGACTGCTGGGGGTGTGATGACCGATAAAATCTAATCCCCATTTCTGAAATGGTTCGAGTGGCATAATAGGTTGCAAGGGAAAGAAGTGTCGTTGCAGTGGTTGTCCAGACCTTTGACAGTTATCACAGTTTTTGACGAATTGGGCCACATCTCGGTACATAGTAGGCCACCAGAGACCTCCTTGCAGAATTTTCCGGTGAGTTAGATCTCTGGCAAAATGACCACCAGTAGGGGTTGAATGAGCCATCGTGATGACCGAGTTAATTTTGTGCGGAGGAACACATCGAAGTAAGATTCTGGTGTGATCTACATGATACAGTTCTCCTGCAACTAACCGGAATCGGCGGCTAAAGACTGCCAATTTCCTTCGAACTGCCTTGGCAGTGTCAGATGGAAAGCATCCTTCGGTGAGAAAAGTTAAAATTTGATCATAATATGTAGGTGTTGCTTGTAATTCGGCAGTCTCATCAGTCATTGGCTCAGAACTATAAATTGCTGGAGTCGTGTCATCTATGCCTATCGAAGCTTCACCAGAATCTAGGCGAGATAAGAAATCTGCTAAGGCATGTGCATTTCCGGGTCGGTGAATGACTTCATAATCAAATTCCTGCAAGAGTAGCACCCATCGGGCTAATCGTCCGCCTAGATGTTGTTGTCTCACTAGATAGACAAGGGCAGCATGATCCACATGAAAGGTGAATTTCCAGCCTAATAAATAATGTCTGAACTTTTTGATGGAGTAAATTAATCCTAGACATTCTCTTTCAGTGGTAGAATAGTTCTTTTCTGTCGGTGCAAGCCTTCTGCTAGCGTAATAGACAGGGCGAAACCACTTATGTGTTTGCTACATCAGAATACTGCCGATCGCAATATCTGAGGCGTCGACAAAAATATGGAACGGATTGTCCCAGTCTGGTGGTTGTAGGATTGGTGCCTGCGTCAATAGATACTTGAGTCGATCAAATGTAGTTTGGCATTCTTGAGTCCATTCGAACTGTCGTGGAGTTCTGGTGATTAGTCTATTCAGAGGTACAGCTAGATGAGCAAGCCACCGTAAGTGTCTGCCGTGCCACCGTACTTGACCCATAAAACGCATTACTTCTTTCGGAGTGGTGGGTACTGGGGCTTCTAAAATTGCCGAAATCTTATTTGGGTCTACTCGGATACCTTGGGCAGATACAATATGACCAAGTAGTTTGCCACATGAAACGGCAAACACAGATTTGCTTGGGTTAAGGCAGAGTCGGTAATCTCGACACTTTTGGAAACAGCACCGTAGATGAAGCAAATGTGCCATCATTTTTCTGAAAATTGAGAAATCATCGAGATATACTTGCATAAACGAATTGAGATAAGGAGAGAAAATCTCGTGCATACATCGCTGAAAGGTGCTTGGTGCATTTCTCAATCCAAACCACATTACCGTACAAGCAAAGACACCCCAATTGGTAATGAAGGCGGTTTTTGGGATATCTGCTTCAGCCATTCTAACCTGATTGTAACCGCTGTATCCGTCTAAGAATGAATACATTTCGTGGCCTGCTACCCTATCAAGCATGGTATCCAGAAAGGGGATCGGGAAACGATCTGGTACTGTTGCTGCGTTCAATTTCTGGTAGTCTACACAGATTCGTAGTTGCTTATTTTTCTTTGGCACGATCACAATTGGTGAAATCCATTCAGCATGTTCTACTGGTACGATGAATCCAACCTTTAATAATCTATCAAGTTTGGCTTTTACCTGAGATGCATAATTGGGATTCATCCGATAGCTAGGCTGCCTATTCGGTTTAGCTTCAGGCTTCAGCATGACTCGGTGCTGATATATGCGCGGATCTAATCCTTTCATATCTTTGTAATCCCAGGCAAAGACATCTGAGAATTCGCGAAGTAGTCGAATCAGATCAGCTTTAAATAATTCCGGTAAGTTTTGCCTTATCTTTACAGGTCGTGGATGATCTTCGTCTCCTAGATTGTACGAGGTCAACTGGTCTTCGGAGACATAAAACTGTTGCGGTTTCTCTGTGTCATCTGTCGACCGAAATAGTGAATGTAATTCATTGTCATGTGTTGGCACCCTATCTTCCTGCTTGGTCTCTTGGGTGATTGGTGTAACTGTACATATTGAAGTACTCCAGTTATCTATTACGGACTGTAGATCAATAGTCCCTAAGGTCATTAAGTCAGCGTTACTCTTCATAAATTTCTCTTCTTCATCATCTGATAGTCCATCTAACATGTGGACAGGTTCAGCAAAATATGGTCTGGCGTGCAGTTCGCAAGGTTGTATAGCATCTAATTTTACTACATATCTATGGCTGGCATCTTTGAACGTAAGCTCTTGTGCAGACCAGTCCTGTATTACCTTCGCATGCTTCAGCCGAGGTCGACCAAAAAGAAGGTTGTAATCCAAAGTGGATTCCGGCAGATCTAGTATGATAAAATTCATTTTAAAGGTCGTACCTTGTAAAGTAATGGGTACATTTCGCACAAGTCCTACAGGATGGACTCTAGATTGATCTGCCATTCTGACAAAAAATTGAACTGGTTCGATGTCGGTCCATCCTAACCTATTGCACAAGGCGGTAGTTGCAATGTTGACACCAGAGCCTCCATCGATCAATACCTGTGTAATTTTATGATTCTTATACCATACTGTAATCAAGGGGACTGAATGATCAACCGTAGAATCACGTTCTGGTTGAACTGCTGCTGTCGCCGGAATACAAGAAGGTACCGGACTGAACTGTTGCTGGAACTGTTGTCGAACGCCAGGTACTAACGCCAGTAGTTGGCCAAGAGGCAGAGTGATAGATGCCTTGGATAAAATTTCCCAAGCCTGCTGAGATTGGTTATCCTGCTCCTTTGAACTTGAGGTCTTTGCTGTTGCCGAAGTATCTGCTGTTATGTCTACTACTGATGGTTGTTCTGCTGCTGTTTCCTTTTGTTGCGTTCCTTCCTTTGTCGATGAGGTCCGAGTCATTGGAGTGGGTTCTAGGAACACTGGTGGTTCTGTGGTGGTCCAGTGGCTAGCCTTGTCATACATCCTATGTTGTTCTCGTATCCCTGGTTCAAATACTTCTGCTGCTGACTGCAGCTGTTTACCTGATCGGGTCTGGACTATAGCAGTTTGCGTTTCTACCGGTGTAATTTGTACCATGTTGGCCATTGGGTTTTGCCGCTCCTTCTTCCTTTGATCATACTCAGCTGCGTCCTTGCAATATCTTCTAATGTGTCCGAATTCACCACAAAAATGACAGCGTGGCGGTAGTAAATTGGGATTTTCCGGTGGTGGTTCGTTCTGCCAGCGGTTTGCATTGTAGTTATTGTTTCTCTGTCCCCTGTAGTTTCGATATCCTTGCGGTTGATTGTTTCTCAGTTGCGGAGGTACATAATGATTTGCTGCCTGTCCATGTTCTTGAATAAGAGCATTGACTGTTGCTGTTCCCTGTAATCTGGCATTGTAGACACAATTTCCGGTGGAGTGTCCGGCAGTGTTGCAGATAGCGCAGAATGTTTGATTTAGCGCACAGTTAGCACTAGTATGACCTGAATTTTTGCATGTGATACAGTACACTTGTCTGGTTATATCTTCAGTCATAGTTTTGTTCGCTTTTAACCACTCTAGATCTTCTGTAAATCCACCGACTTTGGATTCCAGTTGCAGAGCCATGGCGATGACTGCATCCAATGTCATTGCTCCGACACATCTGATAATCATGATCTGCTTCAATTGCGGGTTTAAACCATTGACAAACCACTGAGTGATGATGTCATCCGGTAAGTTGGCGTGGGCCTGTGGTATCTGTCGCAAGTGTGTTCTAAAAAGTGTAGCATATTCTTGGACAGTCTGATTCGCCTTCTGTCGGTTGTTCTGTAAATAATCAAAGATTTCGGCGGGATTCTTCTTTAGCCAAAATCGTTGCAAAAAAGCATCTCGTACTGCATCATAGGTACCGAAATGATTAATGTCGTATTCCGTAAGCCATCTAGCCGCTTCATTGACCAGTGTAGATTGAAAAACAATGGCTTTGTATGCCTGATCCGGTGGATGGTTGAGGACTGCATAACTGATCTCGAAAGTACGTACGTGAGCATCCGGGTCATCTCCTGGGAATCCACCAAATTTCGTGTATGTTACTCCTGTTGGAGGCGGCCTTGGTTGGCCTAACTGTTGTTGCTGTTGTTGTTCGTTCATCGTGAGTGTCTCCGGTCCTTCTTCTGTATCTTGAGGTTGATTAGTTGAACTATCAGAATCTGGATCGCCGGATGGCGTGCCTTCCGGTGTGCTGTTTTTGCGTAGGATACTTCGGATCTCCGCTTCGAATAGCTCTCCTTCCTTCTGGATATCCAGTATCCGAAATCTTTCTTCCAAGCACGCGGGTCGGGCTGAGGACTCCGCAAAAAATGTTGATCCTTGGCCGCCAGTTGGTGTTTCTATTACTGGAATATCACCGGAATGAACTGACAGTGTACAAGACTGTAGTGTTTTTCCGCTTTTACCGATTTCTTTTCCTAGAGTTTGTCTAATCGTGGATAACTCTGAATCTTTATCCAAGATTGTTAAACTGGTCTCCAGCGGCATCTTGGTAGATTCTGGAATTACTGTACTTTGGTTAGGCTGGGTTGAAATGACACCAGAATGTACCAAAGGCATTGATCGTTCCACCGGAATATGACCGGAATTAATTCTAACGTCCTTAACTTGCTTGACCACTGGGTCAGGCCGCGTTATACCTTCTTCTCCTAGGGTTGTCTTTAGTACTTTTCTTGTTCCAGTCGTATGGTTCCTAGGATACGTTTCGCCAGACCGAGTAACTGCCATGTATCATCGCTTTAGTAGTACTATCTGAGCAGTTGGCAACAATCTGGCTCTGTTGCTACTGTCAGTCAATCGAACGATAAACGTAGTGTTTGATTCTGAACAAACAGCCAGCACGCTACTGCTACTGTTCACAGATAACTGGCAACCTGATGCCACCTTCCCACAGACGGCGCCAAATGTTAAACTGGTTATGGTTTAATCGTTACTCTACTTCTGATTCAAACACTTCAAGTTCAACCGGTTCCAAATCTTCCTAACCGCAATCGTTCTCTTAGCCACGTGGGTTCTTGGGAGTGGTAGGGGTCTGTTAGACAGAGGCCCTGTACTATTTTCCCATTTTAACACACAATCTTAATGTCATCCCGTCCTTAGCTCAGTATCCATCCCTGAACAACAGAAGACTGTTCAGTGTATTGGAATTAGAACTTCAGGACTGAGGGTAGCAATCCGGTTACGTAATTTACGCGCAAAAGATACTTCAATAACAAAGTCACCTAATCCGTACTTCGTCAGGGCAGGTAGGTATACCAATTAGACATTATATCTTAAAGTTACGCGGACTCGAACAATCAATCTCTTCGTAATAAACAGCTAACCATAAACCGACGATGTTCTACTCATATTCAGACCATTACAGCTACTAGTCTTCCCGTAGTTGGAGTAAACAGCAAATATAAGATACAGTAACGAATTCGGCCGTTTACAGAAACTTTACAGACAAGTCGTTCGAGATTACTCTTCGCGCTACCTACTTCGCCGAAGAACTGCCAAATAACATACCACACTTGTTCACACTCAGAGTCACACTCAACTATCACCGAACAAATTCGCCACACACTACAACTGATTCATCATTCTGTACTAAGGAGAGAACATAGCAGAACTTATCCTTTCAACAACATATACGCGCATACACTGCGTTACAGCACTCTCAAACGAGACTTAATCAAACAACACGCTGCAATTCCCACAATAAATGGGCTGACTCCGCTCTTTTTCTCATTGCCTTAAATAGAGGATTTTTTACAAGGATGCGCACTTCTGCAGTTACCTGCGCGTTCCCTGAAAGATTCTTTTTTTTTCATTTAAGCTTCCTGTCCTCGTACTCTTGTCCTTGTTCAGCGGCCGTCCAGCACTTTTACATTTAAGGCACCTGTCCGGGTTCATCCGTCCTGGTTCGGCGGCCCTCTAACAGACTTCAATCTCCTTATCCATCACTTTCTCTCTTAGAAAGTGATACTGAATCTCAATGTGTTTGGTCCTGGCATGAAAAACAGGATTAGCAGCTAAATACAATGAACTCATGTTATCTCCATATATAATTGGTATCCCATGCACAATGTCAAAACTCTTCATCAAGGTCTTGAGCCAAATCACTTCCTTTGCAGCTTCAACCATGCCTTTATATTCAGCTTCTGTAGAAGACAAAGCAACTGTATGTTGCTTCTTTGAGCACCAAGAGACTAACTTATCTCCCACATAACACATGTATCCATAGGTTGATCTTCTATCATCTAGATTACCTGCCCAATCTGCATCACTATAGATCTTGATGTTTGTATCTGATGTAAACCCATAATACAAACCTTCTTTGAGTGTACCCTTAATGTACCTCAACACTCTTTGTCTTGCAATCCAATGTTCTTTCCTAGGACAATGCATAAATTGAGACAAAACCCCTACTGCATATGATAAATCAGGTCTAGTTAAAGTAGCATAGATAAGACTACCAACCAAACTCTGATATTGTCTCATGTCCTTGAATTCTTCACCTCCAAATTTACTCAATTTGTGATTCACCTCCATGGGTGTAGGTGCTACCCTGCAATCATCCATTTTAAACTTGATTAACAAGTTCTTCAAATACCTTTCTTGAGTCACAAATACTCCATGTTGAGTATATGTAATCTCCATGCCCAAGAAGTATGACAAGTCTCCCAAGTCACTTATTTTGAACTCCTTTTCCATTTGCTTCTTGAGTCTTTGTATTCCTTCTTCATCTGTACCTGTAAGGATTATATCATCAACATATATGCACATGTATATGAAACCATTATCACTTGCTTTGACAAGCAAGCTACTATCTGCTTTAGACACTTGAAATCCAAGTTCTTTCAAGAACTTTACAAGTCTATAATTCCATGCCCTTGGGGCCTGCTTCAAGCCATACAAAGCTCTCTTGAGCTTGCACACATGATCTGGATACCTTTTATCTCTGAACCCTTGAGGTTGCTCCATGAACACATCATCTGAAATATATGTTGGAGCAAACCAATCACAAATTGGTGATTATACAGATCTTGGAGAATGCTTATGGTCAGAATGAAGCAAAGGAAGACATTTGAAAAAATGAAGAAGAAGTCAGAGTGTTGTCTTGTACACATATGTACATATAAGTGAAGAATCTTGTAAGCTACCATAGTTAAATCCTTAGTATGATAAGGAATAGAGTCATAGACGCGAGATGAGTCCAAAGTCGTGTATATATAAGATAATTATGACAAGAAATGTAAGAGAGAAAGTAATAGAGTCATTTTGTAGATGACAATTTTGAGGAAGATGTGTAGAGAGTTTTTTCCCAGAAAATAGCGACGGGTTTTTCTCTGAGTGTTCTCTGTCTGATCATGTGGATCAGAAATCCTTTTGTACACATCTAATTGAGAAGCTAATGAAGCTATGTCTAGAGTTTCAGAATCTAATTCCTCTCCTACTGTGAGAATGATCATTAGGAACATTCATATGTAGAATGTGAGAACTGAAGCCTGAAAGTAGCGCACTTTTCCGTCTCAGTATTTTGATCAGATCTGAGTGTATACTGTAAAGTTTTTGATGAGTGAGCACTTAAAATTTAAGTTAGAAGATGAGGAAGCTATGGCTAAAAGCATTTAGCAAAACGGGTTCCAGATTGGGAGAAATCAAGTTAAGAAGTTGACTATGTCGAAGGCGCAACTTCTGAGAGTCATTTTCTGACATGTATTTGATCTTAATGATCAAATTAAACTTTTGGTGATTAGTTTTGAGAACTAATGGCTAGTATGATTGCGCAAAGGTATTGCTAATACTTGTGCATCATTTACTTGAAGAAATTTGAATATTTGTGCAGGTAAAGAAGTTGATATCTGAAGCAGACTTTCTGAAGTTGACACTTTTTCACTCAGAGAAGTATTGCTTGAAGTTTTGGTAAAAAGGAATATTGTTTGTGTAAAGTTTGGTTTATAGCTGACATAGAAGTGTTCTTAAGTCAGTGTAGATCAAACCTTTGGAGATTAAAAGGTCTCCAACAGTGGTATCAGAGCAAAAGGTGAAGTACAAGAGAAGAAAAGATAATCGAAGTTCCGACTGGTGCAGATATTGAAGATCTTCCAAATCAAAGGAGGATAAGGACAAATTATTGAAGATAACTTGCAGAAGTTCATAGTACAAGTTCGAAAGAATCAAGAAGGACAAAGAATATATCAAAGGTACACTTTCTCTTCATAAACCATAGTAATTGCAGATACAGAAAGTCAAGGATGGGAGAAAGCTTGCAAATTGATAAGCTAGATAGGGAGAACTATCCAGCATGGTCCATGAGGATGGAAGCACACCTCATGAGCAAAGACCTTATAGCATTTATTACAGGAGATGAAGAAAAACCAGAGTTTGCAGATCCAAGTATTCCTACTAGGGAAGAACTTGCAATGTTGAAGACTTGGATGAGAAAGGATGCTCAAGCAAGGAGCATCATCTACATGTCTGTAAATGATTACCTTCTACCTCACATCAGAGGTTTGGAAAGTGCCACAGATGTTTGGAATGCCTTGGAAGAGCATTTCCAAAATACAACTAAGTCAAGGAAGTCCTCACTATGGGCTGAGTTCACAACTTTCAAGAAGAAGAGCTCACAATCAATTTCAGATTATGTGGCAAGGATGAAAGATATTGCAGATAGCTTGGGAGCAGTGGATGAAGATATTGAAGAAGAAAAGTTGGTAAGACAAATACTTACAGGTCTAAGAGGTGATGAGAAGTGGAAGCCTTTTATATTGTCCATAGAGTTGTCACTTGATCACTTTACTCCTGATCTTAATCAATTGCTAGGACACATGCTAACCTTTGAGCAGGATCTTAAAGGAGACAATGATAGAAGTACAAGTCAAGCTATGTACTCCAAGGACAAGAAAAAGAATGGCAAGGGAAAGCAATCAAATGAGGATGAAGGGAATTCAAATCAAGCCAATTTCACAAAAGGGAAGACAAATTTCAGAGGTAAAGGAAGAGGAGGTAAGAACAAAGATAATGCTAAAGCTTGTTGGATTTGTGGCAGAACAAATCATTTGGCAAATGATTGTTGGTACAATAATCAAAGTGGAGGATACAACAATCAGAATTATAGTCAAAGAGGTAGAGGAGGCAGAAACCAAAGAGGTAATTTCAGAGGAAGAGGTGGTAGGACATCATATGGTAGAGGAGGTGGAAGAAACTTCCAATATCAGTCCTACAACAATAATTATTACAATTATGCATCAGATCAGAAGGATGACATGACTCTTATCTTGAATGCAACTCATGAATCAATGGGAGAAGATCAAAGAGTGTTTTATATTGACTCAGGGTGCAGCAACCATCTGAGTGGGAATCTATCCTTGATGACTGATATGGAAGCAAGGGTGAATGGACATACAGTTCAAACAGGTGACAATACCAAACATAAAGTGGAGAGCATTGGATCAGTGAAGACAAAGAGTGGAAGTACACTTCTGAGTAAGGTACTTTATGTTCCTACTATTCCTAAAAATTTGATAAGTGTAGGGCAAATTGTGGAAAAAGGATATGAGGTAAGATTTACAAATGATGGTGTCTATGTACAAGATCCAAATCAGGGATATAGAACCATAATTGCAGGTAAAAAGGAAGGAAGATTGTTTACTCTCAAGGTCCAAGGTAATGTGGGACATGCATTGTTTACCTATGGAGGTCAAAAGGTATCTGAATTAGACCTATGGCATAAAAGGCTAGGTCATTTCAATGAGAGAGCTATAAAGGAGATGTCAAAGAATCAGGTGGTGCTTGGATTGCCAAACATTGAAGGGCAACATATGGTGTACAAGTGTGAAGCTTGTCAATTAGGTAAAGCACATAAAAGTTCTTATAACAAATCAGGGTACAAGTATTCAAACATGCTTGAATTGGTTCATACAGATGTATGGGGTCCCTCAAGGGACTATAGCATAAATGGATCCAGATATTATGTGTTGTTTGTTGATGATGCAACCAGGTGGATTACTTTGTATGTAATCAAGGACAAATCAGAAGTCTTTAAAACATTTAAACACTTTCATGCTTATGCAGAAAGGATCACAGGACAAAAGCTAAAGAGGTTAAGATCAGATGGAGGGGGAGAGTATTTCTCAAAAGAGTTTGATGATTATTTGTGGAATGCAGGTATCAAAAGAGAAGTGACTTGCAGGTACTCCCCTCAACAAAATGGAGTAGCAGAAAGGAGGAATAGGACTCTTGTAGAGTTTGCAAGAGCCATGATGAAGGAAAAGAATTGTCCAAATTACTTATGGGCAGAGGCCATTAACACTGCAACATACCTTGTGAATAGGTTGCCTTGCAAAGCTTTGGATGGAGGAACCCCTTATGAAGCATGGTGGGGTAAGAAACCTAGTCTTGATCATTGTAAAGTATTTGGATGTATTGCATATGCTTATGTTCCTTCACAATTAAGACATAAGCTAGAACCAAAAGCAGAGAAGTATGTGTTTATTGGATATGATGATAGACAAATGGGTTACAGGTTGTGGAGTCCATCCACAAAGCAATTTCTTGTTACTAAAGATGTGACATTTGATGAGCAAAACATGTGGTATACAGGATCACCAAATGAGTATGCAGGTGTTGAAGAAATTCAAAGGAAAGGAAAGGCAAAGGTAAAAGTATGTGAAGAAATTGTTGATGAAGTTGACTCTAGATGTAGAGTGCAGGATCATGTAGAAGAAGGGCCAAGATTTGATCCAGAATCAAATGAGGCTGAAACTTCAAGAAGTGCAGAAATCAGAAGATCTACAAGAGAAAGGAAAGAGCCTATAAGGTATAGCTATGATACATCTTTCCTAACAACAAGAGATTATGCTTACATTGTGAAAACAGAAGAAGATCCAACCACTTATGAAGAAGCCAAAGGTAAACAGAATTGGGAGAAGGCAATGCAAGAAGAGTATGATGCTCTACTTGAAAATGAAACTTGGGAGTTAGTACCAAGACCAAAGAATCAGAAGGTCATTGGATGCAAGTGGGTATATAAAACAAAGAGGTTTGCAGATGGTAAGGTGTCTAGATATAAGGCTAGACTTGTGGTTAAAGGTTATGCCCAAACTTATGGGGTAGATTATGATGAAACCTTTAGTCCTGTTGCTAAGATGTCTACAATTAGGACATTGATTGCTATTGCTGCTTGCAAAGGATGGAAATTATCACAATTGGATGTGAAGAATGCATTTCTTAATGGTTACATTGCAGATGAAGTATATATGGAGCAACCAGAAGGCTTCATGGAATCAATTGGATCAGATTATGTGTGTAAGCTCAAGAGAGCTTTATATGGGTTGAAGCAAGCCCCAAGAGCTTGGAATTACAGATTGGTCAAGTTCTTGAATGAATGTGGATTTCAAGCATCAAAGGCAGATAGTAGCTTGCTAGTGAAGGCAAGTGAAAATGGATATATATACATGTGCATTTATGTTGATGATATTATTGTTACAGGAACAGATGCTCAAGGAATCAATGAACTCAAGAAGCAAATAGAGAAGGAGTTTAAGATAAGTGACTTGGGAAACTTATCTTATTTTCTAGGAATGCAGATTGTGTATACTCAACATGGAGTATATGTTTCACAAGAGAGATACTTGAAGAATCTTCTAGCCAAGTTTAACATGGAAGATTGCAGGACTTCAACTACACCATTGGAGGTAAATCATAAATTAAGCAGGTATGGAGGTGAAGAGTTCAATGACATGAAGAAATATCAGAGTTTGGTAGGTAGTCTAATCTATGCTACCTTGACAAGGCTAGATCTATCATATGCAGTAGGTGTGTTGTCACAATTCATGCATTGTCCAAAGAAGACTCATTGGATTGCAGCCCAAAGGGTACTCAGATATATCAAAGGAACCCTAAGTGAAGGTTTGTACTATGGTTTCACTTCTGACACAAGAATCAAAGTGTTTAGTGATGCAGATTGGGCAGGTGACTCAGATGATAGAAGGTCTACTCATGGATATCTATGTTATGTTGGAGATAAGCTAGTATCTTGGTGTTCAAAGAAGCAACATACAGTTGCTTTATCATCTACAGAAGCTGAGTATAAGGGAATGGTAGAAGCTGCAAAAGAAGTCATATGGTTGAAGACCTTGATGAAAAGTTTTGAGATTGATCATAGTACTCCAATAATTTTTGGAGACAATATGAGTTCTTTGTATTTGGCAGCTAACCCTGTTTTTCATGCCAGGACTAAGCATATAGAGATTCAGTATCATTTCTTGAGGGAAAAGGTACTTGATAAAGACATTGAAGTGATGTACACTCCAACAAAAGAACAAGTGGCAGATATGATGACAAAGAGCTTGGATGGACCTAAGCTACAGAGATTCAAAGAGATGGCAGGAGTGAAGAAGAATGGAATAATCACAATTAGTGATTGAGGGGGAGCTATTGGAGCAAACCAATCACAAATTGGTGATTATACAGATCTTGGAGAATGCTTATGGTCAGAATGAAGCAAAGGAAGACATTTGAAAAAATGAAGAAGAAGTCAGAGTGTTGTCTTGTACACATATGTACATATAAGTGAAGAATCTTGTAAGCTACCATAGTTAAATCCTTAGTATGATAAGGAATAGAGTCATAGATGCGAGATGAGTCCAAAGTCGTGTATATATAAGATAATTATGACAAGAAATGTAAGAGAGAAAGTAATAGAGTCATTTTGTAGATGACAATTTTGAGGAAGATGTGTAGAGAGTTTTTTCCCAGAAAATAGCGACGGGTTTTTCTCTGAGTGTTCTCTGTCTGATCATGTGGATCAGAAATCCTTTTGTACACATCTAATTGAGAAGCTAATGAAGCTATGTCTAGAGTTTCAGAATCTAATTCCTCTCCTACTGTGAGAATGATCATTAGGAACATTCATATGTAGAATGTGAGAACTGAAGCCTGAAAGTAGCGCACTTTTCCGTCTCAGTATTTTGATCAGATCTGAGTGTATACTGTAAAGTTTTTGATGAGTGAGCACTTAAAATTTAAGTTAGAAGATGAGGAAGCTATGGCTAAAAGCATTTAGCAAAACGGGTTCCAGATTGGGAGAAATCAAGTTAAGAAGTTGACTATGTCGAAGGCGCAACTTCTGAGAGTCATTTTCTGACATGTATTTGATCTTAATGATCAAATTAAACTTTTGGTGATTAGTTTTGAGAACTAATGGCTAGTATGATTGCGCAAAGGTATTGCTAATACTTGTGCATCATTTACTTGAAGAAATTTGAATATTTGTGCAGGTAAAGAAGTTGATATCTGAAGCAGACTTTCTGAAGTTGACACTTTTTCACTCAGAGAAGTATTGCTTGAAGTTTTGGTAAAAAGGAATATTGTTTGTGTAAAGTTTGGTTTATAGCTGACATAGAAGTGTTCTTAAGTCAGTGTAGATCAAACCTTTGGAGATTAAAAGGTCTCCAACAATATAACCATTCAAAAAAGCATTTTTCACATCAAGTTCACATAACTTCCAACCTTTACATGCAGCAATAGCTATAAGTGTCCTGATTGTTGTCATCTTTGCCACAGGACTATAAGTCTCATCATAATCAACACCATATGTCTGAGCAAACCCTTTGACAACAAGTCTAGCTTTGTACCTAGACACACTTCCATCTGCAAATCTTTTTGTCTTATAAACCCACTTACATCCAATGATCTTCTGGCTATTTGGTTTTGGAACCAAATCCCATGTTTGATTCTCCAATAATGCATCATATTCTTCCTGCATAGCTTTCTCCCAATTTTCTTTACCTTTTGCTTCTTCATATGTAGAAGGGTCTTCATCTGCTTTAATCATGTAAGCATAGTCTTTGGTAGCCAAAAATGAAGTATCATAGCTATACCTTGTAGGTTGCCATTTGTTCCTTGTAGACCTCCTAAGTTCTCCACTTCTTGAGGTTTCTGGTTCTTCATATTCAGGACCAAACCTAGGTATTTCTTCCACTTCAACCTGCACTTCATTATTCTCTTCTTCATCAATTATTTGTACCTTTGACTTACCTTTCCTTTGGCTCACAATCTCTTCATCATCTGTATTAAGATTGATAGTACCTGCATACCAAATACCTTGCTCATCAAATGTAACATCTTTTGATACAAGAAAATGTTTTGTGGATGGATTCCACAACCTGTATCCCATCTGCTTATCATCATAACCAATAAACACATATTTTTCAGCTTTAGGTTCCAATTTGTGCCTTAATTGTGATGGCACATATGCATAGGCCAAACATCCAAATACTTTGCAATGGTCTAGTGTAGGTCTCTTACCCCACCAAGCCTCATAAGGTGTCATTCCCTGCAAGGCTTTACATGGTAACCTATTGACCAAATAAGTGGCTGTATTTACAGCCTCAGCCCACAAATAATTAAGGCAATTTTTCTCCTTCATCATGGATCTTGCAAACTCAACAAGTGTTCTATTTCTCCTTTCTGCTACACCATTTTGTTGAGGAGAGTACCTGCAAGTAACTTCCCTTTTTATACCTGCATCCCACAAGTAATTACTGAATTCATTAGAGAAATACTCTCCCCCTCCATCTGACCTTAGTCTTTTCAACTTATGTCCTGTAATTCTTTCTGCATATGCATGATAGTGTTTAAATGTATTAAACACTTCTGACTTATCTTTGATCACATAAATAGTGATCCATCTAGTAGCATCATCAACATAAATCACATAATACCTTGACCCATTTATACTGAAATCCTTTGATGGTCCCCACACATCTGTATGTACCAACTCAAGCTTCTCTGAGTACATAAAACCATGCTTGGAGTAGGAAAGCTTATGAGCCTTACCTAATTGACATGCCTCACATCTTTATGTCATATGTTGACCTGCAACATTAGGCAAACCAAGCACTGAACCATTGTTAATCATGTCATTGAAATGTCCAAGCCTCTTGTGCCAAAGATCTAACTCAGAGATCTTATGTCCTCCATATGTGAACATGGCATGACCAATATTACCTTGAATCTTCAATGTGAACAATCTTCCTTCTTTCTTCCCTGAAACAATCTGTTTATACCCGTTGCTAGGGTCTTCCACAAACACTCCTTCATTAGTGAACCTTACTTCATAACCTTTTTCCACAATTTGTCCTACACTTATCAAATTCTTAGGAATTGTAGGAACATACAAGACCTTACTCAATAAGGTGCTACCATCCTTGGCCTTCACTGATCCAATTGACTTCACATTGTGCTTTGTGTTGTCACCTGTTTGAACAACATGATTAGATACCTTATTCTCCAAATCAGTCATCAAGGCTATAATACCACTCAGGTGATTACTACACCCTGAATCAATGTAGAAGACTCTTTGATCTTCACTCTGCCTTTCACAAGTTGCATTCATTATCAATGTTGAATCTTCCTTTTGATCTGAAGTATAATTGTAGTAGGTGTTGTTATATTGTTGACTTTGGAAACCTCTACCTGCATTTTTTCCAAAGTAACCCCTACTACCTCTGGCTCTGAAATTACCTCTTTGATTTCTACCACCTCTTCCTCTTGCATTATAATTTTGACTATATCCATTATTACTCTAAGTATTGTGCCAACAATCATTAGCTAAATGATTTGTCTTACCACAAATCCAACAAGCTTTGCCTCCATCTTTGTTGTTTCTGCCTCTTCCTCTACCTTTGCCACCTCCTCTACCTCTTAGGAAGTTGGCTTGATTAGTTGTGCCTTCATCTTCATTTGCTTGTTGCTTTCCTTTGCTATTCTTCTTCTTGTCCTTTGAGTACATTGCATGACCTGCACTCTTGTCACCATCTCCTTTAACATCCTGCTCAAATGTTAACATATGACCTAGCAACTGATTTAAATCAGGAGTGAAATGATCAAGTGATAATTCTGTAGATAAAATGAATGGCTTCCATTTGTCATCACCTCTTAAACCTGTAAGAATTTGCCTTACCAATTTATCCTCCTCAATGTCTTCATCAACAGCTCCTAAAGCATCTGCAATATCTTTCATTCTTGTCACATAGTCTGAAATGGATTGAGAAGCCTTCTTCTTAAAGGTGGTAAACTCTGCCCATAAGGATGCCTTCCTTGACTTAGAGGTAACAAGTAATCATTGACTGCCATATATATAATGCTCCTAGCTTGAGCATCTTTCTTCATCCAATTTTTCAAATCTGCTAACTCTTCCCTAGTTGGAACACTAGGATCTCTGAACTGTGGCTTCTCTTCTTCTCCTATGATGTAAGCTATTAAATCTTTGCTCATAAGATGAGCTTCCATCCTGATTGACCATGCAGGATAGTTTTCCCTATCCAATTTCTCTATCTGTAGAGAATCTCCCATCTTATGTCCACCTGTGTATTGAAAACTTCAAGCTTTATGAACAATATATGTACCTTTACTTCAAATTAGAGTCCTTTTGTCTTTCTTGATGTCGTATGGTCTCCTCCTCAAGCTTTGCCTTCAAGCTTTCACCTTTTAGTTCTTCAATTGTTGAATTTCTTGAATCTGCAGCAGTCGGGATCCTCCTTTCCTTGATTTTGATGTTTCCTGCTCTGATACCACTGATGGAGAGTGTTAATCTCCAAAAGAATAACCTACTCTTATGATTAGAGCACCTCTATACCAAGAGTAAGTCAAAATCTTCACCAAATTAGAGGTTCAATCTCCAAATTATCAAAAGTTGAAAAATTCTGTGAAGAAGATAAAACACAGAAAGTCTGCTGCACAATTTCTTCTCATTTACCTATCAAACATGTAAAGTTTTCTATGAAATTTTGTATGGAGTGTTGCCTAGAAGTTGCGCACCTCCTCCAAGTTAAATTTCTTCAAAAGGTTTAGTATAACTTGAGAAATCAACTTCACAAGTTACCTATGTCTAAATCTGCACTTCTGAGAAGTCGATTTTGACACCCCTAACTTCTAACACATAGTTCTATCAATCTCGAACCCGTTTAAACAAACGCTTGTAGATACAGGCAGCTTACCTTCTAACTTAAAGATTAAGTGCTTGCTTGCACAAAACTTTAAACTGTGGAGTGAGAACTGACCAAAAAATCAAGATCGAAATTTGCGCCTGTTTCAGAGAACTGTGAACACTCATCACATATGAATGTTCCTATTAACAATTCTCCTAGCCTCTTTACAATTAGACTATGAAATTCAATTCATAGACTCATTAACTATGAACTTAGATATCCTCAAAAGGATTTCACAAATGATCTAACACAGACGGAATAGACACAGAAACATCGGGCGCAATATTTCTTCGATTACTCAGAAAATTACAGTTGAGTGATGAGAGGAAAACTCAACTAACATTTCACATGTCTCATGACATCTAACTTCTCTAATTTGTACAAGTCTATGACTAATCAAAGATCTAAGTGAACTTTAACTATACTAATGTACATATGTGTACATTCCTCATATCCTCTGAATGTATCCTTCTTCCAAGCTTCAAGAATTGAATCTTCCTTCATTCTTTAATCTTCCAAACATTCAATTGGTGATTGGTCTGCACCAACAATACACAATCAAGAGGAAGATTCAATCATCATCAAAGATACAATAAGAACTACAACAACAACTACAATAGCAACTACCAAGGAGGATACAAACCCAGAAAAGATTACAACAACTACACAGAGGAGCAAGAAGACTCTCTTTTGATTATGAACATGACTTCAAAACCAGGTATAAATGATGACCATCTCTTCTACATTGATTCAGGATGCTCAAACCATGTGGCAGGCAATGTAGCTCTCCTTTGTGATCTTGAGGAACCAAAGGGTAAGCATCAGGTACAAACAGGTGATGACACCAAGCACTTAGTGATTAAAGTTGGAAATGTTAAGACCTCTGATGGAAAAAAGAATCTGTTGAGTAGGGTTCTATATGTACCAACAATTACCAAAAACTTGATGAGTATTGGACAGATTGTGGAAAAGGGTTTGCAGGTTAGATTCAACCAATATGGAGCACTTGTGAAGGATCCTCAGCATGGATTCAAAAGGATAGCCAAAGGAGAAAAGATAGGTAGGTTATTCACTTTTGAACTTGAAGATACAAAGAATATTGCATTCTATAGCTACAAAGATCAAACACTTTCAGAACTTGAAATTTGGCACAAGAGATTAGGGCATGTTGATGAGAGAACTTTAAAACAAATTTGTAGAGACCAATGTATTCTTGGGATACCTAATGTATCCAAGCAACACATGATTTATAAATGTGGTGCTTGTCAGTTTGGTAAGTCTAACAGGTTACCCATCTCAAGGAACGGCTACATGCATGAAGACTATCTAGAACTTGTTCATACAGATGTATGGGGACCAAGCAAGGATCCCTCAATCTTTGGATCAAGGTATTATATATCTTTCATTGATGATTACAGTAGTTGGACTGTATTTTACTCTATGAAGCACAAAGATGAAGTATTCAGTTGCTTTAAAAAGTATCTTGCACTTGTTGAGAATCAAACAGGGAGAAATCTAAAAAGGCTAAGGTCAGATGGAGGAGGTGAGTACTTCTCAAATGAGTTTGATATGTTCTTGCAGGACAGAGGAATCAAGAGAGAAATTACCACAAGGTATACCCCTGAGCAAAATGGGGTAGCAGAAAGAAGAAATAGATTAATTGTTGAAACAGCTAGGTCAATGTTGAATGAAAAAAAATTACCTAACTACTTGTGGGCTTGAATCAGAAAGGATACATGTTCTACAACCCTTCAAACAAGGGATTCATGGTCAGTAGAGATGTTTTCTTTGATGAGAATGACTCTTCGTTTGATAATGAATGAAGGAAAGTAAAGCTACCTTATGACTTGGATGAGCAGTTTCCAAGCCTCACTAAGGAGGAGCCTACTCAAAATGGAGACATCAATTCAGATGATGAAGACATCATCAACCTAGAAGAGTTCAAGGCATGGTAGTCCAAAGGAAAACTCAAAAGAAATTGGAGGATATACCTGAATCATCCAATCAAGCAATGAGAAAATCACAAAGGGAGAGCAAGAAACCAATCAGATATGGGTATGACACTTCCCTAGTTACTAAGCACTCTGTCTATCTTGCAAAAGACTTGTCAATTGAAGAACCAGAATCATATGAAGAGGCAAAGACCAGGGCAAAATGGAAAGAAGCTATGGATGAGGAAATTGAAGCACTCAAGGAGAGTGATACTTGGGAGCTTGTACCCAAGAAGGAGTCTATGAAGGTGATTGGTTCTAGATGGATCTATAAAATCAAAAGGAATTTTGATGGATCAATAAGCAGATACAAAGCTACACTTGTGGCTAAGGTTTTTGCACAAACCCAAGGGGTTGATTATGAAGAGACCTTCTCACCTGTGGCGAAAATGCCAACCATCAGGGTATTGGTAAGTGTGGTTGCATCAAAGAATTGGAACATGTACCAATTGGATGTAAAAAATGCATTTTTGAATGGCTGGATTTCAGAGGAGGTGTACATGTCACAACCTCCTGGTTATGAGGACCCAAACAAGGTAACATATGTATGTAAATTGAACAAAGCTCTTTGTGGACTCAAGCAAGCACCAAGGGCATGGAACCATAGGTTGACTACATACCTTCAGGACCAAGGTTTTGTCATGAGTAAAGCAAATACTTCTCTATTCATCAAGAGAAGTAATTCAGAGGTAATATACCTATGTGTATATGTTGATGATATCATACTCAAAGGTAATGATGCTAATGGCATCAAAAAGATCAAAAACCAGATGATGGAGTTCAAAATTAGTGACCTTGGATCACTAAAATATTTTCTTGGACTTGAGTTAGTCTATACTAACTCTGGAATTTACATTACTCAGAGAAAGTATGTATAGGATATGTTAAAGAAGTTTCATTTGTTGGATGCCAAAGTTGCAAGTACTCCAATGGAGGTAAACCTAAAACTAAGTGCTCATGAAGGTGATGTACATGAGAAAATTGCAGGTTATCAAACCATAGTGGGAAGCTTGAACTATGCTACTTTGACAAGGATAGACATTGCTTGTGGAGTAAGTGTGCTAAGTCAGTTTATGCATAAGCCTAGGGCACCTCACTTGGAGGCTGCCAAAAGGATCTTGAAGTACCTTAAGGGTACCCAACATCATGGTTTGTATTTCCCTTATACATCATACTTGGACATCAAGATATATTCAGATGAAGATTGGGCAAGATGCAAAGATGATAGGAGGAGTACCTCAGGATACTTATCCTTTGCAGGTGATAAGCCAATATCATGGTCTTCAAAGAAGCAACCTATTGTTGCTTTATCTTCTACAAAGGCAGAGTATAGAGGATTGGCCAATGCTACTCAAGAGGCCATATGGATCAGATTGTTGTATACAAAATTGGGTTTGCATACTACATCTCCAATTATTTTTGGAGATAACACAAGCTCATTACATCTTGCAGCAAATCCCATTTATCATGCTAGGACCAAGCATATAGAGGTTCACTATCATTATGTGAGAGAGAATCTATTGAGCAAGGAGATTCAATTGACTTATGTATCAACTAACATGCAATATGCAGATTTATTGACTAAAGCAATAGATGGTACAAAACTTTGCAGGTTTAAGTCAATGATTGGATTGCAGGACATTCATGAAAATTGAACATGAAGATCAAGCCAAAATTTTTGGCTTGAGGGGGAGCTTTTGGTGCAAAGTTCAAGATCACACATTTGGCTTGAAGTTGTAAACATATGAAGCTCCATGGAAACCATTGCTAGGAAGAATTTTTTATCTTTACCATTTGTAAAAGTTATTCTTTGACTTGAGAGAATCTTTGTAATCACCTACCAAAAACTTGTGGACTTGTTAGCTAGAAAAGAATCTACTTCATTGAGGGAATATCTCCTAGAATGAAGGATCATTTTTAGAGAGAGCCAAAAGTTGAATTCAAATTCAAATTTGAATACAACACTTATATAAAGTCACTTGAAAAGTCACGGTTTGTAGCTTCATTATCCAAGCTCTCCATTTCCATTTTGTATGTGTGTAAGGCTTACATTGAAGCCTACACTAATATTTATCATAAGCCTATGATTATCAAGCCTATGATTTTCTACAAAATTGTTCATTAATACAATACATTTACATTGTTCATCTATGATCTCTCTCTTATAGTCATTCTTAACTGTCAAATTGTGCTGCTCATAACTCAGCCAATTCTCCACCAAATTCAAAGATCTATAGCTTGTTGGAATCAGCTCAAAGTTACCTACACACTGAAAAATTTTGAAGGAAATCCATTCAACAAATTTGGAGAAAACGGTGTCGAAGCACTCACTGGTCAAACTCTACAGAGGTCCTAAAAAATCGGGGGTAAAGTTTCAATTGCTAAACTGATTGCTCTGTGTATAGTGCATCATTTCAAGTGATTCTACTTGGAATCATTAGCTTACTAAGCTAATTTAATACCTCTAAAAGGAATTTTTCTAATTCCTACTGTACTGGTAGCATTGAGCATTACAAGCAATAGGTGTATGATAAAAAATAGAAGGTTTTCTTGGATCCTTCTATTTGGAAATAGTCTGTTTTGATTCAGTCCTTTCATACATCATTTCCAAAGTACATAGGCACTTATATAGTGCTATTGGAAAGCTAAGAGGGCCCACATACCATCTCTGAACCTTGAAGGGGTTGGTATTAGGCAGGATTTGGCAGTACCTACTCATTTCTTGGAGTGTCCATCCATCTATCCCAAACATGTAGTGCATGTCAATTTGGAAAGTTTCACAGGTTATCATTCATGAAGAAAGGATATATGCATGGAGATCTCTTGGAGTTGGTTCATACAGATGTATGGGGACCTAGCAAGGATGCTTCAATATCTGAATCAAGGTATTATGTCTCCTTCATTGATGATTGCAGTAGGTGGACTATATTATACTTTATGAAACACAAAGATGAAGTCTTTTCATGCTTCAAAAGATATTTGGCTCTTGTGGAGAATCAAACAAGTAAAACACTAAAAAGGCTAAGGTCAAATGGAGGGGGAGAGTACTTCTCCCATGAATTTGACTCCTTTCTTCAAGAAAGAGGAATCAAAAGAGAGATCACTACAAGGTACACTCCTGAGCAAAATGGAGTGGTAGAAAGAAGGAATAGGACAATTGTTGAAGCTACAAGGTCTATGCTAAATGAAAATTACTTACCTAATTACTTATGGGCTCAGGCTGTATCCACAACCACTTATTTGATTAATAGGTTACCTTCAAAATCACTTGATGGCATGACACCATATGAGGAATGGAATGGAAGAAGACCAAGCTTGGATCATTGTAAGATTTTTGGATGTGTTGCTTTTGCTCATGTTCCTTCATAGGTTAGAGGCAAGATGGATCCCAAAGCAGAAAGGTGTGTATTCATTGGATATGACAACAATCAACAGGGCTACAGATTATACAAACCAACAAACAAAGGATTCTTGGTGAGTAGAGATGTAGTATTTGATGAGAATAGTTCTTGGTATGAAGATTCATGTAGAAAGGTCAACCTACCTTATGATCTTGAAGAAGATTTTCCAAAACTTGTTAAGGATAATTCTTCTAAAGTTGAAGAGTAGGATACCTCAGAAGATGATGAAGCAACTGAGTATGAAAAACTCAAAATGTGGAAGTCTAAAGGTAAAGCAAAAATGCAGGAACTTGGACAAGAGGCAGAATCATCACATCATGGCCTAAGAAGGTCCATGAGGGAGAAAGGAAAGCCAAAAAGGTATGGGTTTGATACTTCTCTAGTCACTAAACATTCAATCTATCTAGCACAAGACACAAATCAAGAGGAACCTTCAACATTTGAGGAAGCAAAGAAGAAATCAGAATGGAGGCATGCAATGGAAGAAGAAATTGAAGCTCTTGAGGAGAATAACACTTGGGAATTGGTTCCCAAGTCTCCATCAATGAAAGTGATAGGCTCAAGGTGGATCTACAAATTGAAGAACTCAGATGGCTCCATTAACACGTATAAGGCAAGGCTTGTGGAAAAAGGCTTTGCACAAACTCAGGGAATTGATTATGACAAGACCTTCTCTCCTCTGGCAAAGATGCCTACTATTAGAGTTTTGCTTAGTATTGCCTCTTCGAAGAATTGGAAGATACTTCAGTTGGATGTAAAAAATGCATTTCTTAATGGATGGATAACAGAAGAGGTATATGTGGCACAACCACCTGGCTTTGAGAATCACATATATCCTGATTATGTGTGTAAACTTAATAAAGCTTTATATGGACTCAAACAAGCCCCAAGGGCTTGGAATCACAAGCTTGTCTCATTCTTGCAGGACAAAGGATTTCAACCTAGCAAGGCAGATCCATCACTATTCATAAAAAGGAGTAATTCTGAAGTCATCTATTTGTGTGTATGTAGATGATATTATACTTACAAGAAATTATACAAATGGCATGAAGAGAATCAAAGAACACATGAGAGAAGAATTCAAGATAAGTGATTTGGGTTCCCTTACCTACTTCCTAGGATTGGAAGTTGTCTACAAAGATCATGGTTTGTTTCTTACTCAGAGAAAGTACATTAAAGACATGTTGACAAAATTCAAGATGCAAGATTGCAGGATTGCAGGTACTATCATAAATTGAGCTCACATGAAGGTGAACTCATAGAAGATGTAACAGGTTATCAAAGCCTTGTGGGTAGTTTGAACTATGCCACATTGACAAGGGTTGATATATGTTATAGTGTGAGTGTGCTAAGTCAATTTATGCACACACCCAGGAAACCTCACATGGAGGCTACCAGATACTCAGATATCTCAAAGGGACCATGAATGAGGGATTATATTACCCTTATGTATCTGATTTAATTTTGAAATTGTTCTCTAATGCAGATTGGGCTGGCTCCAAGGAAGACACAAGGAGCACTTCAGGTTATCTTACCTGTGCAGGTTCAAAACTTGTTTCATGGTCATCCAATAAGCAACCCACAGTTTCTCTCTCTTCTACTGAAGCTGAATATAGAGGTCTTGCTATAGCTACTCAAGAAGCTATGTGGATGAAGAAACTATTCACAGATCTTGGATTGGAATTTGGGACTCCAACTATTTCTGGTGACAATATGAGTTCTGTTCACTTAGTTGCTAATCCAATTTTTCATGCAAGGACTAAACATATTGAAGTTCATTATCACTATGTAAGAGAGAAGATTGTGAGCAAGGAGATTCAAATATCATATGTGTCCACTCATCAACAACGTGCAGATATTCTAACCAAAGCATTGGATGGTACAAAGCTTTGCAAATTCAAAGCCATGATTGGTTTGCAGGTAATCTTGGAAGATTGAAGACCTCAAGCATACTTGGCTTGAGGGGGAGCTATTGGAGCAAGTCTATGAAAAGCCTAAGTATTGGCTTGAGTCCCACAAAGTCATAGAAGAAGCTTTAAAATGAAGACAATGTAAATTTCACTTGTGAACTACCTCTTGTAACTTTTTGAAGTCTTACTTGATGTAAAAGTGAAAGAATCTTAAGTGGTTGAGTCCACTTGATCAAAAGAGGAAAGAGAAGCCACGAATTCGTGATTGATGGTAGTTGGAGAATCAAATCAATCATTAATAGATTGAAGAGTGATTGAGGGAAGTTAGGCTCCCAAGATCAACTATAAATACATGGTAGTTTTAGTCGTGGTTAAGTGAAGACCTTCAAGAGCTGAGCTTTATGCCATATCAAGGTGTGATTTCAAGGCACACATATGTATCTGTAAGTCCATTGTATTATACAATCAATATACTTTCATTTTCATGATCATTTGGGTTCATATCATCATGTTCTTATGAAGTGTACTATTCACACCATATCTCTCAGTTTTCTCAGTCAGATTGCAGAGATGATTTCTCTGAGCTTGGTGAATCATTTTCACTGATTTAACTTCATGTTCTTGTGAAGTGTACTATTCACTGCCATATCTCTGTGTTTTCTCAGTCAGATTGCAGAGATGATTTCTCTGAGCTTGGTGAATCATTTTTAGTGATTTAACTTGGTAAAGTTAGCTCTCTACGTCTACTGTATGCTCACCAATTTTCATTACAATTGGATGTTGCAATCTTCATCTGTGATCATTTGAAGTCAATTGTGTAACTTGGTTTTCTTCTTCTTTGGCAGCACTCTCTCAGAACAGCCATTTTGTCATAGCTATTTCTCAGTGTGTACTTCACCATTTTCTATGATTTAAAGCCTGTTGGATTTAACATACTGTCTAGTATATGGCTACAAAAGTTTGTAATCATTGGGCTCTTGAATCTTGAGATATGCATTTTACTAATCATGGGTCTGAGTACTATTGCAGCTCGAGAAAATCGGGGTCATCCTATGACTTGCTAAGTTTCTTTCTCTTTGTGTGGTTCATCATTTTTTATCAAGTCACTCATGATTGTTAGCTTATTAAGTGCATAAGATTCTCCCAAAAGGAATTAAGTTAATTGCTACTGTGGCCAGAGAATTGCTCAAAACTTTGGACAGGTGTATGAACATAAATAGCAAGTTTTTGGCTCTTGAATCTACTCCAACTCATCTGTTTTGATTCAACTTTTTGAGAGTGATCTTCCAAGGTACATAGGGTGTCTGATACATCCCTTGGAAAGCTAAAAGGGTCCACAACACATCTTTTGACTTCATTTGGCTGGTGTAGTGCAAAGTTTTTGCAGCACCACTTCATCTTCAACAACTACAAATCCATCTCTTCACACAGAGGACCCAGCGTACAAGGCCATTGTATTTCAATCAACCTTAGGTAATGGAGCAACACACTTGCTGATTGAGTATGAAATTAACCATTTTTGGTAGTATGATGATGTAAAAAACGCCTTCCTACAATGGTTCAGATTGAAGAAAAATGCCACCAAAATATTTGATTATCTACAAAATAATAGGCAAAAAGTGCATCAGAGTGTGCAGGAATATGCTGCTTTGTTTCGTACACACTTATGACAACTGTCCCAAGGCCATGCAAATCTCCTAGATGATGTAATTGCTTAGTGGTTTATTAATGGACTAAATCCTCAATTTAAACAGCTTATGATCATCTGCTACGTTGGAGGAATGACTTTAGATGCAGTCATAGCTATGGCGTAATTGCAATTGGAAAATAAAGTTAGTGGATTTATAGAAGATTTGGAGTGGCTAAAACTAGCAATAGTAAAAGTGACGATCCTTTGAAACATGTTTATTGTAAAAAATGTAAAAATCCTGGTCATGTAGCAACGAACTGTGCCCTTAATCAAGTCTATTATGCCATCTACAATACCACTAGTCATTCAACAGATACTTGCCCGTACAATGCAAAAACACAAAATAGGCTAGTCATTAATGTGGTTCTTCAAGAACAAGGACAACCAACAACAAGCTATGTACCATCTCATCTAGGAAATGCAACATACCCAGCTTAAACCAATTACACGATACCTCGAATAGGAAATTTTGGCCAACCATGATGAAACCAAGGACAAAAAAGTATGAATAAAACTCTACCTCCACCTCGATGTCATTTTTGCAGGGAAGCAGTCCACATACTACATCATTGTAAGGAAGCTCATGAATACGACAAATGAAAGAAGGATAGGCAAACCCGGCACCAGTTCAGCCAGTAACCTCACCAGAAGCTGCACCATAACTTCCCAGTTCTAGCAAAAACTTGAATCCAATACCGTCCGGTCCTATGGACATCTCTCCACCCATGACACCTCCCGATCCCCCTACACTTCCACAATTTTGCATTCCCCCACCACCAACATCACCAACATTCCTCACACTATCATGCATGACATTTGCATCACCCAGTCCCATCCTCCCCCTTGTATTTCTCCCTCTAACTCTTGCATCTACATCTATACATAATATGATTAATACTATGATTCAATATGCCAACCGGTTACAACAAGACTATGAGCAGTTGGAAACTCGAAATGCCATTCTCTAGGAATAATTACAATCACTACAATCTAGAGTGATGGCACTCGAGGAAGACAATTATACGATGTGAACACAGTATGACACACTCCAGCAAGCACACAAGGAACTTAATTCTAGATTGCAAGACATGGATGCAAAAGCAATCAAGAATTTGGAGATCACGTTGCACTAGCAAATGGATAGGAATGCCAAATTACAATGAAATATGGGTCTTTTAAGGAGATATATGTCAACAGCTATGGAGGAGAACAAACAGCTCCAACAACAGAACCAGGACAACTTGGAAGCGACCATGGAAGGAACCCCTAGAACCACCATCAATCCTACCAGGTTTCAAGCTATTCCTACCAATAACATCCGAATATTACTAGAAAAACATGCAAACTTCCTAGAGTCTTATGTGAAAATGTAAGAAGAATGTGAGCAACTCAAGAAGTACTCAGCCACCACAAGCACACAGGTACCTGAAGTTATTCCCCTACCATGGGACTCTAAAGAAGTTTAGAATCTTCAAAGAGGATTACAAGTGAAGTTAGCACATTATGAATAACCCCCCTCACCACCAGTATAATCAAAACCCAAAGAGCTAGTTGAGATTCCATTAGAAGAGACATTTGAAGACACCTATGAGGCACAACTCGTACCAAGAGGCTATGTAATAGAAGAAGGACAAGACACATTCAAGACTGAAGTGCCTCAATGGCTCAAGCATATAGAGAAAATAGGTAGAACACATGATGATAGGGGGCCATATGAATTCAATCACTCTCAAATCTTGAAGAAACTATCCTCAAGTCAAAGTTCTTTCAAAACTTGTCCCATCGATGGCTCATCACTATGTTTGAGTTGCAGTATATGGCCCACTTTGTACTTCTTATCTAGGACAATGCAAAGATGAAAAGGGTGATTGGAGAGGAACCCATTTTTGCAACCTAGTTTGATCCAAAGGACCTCCCTAAAAGAGCAAGGAAAGTAACAATTTTTGAACCAAAGTGGCATGCAAGACTACAAGAAACATACCCAAAGATGATGCACACATTGTCCAATGCACCTTTATGCATAAAGTACAATCCATGCAATTGCCCGGTACCCCGGTGATGGCCATGGCCCAAGTTTGTAGCCAAGGTAAACAATACTAAAGGTTGCTCTGGCTTGATAAATTACCCTTACTTTGCTTCGTCAAAATGACACCTACTGTTGCATACATGATATCAATGATACACCATTGGACACCATGATTGAAGAACGTACCTGACATCATTGCAAAAATATGTATAAAGATCTTCAAACTCATGACAGTGGTGTTTAAAACAATAAAAAATGTGAAGGCTCCATACATCTTAGCTATGGGCTTCAATGAAGGGAACCTTGACCTAGTTTATGATATGAGCAAAACTCCTTCTATCAACACCATCTATGTCTTGCATGTTAGAATCAAGTACATGGCTGCTTATTACAAGTAGACATTTGAGGAAACATTCTCAACGGGGTTTTGGGAATATCACTCCCAAATATTTATTCCTAGATCGAAACATCTTCTACATCTCTTGGCAGTAGAACAAGTCCTCCATGCCAATTAATTATGTATACCACATCCAGACGTTCTAGGTCCTGTGGATTAGGATAGTTTAATGATGGATTTTGCATGAGTTGTTTGACTCAAAGAACATGAACTAGCTACTCATGTGGTGCAATATTGCATCTCATGTCCTTTACCACAAAGGTTTGTCAGGAATCATAGATGCAAGAGAGGGGGGTGTTGGCAATCGCCAAGGTGGTCCAAGAGGCGTGATAATACAAAGAAGCATGAGATAGTCGAGTCAAAGAAACATGAGGTAGAGGGAAGGTCAAACATGACCCAATCGATAAGGAATTCAACATGGATTCGACAAGTAGGCCAAGAAAATATTTTTCCAAATCAAACAATTATCAATAGTGATTTTCATCACTCTATTACATTGTAAATCCCATTTTTTATAAGTTCAACTCCATTTTGTTCAAATTGATGAGACTTGAAGCTTGAGGAGTACTAGATCTATGTACATAGCAATTTTCATAATTTGTAGAGCTCGTTTGAGCCTCCAAAATAGCTTAGGAACCTAATTTTTAACTAGGCCAGATAGTAGGTTTGAACAAGCCCAAAACTAGTTAAAAATCTATAAAAGGAGCTAGAGAGCTCATTTTTGTGGTTAATTTTTTGGGAATTGAAGCAACTAAATCACATGGTAAAATTATTTTTATTAATTAAATATTACATTGCTCCATTTTTTGTCTTGTCATGTGCATGTGTTTGTGTATGTGTGTGCATGTTAGTATGCTTCTCACTCACACACTTGCATTCTCATTTGCTCATGGTCATCATATCTCCCTCATGACTTCTGGGATTGACAATTATGAGGTGGATCACCTCATATTGATACTTATCATTGTGCTAGAGTGAAAAATAAGCTTATTCCTAGCCTATGTGATTAAGGGACTAGACTGTGCCACCACCATCTTCTCATTGGTCCATCACTAATCACTCCTTAATTTAAAAGGCCCATCTAGGGTCCATTTTTTCCCCTAATGATTAACTTCTTTTTAGGTGTAGTAAAATTTACAATAGCAATTGGATATCTATTCATATAAAATTTTAAGAATAGTATTTGCTTCTACGCAATAATAATGAGGCATAAATTTTTCTTCTCAATCAAATATCTAGCTATGTTCTTTTAATGTGTCTATTCCACATTCAACAACACCATTTTTCTTTTTCTTTATTTCTACATCATTTTTCTCTTCCATTTGAGCAATATTTTTCTCTTACTTTTGATCTGGATGTTAGCACTAACATTTTTATCCTCTAAAAACTCATTATCTTGATTTCTTAAGAAATTGATATGCTTTACATAATTCTACATATTTGGGAATTTGAATGTTGGAAATTTGTTAATTTTTCCTCTAGGTTGCATCAAATTTATCCTTTATACATTTTCATGTCAAATATTTTTTCATATATATCTAGTTCTCCATCATTTCAAGATCCCATTAATAATCCTTGATGCCCTAGGCTCGAAGGCCCCCCATTATAAGGAGAAAGTATGTGGTGAGCCCAAAAACGTTGGTTGGGTCTAACTAGAAAATCAAAAGAGGTCTATGAGATCAGATGAAGGAAAGGTGATCATTTGTGGGCCTCATTTTAGGTGTGATAAATTAATTAGGATGGTAATAAGATGGGATATATTGTAAGGTAAGAGAGTTATCAATATTCCCTCTGTAGAGCTCCAAGGTTGTGGTGGAAGCATGTTCACTTTTTCTAGATTGGCCAAGTTACTTAGATTGACATGAGTCAATTCAACCATTTTAAAGTGGTTAGTGGCTAATTTATATATAATGTGTGTATGCGTGTGTGTTGTGTATGTGTGTGTGAACCCCCTTTCCCCTTCAATCATCTATTTCTCATGCAATTAGTGTCTTTCAAAGTATCCTAAGCCCTTTATCTGCCATTTATCTATATTATCATCAAAGCTTAATGGATAAGAGTCAATTAAACCATTCTAAAGTGGTGAGTGGCTAATTTATATGTAATGTGTGTGAAAACCCCCTTTCCCCTTCAATCATGTATTTATCATGCCATTAGTGTCTTTCCAAGTATCCTAAGACCTTTGCCTTTCATTTATCTATATTTTTAACAAAGCTTAGTAGTAGGAGTGCAAGAGTGCAAAGATCCATCTTTATATCAATAGCTTGACTAATTTGACTTACCATTGTTCTTTGATGTAATATATATATCATGGAAATATTCTATTTTTATAATTAACTATATTCTCCTATATTCTTATGAAAGCATGGCTACTTTCAACTTGAGAACTATTACATTGAACTTAGACATCTTTCTCACTTTGTTTCTCCATACACCAAATCTTCCCTTCTTTTTACACTCTTTCACATGTGGGACATTTGATTTAAACTTGACTGTAATCCCTGTTCAACAATTTATGCCATAAATGCAAGGACATGTATAACTTCATATAAAATTATTTTATTTCCATCTTTCATAACATTCAAAAAGTATGTTTCTCATGCATGCAAAGGGATCTGTTATATGATACCCGATTTTGTAAAATCTTTCTAATATTTTTCTTCTTGCATGTATAGCCATGCTCAAGGGGATCTAGTTTTAACATTTTATGAAACAAATGTAATCAATTAGTAAGATGTTTTGTTCTATATTTATGGAAGCCAATTTTATATTTGTAACTATATTCGTATAGTGTTAATCTTATCTAATGTGAAAAAATATGTCTTGTTCCTCTTGCATTTTGTATGTCCCTAATGATTGTGTCCTGATTGTTTATAGAAAATGAGTATATTAGATTTTATGTTGTTGGGCTCTAAACTTCAATATCTTTTAGTTATTCTAAAGCTTGAATGAATTAGATACACACCCTGGAAGCTAAAAAAGCTTAACAATTTTTTGAATTGTAACTTACACGGAAATATTAAGTTTAGTTTTTTAAATAAATTGAAGTATCGACAAAAAAAATTGCAATCAAATGAAATGAAATTAAATGAGAAGTGAAGGAAATACATATGATGATCATTGAGGTATTTTTCCTCTTTGTTTGTAAATCTTTATTGAGATTCATTATTTCTTGATCATTTTTTATTATCATGTTTGAGATTTATTTTTAGGTTATGCTATTCTTAAAGTTTTCTAATCATTTTATTTGAAAACCCCTATGATGTTTCTATCTAAATCAGGTCCATAATTATTTTAGCAAGTCTTATGTAAAATTCTAGGGTTTGTGGTAGAGAACATGGTTGAAAAGACTTTGAATGCATGGTAGGATTGTTTTTACTATGAATAAACGATGGGTTTATTTGAATAGTCCTTAGGTTGTAGTGTCTATTCGAAATTCATACTTGATATCGGAATGTTGATTGATTCAATAAATCATGTGGAAATGATTAAGAGCTTCTTCTTTTAAAGCTTTTTGTCGAAATTTTATTTTCTAAGCGACCTATTATAAAGAGATTTCTACCTAATTCAAATATGCTAATATGAACTTATGCGCAATGTAATTATGAATTTTTATTAGCTATTCCATGTACAATGCCAAATAGTTTTCCAAAAACTTATATATGTATTTCTTACTATAAATTTATATTGATCTAGTTATATGTGGCTCACCCAAAACACACATACAAGTGTTTAGATATATGCCATACATTGTTCAAGCCACAAGAGAACGAACAAGGAATAGCCCATGGCACATCTATGCATAAATAGTCATCAAATTCACCATTGTTATTGAGGTGATGTTATATATTGAGCATAGAAGAGGGGTGTGCGAATCATCCCTTAGAATGGAGCATATGTGGACTCACACATGGGTGCCATGTGGCATCCATGTGTGGAGCCAAATGGTGTTCATATGGTAGAGAGAGGGTGCGGAAGATATATGAAATATTTGTGCGGCTAGTGTGAAGAGATCATGGGAAGTATGCAGAGATGAGTGGTATTTTCAACAAACCCGATCTACATGAGCCAAGATAACTCTAGGGATGCTTACACTACTAGCTTAGCTTCCCGAATATGCACAAAGAACCATCATATCCTTTGGAACATCCTTGTCAAATGTTTTCATCAAAACAGATAACTTCCACTTTGCAAGGATTGAAGAAAACTTCTATTTTGGGAAGAGAAGGTCACAAAAATATGCTTAGAGCTCACAACCTAGTATGAATTGACCATAGAGATTTAGCACACATCTAACTTAAGTTTATAGCTAATTAAAGCAAGTTATTTTATGAATTTACTTGTAGAAAACAAAGAGAAATAAAACTAACAAGTCTAGGGGGTCACCCCGACTTTTTTAGGAGCAAGATGATGTGCAAACAAAGTCAACTTAAATAGTTCATATCTTAAGATACTAAAAAACTGATGATAAATCTTGATATATAGGTATTTGCTACTTGTATCGCATTTAGCCAGGTGAAAGTATAGAAATTAGATACTCATGGAGAGAGAAATTGACAAAATAAGTTCACTTTGTACATGAGTGTACTACAACAGCACAAGGAGAAGGACTCACTCAAAGTAATGATAAAACATTTGTATGATATTGAACATATGATACGTTGGAAATGTATAGGACTACTCCTTCATGAAGTGAGCACAATGTATGTAGCTAAGTCTCTCATAAATGGGCATGATATCATGCAACTAAGACGAGGGTAAATTTATACATGATTTTCAAACTTGAAATTGGTGAGTCATCCACTTAAACGTTGATCTAAACTCTAGGGATAGTTTAGTTTGGATTCCACCTAACTAATTTGGTGAAATTAGCTCCCTCTTATCATATCAGATTCCATCTTTTTTTATATCTTACAAATAACAAATGTAACTGCAAGGTTTACTCTTGGAATTTTCACAAGCATGTGTTCTCATGACCATTACTAAATGGGATGACTTATGAGAGTACCCCATGAAGCTTAGCAAAGCTCTTATGCTTTCTATTTGCACCAAAAGTTTCAATCCTTCAAGATTGCTTGCAATCCAATCATTGATTTGAACTTGTTTAGCTTGATTCCATCTAAAGCCTTTGTCATCATATTTGCACATTGTTGATATGTTGACACATAGGATAATTGAATCTCTTTGCCTGTAACCTTTTCACTAACATAATGATAATGCACTTCTATGTGTTTAGTCCTTGCATGATAGATTGGGTTAGCAGCAAGATGCAATGAACTAATGTTATCCCCAAGGATATGAGGAATGGATTATTTGAGACCTAAATCAAAATATAAAGTGTGAATCCACATTGCTTCCTATGTAGCATTTGCAAGTCCTCTATACTCAGACTCAGTTGATGAGAGTTCAATTGTGGGTTGCTTCTTTGAGGATCATGAGATCAACTTTTTACCTACAAAGTTCAGGTATCCAAATGCGCTTCTCCTATCATCTTTAGAGCCTGCCCAATGTGCATTATAGAAGATTTTGATTTCCATATCATAGATGTAAGGATAGTACAAACCTTGATTGATTGTACCCTTCTTTAAGGACTCTCTTGGCTACTTCCATGTGAGGTTTCCTTGGAGTATGCATGAATTGACTTAAGACACCTACTCGATAGCAAATGTCCACTCTAGTTAATGTAGCTTAATTCAAAATTCCAAGTAAACTTTGATAGCTAGTTACATCCTCAATTTACTCATCTTCATGAGCACTTAATTTGAAGTTCATCTCCATAGGAGTACCTATAGCCTTTGAATTCTCCATTTTGAATTTGACAAGCATGTCTTTGATGTACTTCCTCTAAGTAAGGTGCATAAATCTTTTTGTATATACTACTTCCAATCCTAGAAAGTATGTGAGTAGACCAAGATCACTGATCTTGAACTCCTCTTTTATCTGTAGCTTGATCTTCATAATTCTTTCAACATCATTACCTGTAATTATAATGCCATCAACATAGATGCATAGGTATATAGTTTTTGATTGGTTCCTCTTAATGAAGAGGGAATGATCTGCTTTGCTCACATTGAATCCTTTATCCTGCAAGTAGGTAACAAGCCTATGATTACAAGCCCAAAGGGCGTGTTTCAAACCATACAAAGATTTTTTCAACCTGCATACATATTTTTCACATGATAAATCTTCAAAACTAGGAGGTTGAGCCATGTATACCTCCTCAAATATCCATCCATTCAAAAAGGGATTTTTTACATCCATTTGATTAATCTTCCAATTCTTGGAAGATGCAACACTCGTAAGTACCCTAATGGTAGACATCTTTGCAAACAAAGTGTCTGATCAAGAGATCTTTAAGTGGCTCTCTAATCAAACTGACCTTAAATTTTGTAAGGGTCATTGGGCAAAAACCCTTCAGGAATTCAACTATGAGCCTAGGTATAGGATGGAAACGTAGGAAATGTGAATTTCAAACCTACCTTCACTAGTAGTTTGCATCAATATACAACCTAAGGCATAATTGGAAGCACCAACATGCACATGGAAGATTTTATTCACATTTGGCACTCTTAATATGGGAGTTATGACAAGCTTATGTTTCAACTCTTTGAAGGCTTTGTCACATTCTTCAACCCATTTACATTTTGTGATCAAAGCATAAAACGATCTAACAATGAGTGCATACATATAGTAAACCTATGGTAATATCCACAATGGCCCATGAAACCTAGACTTTGTTGACATTCCTAGGCTTTGACAGATTCACTATCACCTAGTTCTTGTCTTCATATGTCAAAATTCCATTTTTTGAGACAATATGTCTCAAGATTTTTCTATGTCTTACCATGAACACACATTTTTTAGGATTTCATGAGACTCTATATTGCTTTCATTTCACAAATAACTTTTCCAGGATAGCTATCCCTAATGGTAATAGCATTAATGTTTTTCAAATTGATGCAAACTCTTAGCTTGCCATTTGAGTGCCAACCATAGATTTTCTATGAATATCCTCACTCAAGAGTGATCCACATATGTCATCATAGACCAGTTTACCACCAGTTGCACTATTGCGAATAGCTATGCAAAACATATCCCATGATGATGGCAAGGTGCATAACAACAAGAATGCTTTCATTTCACTATCCATATCCATTTTTTGAGCATATAACTGGGAGAATATAGCATCAAAGTCATTTAGATGAGTAGCAACACTATTTGTGTCCTTCATGTGGTCATATAACCTTCTCATCGTATACACTTTATTTGATGCCGTCTCTTTTTTGTATGTATTGCATAACTTCTTCCAAATATTCTCCATCCTTTCACTCTCTAATACTATAAAGTACACATTATTTACTAGGTGCAATCAAATGGTAGACCTAGCCATTTCATTTAACTCATCCCAATCATCTTCATCCATGTTAGCACGCTTCTTTGATATTCCATTTACGAGCTTCCATTGCCTCCTCTAAATCAAGACATCTTTAATCTGATTCTTCCAAAGAGCAAAGTTTGTGCCATCAAATTTTCAGATCTCAAAATGTTCTTTACCTTGTAAGTTATAGCTCCTCCTCGAAACACTGGAAATAGACCCTGATCCAGCGAATGTGCCTAGGACCTATGATGCCATGATGATTGAGAACTACATAGAATGATAATGGAGCTAGAAGAGTCCAAACACCACTAAGGCTCAAAGAAGGATGAACAAGTGTCAGGTTCTAGGGAAAATTTAGCAATCCTCTTAGAAAAATGAATTAATGAATAGTAATGACCAACTAAAAGGATTATGTGAGAAGAAATATTCTCACACCAATAAGTGTATCAAGGAGTAAATCAACCACTATAGTTGACAAAACCAAAAAATCTGGAAAAATTTTGCGAGAGTATCCTCTGCAAAATGAGTAGGACTAGTGTCAAAATCTCATAAAATTGCAAGTACTAACATGTTAACCTGCATAGTGAATATCTAACTCCACTACATATAATTAATTACATGAAAGAAGCCAACTAGGCTTATCAAGCACATATGAACAACTATCATACATCTCCTATGGTAAGTCTCGATAAGGTCTCGATAAGTCTTCCACCTCCGTCACCGAAGATATCCTGACATCTAGGTGTCTCCTAGTGAAAAAAACCTCACTACAACCCTCTTCATCAAACATAAAAGGCTTTATGCAAACGTAATTGCTATATCAATGACCACATGGACGTACATAAGTGGTATCCATAGAAGCGCACAATGTGTATGTGCTCAATATATGCAATAAAATTGCACTAACAAGATGAATTCTCAGCCCAAACACTAGCCAAAAACACATGCAAGTGTTTGTCAACTTTTTCCTTTAGGTTCAAAAACCTTGAGAGACGTGCAGTGGCTACTCTCACTATAACTAAGACCTTTCAAGAAACTTGTAGATTTACTAGTGTGGCTGAAAACACAACCCCAAAAGGTGAACATTCATAGTCAAAGATGTTGGTGCAATTAGCAAGCCTAAGTTCTTGGCTAATTAGTCAAGACTACACATCATTTTATCTCTTCACAAGAAAGAACTACATGTGAACCTATGCTAGTCATTTTGGGCATAGTTACTTTGGATAATTGTAAAAGCTAAGAGAATAACGAGTCTCCGGAGTTACCTTGGCAGGTGTAAAGCAGGTTTTTTGCAATACTAGCTCATCTCTGGAACCTACCTATCCATCTCCTCATAGTGGTATCAGAGCAACAACAAATCAACATGGGAGATGGTTTTCCTTCATCCATAGACAAATTAGATTGAGGTAACTACTCAGCTTGATCACTTAGAATGGAATCTTATCTTCAAGGGAACAACATCTATGGTTACATATCTGGAGATGAGATGATGCCAATCCTCAGAAGCAAAGGACAACCAACTGAAGAAGAACAAGAGAGGTTAACCACATGGTGTCTAAAGGATGCTCTGGCAAGGTCATATATTCTTAACTCAATCTTTGATTTTTTACTTCCACACATCAAGACTTGCAAGACTTCACAAGAGACTTGGAATTCTCTTGAAGCATTCTTCTCATCAAGTACCAAGGCAAGGAAAAATGAACTATGGATGGAGTTCACCACACTCAAAGAAGATGCCCATGCAAAGTGTGACTGATTTTATCACCAAAATGGACCTAACATACCAACTTGGAAGAATTGGAGAGATCATTAATGAAGAGCAAATAGTAAGGCAAGTGATTAATGGAATAAAGGCAGATTACAAATGGGAAGCTTTCACCACAGCCATGGACCCCTACATGGACAAGTAGGTTCTTGATTTCAACACCCTCATGGGAAAATTATTCAAATGTGAGGCAAAGCTTATGTGAAATGGAAAAAACTCAAAAGGTAATAAATTCTCTACCCTATATACAAATAAGAACAAGAATAAAGATAGCAAAGACAAAGGTAAAAAGTCTGATGATGAAGGCAACACCTCTCAAGCAAACTTTGCAGGTAGAGGTAGAGGCCGAAGAGGAAGAGGCAGAGGAGGAAGATAAGGCAGGGGGAGAACTCAAAGCTCTTCTCCATGTGCCATATGTGGCTTAACTAATGGCATTACTGAGAATTGTTTCAAGAATCCTAGAAATTAAAGAGGTAGAAATTACAACAAAGGAGGCTATGGAAGCAGAAGAGGTAGATTCAACCACAAGAATGGTTACAACAATAACTCATACAACAACAATAATTATCAAGGAGGATACATAGGAAAGAGAGAATAAAACAATTATGCAAATGATCAAACTCAAGAGGATTCATTACTTTTGATGAATATGACCATGAAGCAAGGTAAAGCAGATGATCATGTATTCTATATAGACTCAAGTTGCTCACATCATGTACGGGAATGTAGTTCTACTCTCATACTTGAAGGATCCAAGGAATAGACATGACGTCCAAATAGGAGATGACACAAGGCATCCAATTGAGAAGATAGGCAATGTGAAGACTTCAAATGGAAGTATGAACCTATTGAGCAAGGTATTGTATGTGCCAACTATCACCAAAAAGCCATAAGTATAAGTCAAATTGTTGAAAAGGGATTGCAGGTCAGATTCACAAAGAATGGAGCATTTTTTGAGGATCCACATGAGAGATTCAAGAGGATTTCAAGATGAGAAAAGTCAGGTAGACTATTTAGATTTGAGCTCCAAGATACTAGAAACATTGCATTGATCAATTATGGTAGTCAAACCCTATCATAATTGGAAATTTGGCACAAAATCTTAGTTCACATAGGTGAAAGGGCTCTAAAGCAAATCAGTGAGTGTCAAAGTGTGCTTGGTCTACCAAATATCTCCAAACAACATATGATTTACAAATGTAGTGATTGTCAATTTGGCAAGTCTCACAGACAACCATTCACAAAGAAGGGATACATTCATGGAGACCTATTGGAGATAGTCCATAAAGATGTATGGGGACCAAGCAAGGAACCTTCAATCTTTGGATCCACGTATTATGTGTCATTCATTGATGATTGTAGCAGATGGACAATAATATATTTTATGAAGCATAAAGATGAAGTGTTCTCTTGTTTCAAGAAATATCTAGCACTTGTAGAAAATCAAACAAGTAAGACTTTGAAGAAGCTAAGGTCAGATTGATTCTTATCTCCAAGAGAGAGGAATCAAAAGAGAAATTACGACCAAGTATACTCCAGAGCAAAATGGAATAGTAGAGAGAAGAAATAGAACCATAATGGAGGTTTCAAGGTCAATGCTAAATGATCGATAGTACTCCTCTTTTGTATCATAATGAAAATTTCATTTTACAAAATGTATCTCTTCAACAAGGATGATTACATAATCATGGATGGTCCCATCTTGTTTCTTTGGTTGTATGGTCATCATCTTCACATGAGCTACACACAAGTTAATATCTTTCAAAATAGAAGTAAGGAATGCATCTTCTTCCTCTTGGATGGCTTGAAGTGTTATTGATTATATCCATAGTCTAGTGCATTAAATTTGAAGCACAAAGGATCTATAATGTTTGCTCACTTTTTTCGTTGCTTTGCATTAGGAGAAACTTTTTTAGGTTGTGCTACATATGATCTATGATGTTGTTGGTAGCTCTTATTCATTTTACATGTATGCCTTGATTGACATTATGACACAATTTATGGAATATGTTTTTTTTCTCATATGTGAGTAGTGTGCTTTGACCTTATAGTAGTGACTTTATAGCCTCTACTTGATGTGATGTTGGACTATGCTCATGTTCATGATGGTTCCTTGAAGCTCTTCTTTTTGGATGAGTTGGAATGGCTACTTCATGTTTCATCAGCTATGTTCTATTTGGAGGTATATTGAGTTCAAATGGTTCATCACCAATAAGTAGTGGATCTATTCTTCCCCCACACAAGACTGATTGTATTACCAAGAGCATGTTACAAAGATAAATGACATGTTAGAGTTATAGGCATATATACAAGCCGGGGGAAGAAAACCTCCTAAAGAAGGAAAAAAGTGCCCTGGTGGTCCTAGTGCGTTCATAAACATCACTACCTAAATATATCAATAGTTCGTCAACTTTGTATAGGGGTTACATATAATTTATAGAGTCCCGAATACACCCATTAGAATGATTTTCTTTCAATAACACCTTTTCAAAATTAAAATTAGATTCCATATGAACAGAAATTAAGTTGTCATCATCTGAACTCTCATCTTGAACCAATAATGGTTCACCTTCCTTGATTTTCTCAAGGATTATTAGCATGAACAATCTATTAAGATCATAGTCTTTTGAATCACAATCTTCTATCATAGTAGTCTTGTTAATAGAAATGTCCACAATGGCTAGGATTTGCACCCAACCATGAGGTTCAAATACTTCTTCATTGAAGCGTTGAGGAATATAAGTTGGATTTTCAATAGAACTATCTTGAATTATTAAGTTTGTAGGATCCCTTCATGCTAATCATTGTGATTCTTGAGCTTGCCTACAAACCCTAATTTCATGTCCTCATCCATCCAAGCCTCAAATTTTGATGGGAGGGATGTCTCTATGCTCAAATGCATTAAGATTGATTCTATTCATGATCCCTAAGCATTGTAAGTATAGAGAATTGCCACCCCAATCTTGCACCACTTTCAATTGATTTATAAATGGTCTTCCTAAAATCATCTCATAGTTACTTGCTTGGTTGAAATTGCAAATAGTTAGAGTGTGTTGGAAATCAACTCCACAAGTGTTCAATTTTATGTTCTCTAGCAAGCCAATAGGTCACTCGTGGCCATCACCCTATTGTAATTTCACACAAGGATGCAGGGTAGGTTTTTATCACTTTTCCCATAAGGATTTTGTGTCTATTGCTATGCCCGCTCCATTATCTAAAATTGCTTCTATAGCATGCCCATTGAATGAGATAGGTAGGCAAGTGTTGCCCTCATCTCCTTCACTATATTCTCCTACCTTGTCAAACTATCTAATTTAGGTTTAGATTCTAAAGGTTTAGTCTAAGTGGAGATTGGATCCACAAGTTTGGCCATTTTTTGCCATAAGTGTGGCTTTGCATGCAAAAATTCCTCTAATGTTAATTTACATTTAACCTAGGTACTTTTCATTAACTCCATATTTGGTGTGATCTTTGTTATTTTGGACATAAGAAACCTAATGGAAATTGCATCGTCACTATGGACTCTCTTTTGTACTCTCGTGTATTGTGGAAACTCCATGAGATCTCCATCTTCTTCTTCGCCTGCTGAGAGATCAATCAATGAAGCACTTCATTCAAGGGGTAATCAAAAAATTAAGATTCTTCAAAATCTTGAACCTCTTTCATTGATTATTCTTCCCCATCTTCTCTCTTTCTCTTCCATCTCACTTATTGAGCATGATCCCATAAGTGTTCTAAACATTTCTCATCTACTTCAGGGAAAATTGAACTAATCTCTACCTCCTCATCATTTCGGTTCTCTATCATATCAACAATAAGTTCTGGAGCCAAATATTTGATTGAATTTGGCACAAGTCTAGTCTCTGTGGGTTTTTGTTTTGACTTGTTTTCATTGTTAGGTCCTACATGAGACAAGTGTAGCTCTTGGTCCATCACAAAAGTGATGATGGAATTTTGGACTACACTGTGTGTATTTTCTCGCTAAGTAGGCTAGTTTGTTCAAGAATTTCTTGAGATAACTCAATGAGCTATTTGACATGCTAAGTCTCTCTTTCTCTAACTGGGCATCTGGGTAACAAAGGTGGTGTGTTTCCACATTAGAGCCAATTTTTATCCAAGCCTCATAGACTTTGAACATCACCTCTAAGCCCTCAAGGAGTGGATCTACAAGTACATAATCCACTTCCTTTTCTAAGAAGCTTGCTTAATCTTGGATGTGACTAATTTTTCTTGAGAAACCTTAGTGCATGCCTCTTGTAGTTCTTTTCCAGACTTCCTAGACTCTTTACTCTTTTTTTTTTTTACTAATCTTCTCCTTATATTGCTTTCAAGTTAAGTTTATTTGTTTCTTCTTTTTTCCCCCCAGATGGTTCTAGATTGAGGGATTGAGGAACTTAAGAATCTTCTTTCTCGTTCAACTGCTCCACCTCATGCTCCTTAGCTTGTTCTTTAGCTTGAGCCCATGTCACTACTTGAAGCTGCACTTACCCTTCAGAATCAATACCACTTTCCATAATCTTTACCATTTTTAGTGGTGTATCTGCAACTTTTTGGGAGTTCTGAGTGCAGATTTAAATCAAGTGCTCTTTCCGAGGAGACACTTTGCAGAAAAAGGCCATGGCATGCCATGTGAGCAGCCTGAATTCACCCTTAGAGATAGTCCAACAATGGACTCTTGCGTTGTCTGGATCTTTTGCCTCTTGAGGCGGGGGCGAAGGTTCACTCCCGAGTTACGGCAGGACTAGGCATCTGGGTAACAAAGGTGGTGTGTTTCCACATTAGAGCCAATTTTTATCCAAGCCTCATAGACTTTGAACATCACCTCTAAGCCCTCAAGGAGTGGATCTCCAAGTACATAATCCACTTCCTTTTCTAAGAAGCTTGCTTAATCTTGGATGTTACTGATTTTTCTTGAGAAACCTTAATGCATGCCTCTTGTAGTTCTTTTCCAGACTTCCTAGACTCTTTACTCTTTTTTTTTTTTTTTTAACTAATCTTCTCCTTATATTGCTTTCAAGTTAAGTTTATTTGTTTCTTCTTTTTTTCCCCAAATGGTTCTAGATTGAGGGATTGAGGAACTTAAGAATCTTCTTTCTCGTTCAACTGCTCCACCTCATGCTCCTTAGCTTCTTCTTTAGCTTGAGCCCATGTCACTACTTGAAGCGGCACTTACCCTTCAGAATCAATACCACTTTCCATAATCTTTACCATTTTTAGTGGTGTGTCTGCAACTTTTTGGGGGTTCTGAGTGCAGATTTAAATCAAGTGCTCTTTCCGAGGAGACACTTTGCAGAAAAAGGCCATGGCATGCCGTGTGAGCAGCCTGAATTCACCCTTAGAGATAGTCCAACAATGGACTCCTGCGTTGTCTGGATCTTTTGCCTCTTGAGGCGGGGGCGAAGGTTCAATCCCGAGTTACGGCAGGACTGTGGGCCTAAGATCAGTGTAAATCATGCTATTTCGAACTGAAACCAGTCTTCTCTTGTGTCGCCTTCGAGCAGTCTAACCCTTGCTTTGTAGAATACGGGGGGGGGGGGGGGGCATGGGTACTATGCCCATTCACTTGTACAGTTGCAATTTCAATGTTAAAATCCGAGGGAGTAGGCTTCGGTTGAACCTCCATTTAAAATAAATAAAAATAATGTATTCCAGCTAGGGTATGGATAAAGCTACTGACCATAGCACCCTTTCTCCGAGTTGAAGCCCCATAATGGAGCAGCTGAAAAGGAACAGAAGCGTGTATTCCTTGGCTTGTCTAATGGTAAGACCATTGCAACTCAAAGGGAAAAGGGTTGTTAGCATTCAGATGATTGACATATAGTAGATTATCGACCAAAAATGTCCGTCCATGGAGGAGAGCTACATACAGGAATATTTATTACCACATACGAGATCAAAAGCAGTCTGCCCATTCTGTGTATAGCATGTGTATCTGTAGTGCATAGAAAATTTGCTTTCTTTGCATTTGCAAAAAGGATCAGGGGTTCAATTTGCAATCTGGCAAGAACGTGAACGATTTTTTTCTGAAAAACAGCTTTAAGTTGTATTAAAAAAGAGGTGCACAAGAGATTTATATAGTTTTTCATTCCTTTTATCTGGGGTATTTGAATTTTGAACCAATGCTCCTCAAACTTTTTAATGCTTTTTAATGCTCCTCCTTGGTGTAAACGATGCTTCAAGGTGCAAGAAGACATTGACAATCTTTATTTCTCATCTCAACGGCATCATAGTGTGAAAACATGTTCAATGAGTCCTCAAAGTTCGATCAGGTAATCAATAGAAAGCAAGCTCTTTTCAGAGAAGCGATTGATTGCTTGGCCACATTATGGAACGTGATTAGAGGGAAGGTCCTCAGGAAAATCTAAAAAAAAAAGATATATTTTTAACTTTGGTGTTTTTTTTTTGAGAGTACAATGAGTTGGAAACAAACTCACACACCCAACCTCGTAAGATAGAGGCAACCATTTTCGAAGAACTCATAGATATGTCCAACCAAGACTCCAGGATTTCCTCCGAGATACTCAACTCAAGGCATCAAACCATATTGCTGAGCAAGATGTGAGCGTGAACTATATAGCTGAGTATGATTTGTGCCCACATTTATTTGTAAACGCTGAGAAAGGAATACCATATTTTATTTTGCGTGTCAAGGAACATAGCCAAACCACTCTAATAGACAAAATGCATGATTCCAAAGCAGGAATCTCACAGCGCTGCAGACGGTGCTGCTTCTTCACTATCTCCAGCTGCTACAATTTTACGTTTAGTCCGACGCTGGTGCTTCAAAACCAATATTGGCTTTTCGGGTACTGGTAAGAACTTGACAAGGAAAGCAATAGGCCAGCTCACAAAGCCTATTGCAATGCTTATCAGCCAATACTTCCAGTTAAGGTCCTCTGTGGATGCAAATTTGTTCAAGAACTGGACTATAATCGCCTGGAATACTATAGTAATGCCTATGATCCCAAGGAACAACCAGTTCGTAGAAAGCCCTTTGAATATGTTCTGTTCTTCCAGCCTACGTGAATTGAACTCGTTGAAGAGCTGGCAAAACACGAAAGCATTGAATATAATAGTCCTGTTGATGTCCTCTGCCTTCGGACCATCTAAGCCCAATATTTTTGTGCCTCTGAATTGCAGGACAAGAAGCACTGTCACTTGATACATTGCCTGTGAAAGAATATTTCGCCACATGATATTGTTGATCAGAGGGTCTCGCAGGCCAATGGGAGGATTGTTCAGAAGGCCATCATGAGGTCGTTCTGTCGCTAAAGCAAGAGCCCCCAGCGTATCCATGATAAGGTTTACCCACAGCAACTGCACAGCCGTCAATGGAACATGACCTGCTGTGACAGCAGCTACGAAATTGATTGTAAGCGCAGCTACATTCACTGTTAATTGAAACTGAATGAACTTCTGTATGTTCAGGAAAACCGATCTTCCCCATCTGACTGCACGTACTACAGATGCAAAGTTATCGTCCATGATGATAATATCTGAATTTTCTTTTGCAACTTCAGTGCCCTGAATACCCATTGCAAGACCTATATGAGCTTCTCTGAGTGCAGGAGCATCATTGGTCCCATCACCTGTTACTGCCACTACCTCACCTGATTCCTTTAAGGCACTCACCATGAGCAGCTTATCTGTTGGTGAAGATCTTGCCATTACAACAATCTTTGGGAGAAGTGCTGCTCTCATGTCATCACTGTACTCCCTGAAAGTAGCACCCTCAATGGCAAGATCCCCTTCTTTGAGTATGCCACATTCAGAAGCTATGGCTCTTGCTGTGGTTATGTTGTCACCAGTTATCATTCTTACCTTGATGCCAGCTGCTTGGCATCTTCTGACTGCCTCTGGAACTTCAGGTCTGCAAGGATCCTTGATTCCAATGATCGCAAGAAATGTTAAAGGACCTTCTGGAATCTTCCACTCTTCCAGCTTATCTTCAGGTGGAACCTCAGTTTCATTCAACTCCATATAAGCAAAAGCTACACAGCGCAAACTTTCAGCAGCCATACCCTCAATCACACTTAACAGATGGCTTCTTTGGTCAGGGGTTATTTGCAAGACAATATTGTCTGGACATTGCACTCTGCCACTCTGCTCCAATATTATCTCTGCTGCTCCTTTCCAATGAACACGTACCTTGCCATTCTCTTTCACTCTTACTGCTACCCCAGCCTTCTTCTTGATTGAGTTGAATGCCTCGACTTGCAAAATGGTGGACTTGGATTTGATTTCTGTATAATGCATTCCCAATTGTAATCCCCAGAGCAATGCTGCTTTTTCTGTTGGTGATCCAGTCACTTCTGGTTGACCTTCACCCTCGGGTGCTAGGAAAACACTGCCGGTACTGTTTTGTGCGATACCCTCAATCAGCACACTTCGATATTCTTGATCCAGCTCATCAAGACCTGAAATGGGATCTCTCATCCTATCTCCAACCCATGTCTTGGTCACTGTCATTTGATTAAGTGTGAGAGTGCCTGTCTTATCACTGCAGATAGTTGTGGCACTTCCCATTGTCTCACAGGCTGAAAGCCTCCTCACAAGGCACTTGTCAGCTATCATTTTCTTCATAGCATATGCCAAGTTAAGCGTAACTGCAAGAGGAAGCCCCTCTGGTACAGCTACAACCACTATTGTGACAGCAACTTCGATGATTTCAACTAAGGTATTGAAGATGTCACCACCTGAGGTTCTTCCTGCCTTGAACTTTCCAGATTCATCGGCACCTTCCAGGTGACCCACAAAATAGAAAATGATAGAGATCCCAAACACAAAAGCTGCCACAGAAAGTCCAACCTTTCCCACAAGGGTCGCCACCCCATTCAGCCTAACTTGTAAAGGAGTCTCCTCTCCAGTTTCTTCGCCAATTGCAGCCATCAGTTGCCCCCATTCTGTCATCATTCCAACAGCAGTGACCACCATTATACCATATCCATCCTGCACCTTGCTACCTGATAGAAGATACGGTACCTTCTGACTTACATGTATTGGCTCACTCTCCCCTGTCAACGAGGATTGATCCATGTATAAAGAATGCCCGTCAACGAGTAGGCCATCCGCTGGTACTTGATCTCCAATCGTGAGAAATACAATATCCCCAACTACTATTTCAAAAATTGAGATTTGCTTCCTCCTTCCGCCTCGGATAACACCAACCTGAATATTCCTTTTCTCTTCATTCAAAGCTGAAAACTGAAGCGACTGCCTGTAATCTGTGATTGATGTCACTAAAATTACAATCAACACAGCAACTGCAATACTGACCCCATCATACCAACCCTCCTTAGGGCCATCAGTTTTCATCTTCAATCCCAGAGAGATCACTCCCGAAATCATCAAAATAATGAGGGTGAGATCTTTAGATGCATCCCTGACAAACATCCAAAAGCTCTTCGCAGGTTGCCTTGGGTAATCATTTATTCCAAAAGCCTTTCTTCGCTCTTCCAATCCATGCTCATCATCCTTAATACCATTTTCAATGCTTGTTTTAAGTAACTCAGTGACTCCCCGGACACCGCCAAGCTCTTGAAGACGAGCTACTTGATGCCCTTGCACAATATGTACCAGATCATGTGCATTAATTTTGACATCACCTAATGAATGATCTGCAAGCTTTCCTGCCTGCATGAACCTATTGATTGCGAGTACAGCGAAAGCCATGGAACGAAGCCGTCGAAGCCGTTCAATTCTGCGCTCCTCTGCAATTTCAGCTGTATAACGGAATCTACGTGCAGCATTAAGTACCAGGGCAGCTTTTCTCCAGCGCTGAAGACTAGAAGTAGTAGGATTCTTGCCAGATATGATAAAGACACTCGAACTTTCGTCATCATCACGGCCACTTTTTAATTTTTGTGTGTTGGAATCGAGTTCTTTTGAAACGCTTGAGGATGGCAATGATATTTTCTTACATGTAGTTTCATGATCATCATGCACAGAGTTTGACATTAGATACCTCACCTAGTGATGATCCTTGCAACGTCTACTAAAGGAGAGTCTTCGGCATAAAAATGCACGTGGAGTGCTCGCATGGATACAAATGAGGAAGATAACTTTTTTTTGCGAAGAATCCTTGTAATGAATCCTGCCTTTAAATTTTTGATTTGGGAGTTTTCACCTAGCTGTAAGACACAGGTAATGTATTGAGAACTTGCGATGAACAATCAAGGATGTGTTTAAGCCAGAGTGCAAGATAATGAGATGATCGGCATTTCATATGGCATACAACGAAATTCACATTTTTAATACACTCAGATATAAAGGTATTTGTACAGATGGTCATGCAGTAATCATAATCTCAAATAAGATCAAGATCAATATAGCATGTGTATTTAGGGCATAAGTTACAAGAACCCGGCTATTTGAGCGCAGGAAACATTGCCTTCTCCAGCACCAGCCATCTTGAGAACACTTGTGTGTAAAAGAAACATGCGAAAAAGGATTACTCTCTTGATAGAAATATCATGCTATGGTTCCAGTATTATTATATAAAATCAAAAAAATGTTGATTCCCCATAGTTCCAAACTTCTAGCCACCAAACATGCCTCACAGAACAGTGATACTTAGAGAATTACAGAGTCCAAAGAATAGAGAGATGCAGAAAGACTTTTAGAGGTAAGTCTACTGCCCGAATTCGGTACATATGGCCTCACATTTTCCATGTTAAACTTTAGGGTTGCACGTCTCCTATTCAGGAACATATTGTGCACCATGAAATCAATTGAATTCTCAGACCATCTTCTCCCAGGGTGCACCACAATATCAATGCTTTGATCATAAAAACAAAGTGAAATAGGTGCAATCTCAGATTCGTCATTGAGATGATAGACACATACAAACATGAAATGGCTCACACTCATGCCTAAATAAGCAAATGGGATCAACATTAAAAGCATTAACAGTCCAATCACATATCAAGCTTTAAACCAAAAGATGTGACGATTCCACATGGACATTTCTCTCTGTATGTGCAATCATCAGCTTTTTAATCATGATCTTTAGGGGGAATCATGTACAATCCCAGATAGTGCCGTTAAGTTCACAGACACATAAAAACAGAATAAGGGTGTAGAATCATATCTTAAAGGAAAATGGGTTTAATATATATCAAATATAATTGAAGCCTAACTGCATGTTAAAATTGGAAGTCAATAAAGATACGTCAATATGCAAATGCTAGCAAAGAGATTATGCATGACAGATGGTTCTCTGAAAATGTGTCACTGAATGGACGGTCAACTACAGATGTATGCCCAGCAGAGGTATATTTCATGGGCAATTAATGAACACATCATCACAAAAAATAATAATGCTTCTCGAACAGAAACCAAAGGGAACCAGTGCTTGGGCTTGTCTCTACATAGTGAATCAACATTTTAATTATTCCCTTCTACACAACAAGCAAACAGCTTGGTTACAAATGTTATACTCCTGTCACGTTTAGACTCTTCAAATCTTGAAGAGAAGTTTCCTCATTCATCCACACCCATACATGACAAACACTCAACAAGAATGCAAATGTTGAGATAACCTTCAGGCTACAGGCACCCAAAATAAGATATCCAGAGCCTTAACTGCTTTCCTCGATGAGGTAAGATGATGTAATCATGTACATATGCATTTCTGTTAATTCAAATAAAACTAAGAGCACTCTGAAACCAAGTAACTGAGATTATTTTAGGACTGAAAAGTCTTAACTAATGAAACATAGCCCTAGCTTAAATAGTACTACTTGTAATTGTTCAAAGGCTTTGACTTCCTTACCCTCCCTTAGAAATGAAATAACGTAGAGAGTGTAACATGCTCACACATCGATTCGATGATGAAATAACATAGCACATTGCAGTCAAGATCATGAACTGATTTGAGTTCATTTATCAACAAAACATTACTAGTATTCTCACCTAAAATCCCCTTCAAAAATAGTCATTGAGGCTGAATGGTTGATGTTCAATACAAGAGGCTGAAGTGAATTTGAAAAATCTATGATAGAGATATGCTGAAAATTCTCCTCTTTGAGCTCTCCAAGTGCTTCCAAGTTTTCAGATAAAATTGTGTTATTGGAAAAATCCATTTCATTCATTTATACTAACTAA
>CM035428.1:129791002-129793502 GCA_020310875.1 Ceratopteris richardii
TCTCAAAGCCTCTTTCTTTGAGTTTACTTGCAAGGCGCAAGTTTGTATGAATATACACTAATTTTTCAGTGTTTTTTGGAAGCAATCTATTCCTTTTTTTGTGTGTATCAATGAAAAAGTGCTCCAATTTCTTTCACAAGGGGAAGCACAACTCCCTTGTGAAAGAATGCGAAGTGCTAGCTTCTGTAAATTAGGTGTGCGTGTGCCAAACATTTCCCACCAATTGACTGCATATTGCATCCTTTTCTCATCTTTTGCAATGGGGCGGCCAAATGTACCTGCCATAGATTTGTACACATTTAATTCATCACATAAGATACTTTGCTTCTCAATATCACCATTTGTGCACCTTTCCATGAGATCCATCCATCCATCATTAACTTCCCCATCATTTTCTGGACATCTCTCTCTCCATATGGGATGAAGCACATATGCTGCTGCATGTAATGGAGAATGCATCATATTCCATCTTTCTATGCATAGATTCTTCACATCTTCAAGTCGAGAAGAGTCAATTCCTTCCATATTTCCAATCTTCTCAACCATTCTATCTGTCATTTCATAAATTAAGCCCATTGTGCTGCCTTCTCTATCAGCCAAGCGTAAGATCTTTAATATGGGAGCACAAATATGCACAATTTCTCTACAACTTCTCCAAAAAAATGAGCTCAATATAATAGAAGAAACATGTTCAGCCTTTTTGGTTCTAGACACTTTTTTCATAGTGTACTCAGTAGAAACAATCATGCCACGCAATCCATTGTACACCCTTTCATCAATCAAATTGGAGAGCATGATAAACATGTAACCAAATCTTGTTTGGGCTGGTTTAACTAATTCTTTCTTGCTGAATTTTCTATATATAGCAAGAATGGTAGGCTTCATGGTAACAAAAGTGACAACTTTTAGAGCTTGAGCCAATATCGGGTTCACCCATGGAAGCCCACCTATATCCTCAAAGAGGAGATCAATGCAATGGCAAGTACAGCGAGTATAGAAAATATGTGGCCATTGCTCTTCAACCAAACATCCAGCTCTCACACAGTTGGCAGCATTGTCCATACATACTTGGACCACATTTTGTGGTCCAACATCCATAATAGCATCTTTGAGAATTTCAAAAATATATTCACCTGTTTTGATTTGACCAGAAGTGTCGATTGATTTTAGGAACATGGTTCCATAAATGCATGAAACCATAACATTTATGATTGGCCGATTTCTGGTATCAGACCAACCATCACAACATATAGTGCAGCCATATGTTTTCCACTTCTCACGCAACTTGAGCAAATCATTTTCAATACATTTGACCTCATCTTTCAAATGCCCATCACGCAAATGATTATATGAAGGAACTTTGTATGAAGGGCCAGCCCTTCCAATGGCAGTCACAAATTCTTGGAAGTAAGGACTCCTTACTTTCCAAAATGGTATATCCTCAGCAAAAAAAAACCTACGCAAGGCTTTATCAGCATCCGAACGTGCTTTGGACTCCCAAGCCTTTTGCAAAGCTCCCTCATGCCCTCTTTTTCTTTTGCTTGTATTCACTCCAGAGGTTTCACCCGATCCACATGCATGCATACAATTTTGATCATCAGCTTCATATGCATCATTTTCACATTGGCTGGCCATGGATCCATGCACAATTGAATCACCGGTGGATTGCATATGTGCATAAGATGCATCAACACTTTCATTACTCCCCTTTGCTTGCAAGTTCCTGCACACATCTTTAACCTCTTGGGGAGCATTATCACATCTACTAACACCATATCCTTTCAAACCAAGGATATGTGCCCTTATCCGGTTAGCCCCTCCATCCCATACATGTCCACAAAATTTGCATTTACATCTATGTTGACCTTTGGTCAAGGTCTTCACCTTCTCAATGAAGTCCCATTCTTGTCCCGGTTTCTTTGGCATCTACAAGAAAGACAACCAAATAATACAATAAGTCAATAATTCTTTGAATGTTGACATATACTTGTTTATGGCACATGCAATGTGCATATGCACATCGTACATGCAATCTACATATGCATATGCAATGTGCATATTGATATGCTGAATGCATATGCAATGTGCATATTGATATACCGAATGCATATGCAATGTGCATATTGATATGTTGAATGCATATGCAATGTGAAATGTGCATTATGCATATGCATAATGCAATGTGCATTATGCATATGCATAATGCAATGTGCATTATGGATAATGCAATATGCAATGTGCATTATGCATAATGCAATATGCATTGTGCATTATGTCATATGGCATATGATATATCATATATGCATAAGACAATGTGCCTATGCATAATGCAATCATCAATGTGCATTCAGCATATCATATATATTATCTCCAATGTGCAATGTCCAAGAAGAAGGGGGGTCATGAATGTATCATCATTCATGTATAGTTTATAAAAATTCATGAAAATGCATAAGACTTAAGAGTTTGGACCACGCAGCTCATACTCATGACTCATTCT
>CM035428.1:129816002-129991002 GCA_020310875.1 Ceratopteris richardii
TGCCGACTCGCGACTGCATGCAGGAAACTTGAAAGTAAGAGTAGTGCTCGAGAGTTCATTTGAAAGTACAACCTATTTATTTATCCGTACGATAAGCGGTACTTCAAGAATATTTCCAGGATATTCTTTTAATCATTTAGTGAAATAAAGTCAACCAAATAAAGTCAACTCATTTAGTTTTAAGAAACCTTGCTTTGTGACATTGAGAGGTCCCATCATGCAGGGCCTAAAATTGACAGGCATTTTGGTTGTCAAGAGCCTTTTTGCCCTTCCATATGTACATATGATTCAGTTTGTCCGAGATACACTCAAAATATGGCCAGCAGGATGAGTGTAACAACATTGAAAACACATGGATACTTAGAGTAATATGTGTGTGACTCACCACACACACTCCATTTTCTTGTTGCATCCCCCATACTGTCAATTTGCAATATCTCGTATAGTAGAAGAGAGAGAGCTCAATAAAATCTCTCTCTCATAGAAAGAGATAAAGAGAGGATCTAACTATCTCTCTCTATGCCATCTCTCTCTACAACCTACTATCAAAAGATTTGAGGATCTAAGCATCTCTACACGGTCTCAGATGCAATTGCATAGCAATGGATCAAATTTTGATGAGCTCTCTCGTACATTTGATGATGGGAAGTCTATCTAACTCCATTTTCTAGCATCTAGCATGGTTTCAATGTAGGAAATGAACTAATCCAACCTATCAACTATAATCTTTGCTTACTATGTTGATAATTCCATAAACTCCACATGGTGAGCTATGGTGGTTAATACATTCCTTCTTTCTTAGATTATTTACTATCTCTCATGGTGGAGATTGAAGGACCAAGAGATTGTCAAATTGGAGAGAATTTGTAGAAACTTTCTCTGGATGAGGACCCTAAAAGAAGGGGTGTCCCCAAAATTAAATGGGCTATTTGCATAAGCCAAACAAATCAAGGTGATTTGGGCATTCTATATATTATTGAAGGAATGGCCAATAAGCTAGCAGCCAAATGGTTAATTAAAGCATGGAGCAACAAGCAAACCTCTTGGGCCAAACTAATTTTTAGAAACAAGAGCATTCTTACGCTTGTAGGCCTTCCATGGTGGAAGGGACTTGATCTGCTCACTCTTTTGTTCTCCCCCTACCAGGTGACTCCCAGAGGTCCGAGCTTAGTTTGCTCCCTATGGAAGAGTTGGAACAAGGTTAAACATTTTGTTAAGATCAATGAATATTGGAAATGGGTAGCCGGTATTAGACAAAATGATTTGATATGGTTCCCTATCAAGGGCATCAATGGTATTAAAAAGTGTCCATGTATAGGGAAAAGGTTCACATCAAACCTACTCGAGGAACACATAAGTGTAACAGACAACACAAAGTGAGCTTATGTTGGTAGTATTCAGAAGTGGTAATGACTTTTATCATAGGGTCCTATGGCCTAATTGATAAGTTATGGAACTCGACTTCTAGGACATAATTTTAGATGGATTTTTATAAGTCTTGAAAGATTCTCCATGCTTCATGAGATGTTTTACATGTTGTAGTATGCCCTTTGGTTAGCTCATCACATGCTAACTAGCCCTAGGGTGTGGTTATCCTTAACATTCCATGTGCTCCATGCATCGGGGTCACTAACCTTGTCAAATTCTGAATCAGTGGCATCTACAACTTCATACAAGACTTCTTTTAATACAAATATGCCTTGGTAGTATCCTTCTACAAGTTATAATTTGTTATGTTCAAGTTTTCTTCTTTAGACATAAACATTGGTGTGAACGATGGTAAATACAACATGATCGATGAATAAGCATTGGAAATTGTAGACATCATATAGCCCTTGATGAAGAAAATTGAACTTAAAATTTTTGCACAAGACACATTCAAATTGATAGAGTCAAAAGATGCACAATTCATGGGCTTAGAGTATCCCAATGTGCACTTGGAGGCCCTTGGGTGGCTTAGAGTAGCCTAAGTGGTTTGATTGAGTGAACACAAGCACTTTCTATCTCACAAAAAGGGAAAAGCAAGTATGCCTTAGCTTTAGGTTCATAAAAACCAAAGCCTCAACCATCTTGTTCCACTCATTTTTCTAATGATGCTAATTTGTAAAAGAAGAAGAGATGTAAATATCACAAAAAGGATGCTCCTATTATTGATGAGTGTAGAAAGTTTGCTAAATGCAATGAAAAGAAGAAGGAGTTGTTGCAGTTTGAGGTTGGCGGAAGCATGCGAATAACACAAGGAAGAAGAAGAAGAAGCTTGGAGAACAACATACACTATTGAATGTATTACCTAGAGAATGCACAAAGATAATTGACCCATTAGGGTTATAGACATATATACATGCCGAGGGGAAAAAACCTCCTAAAGAGGGAAAAATGTGCCCCCGTGGTCCTAGTGTGTTCACACACATCACTACCAGAACATATCAACAAATCCCCCTTAGGAGTGATGCGGTGACAAGGAGCTAGCACTCATGTATAAGGAAGTGCCAACCTATGTGGAATTAATCCACAAAAGGAAAAAAGCCCAAAGCTTTGCGGAAAGCTTCAAACTTCTCCCTAGGTAGAGCCTTTGTGAAAAGGTCTCCAATGTTCTCGTATGTGGGGAAACATATGCCAAACTGATCCCTCCAGCACAGAACCTCTCCCTGACATAATGATAGTGCACCTCAATGTGCTTAGTGCAATCATGGAACACAAGGTTCCTCACAACTATCAATGCACTATGACTGTCAGTGAAGATGGTGGTGGCAAAAGACTAACCAACAGCTAAATAAACCATAAGGCTTTTGAGCCACACACACTCAACAGTTGCTATGAAAGCTACTCTATACTCAACCTCACAACTAGAAGTGGCCACAGTAGGCCGCTTCTTGTTGAACCAAAATATGCATGAGCTACCAAGCATGAAGAAAAAACCATTGGTGGACACACAAATGTCATAGCAACCAGCTGAGTCAGAGTTAGAAAAGCATGTAAATCTGGTGGTAGTGATCCCCCTTTGGGATGCTTGACTCTTGGGCAATGCATAAACATGCTCCTTTGTGAGACAACAAACTGAATTTCTGGCCCAGTAATGCATAAGTAAATCAATCATCCAACAACGTACTGATAAAGAACAACATCAAATGCATCTCAACCATCATGAAGACTCAATCGTAAACTTGTTTCCATAGGAGTGGTAATAGGTTTGCAGTCTTCAAGGCCAAAATGCTACAATAATCTGTTGATATACTTTTTTTGACACAAAACTATTCTACCTCAATTTGCATAAATTGAATGCCCAAATAATGATGCAAATACCCCAAATCTGACATCTCAAATGAGGCATGCAAATCAGCCTTAAAATTAGCAATATGCTTCTCATGAGGTCCAGTGAGTAGCATGTCATCAACATAGACAAAAATGATCGAAAGCACATCATTTGCACGCTTGACATATAAGGTGCTCTCAGTTGGACTATTCTCAAAAGCATGTGCAATCAAGTGGGCATGTATCTTTTCATATCAAGCATGTGGTGCTTGCTTCAAACCATATAATGCCTTTTTCAACATGCACACTTTGTTTTCATGCCTTTTCTATACAAAACCACGAGGTTGAAAAACATACACTTCTTCATGCAAGTCACCATTCAGAAATGTGGTTTTAATGTCCAACTGATGTATGTTCCAACAATGATGAGCTGCAAGTGTACAGATGCTACAAACAACACTCATTCAACATGTAGGAGCAAAGGCCTTATCAAAATCAATGCCTCTTTCTTGAGCACTACCCTTTGCAACAAGCCTAGCCTTATACATGTCAACTACTCCATCAGGCTTACACTTTAACTTGTATACCTGCTTAGTGATAATGGCCTTCTTGTTGAGAGGCAAGTCACATAAAGACCAGGTACCATTTTTCATAATAGCATCGTATTTTGATTGCATAGCAACCATCCAATTTTCTGAATTTTGTGCTTCATCAAACGAAACATGCTCATTCTTATCACAAAGAATGGAGGCAATCATAGCAAACAAACCTGATGCAAAAGATGCACTATGAGAGCTTGAACGAGTATGGTATGGTAGAGGTGCATCTAATTTTCTATCTCGCAAAGTCTGCACTAGCCATTTAGGCATAGTTTTTGCCTCCTATATATCAGTTCTCTCATTAATAAGTGCATCATGTGAATATGCATAAAAAATGGAATGATTTGCATCATCATGTGAAACTTTTAAAGGTTGAGAAATTGCTTCATTTGGACCCACGCTAGACTGTCCGCATGTAAAAAGAGGCAACAAGGTATCAAACACATGCAACCATGTCAAGCCTCATATGGAGTGATAGATTGCAATGCTTTAGTGGGACATATGTTGAGTACATATGTTGCACACATAACAACCTCAAGCCAAAAACTAGTGGTAAAGCTTGACTCTTGACCATACACCTCATCATCTCCATGAGCGACATGTTCTTCCTTTCAACAACTCCATTTTGTTGAGGCGTATATGCCACTCTACACTGATGTTTTATCCCATGTTTAGCTAGAAATGCATTAAAATCAAAAGACATATGTTGCCCCCCTCAATGAAAATGGAGGGTGCCCATTTTACATACTAACAGATTTTCAGCCAAAACCAAAAACTATTTGAAGCACATAAACAATTTGGAATTTTCTTTGAGTGGATACATCCATGCACGCCTAGAAAAATCATCAATGAAAGTCACAAAGTAAAGGTAGTTCCCAAAAGAAGGTGTCTGAATAGGACCAATATAGACATCATTATGAAAAGCAGTGATCTTGGCTAATGCTAAAACTGATAACACATTTTCCTTGATCTCTGGCACGAATAAAGCATCTAAAATGTAAAACAACTGCCATCTGCAATAGTTAGAATGATCTTACCAACTTCCATGATAGGATAAGAGGAGTTGTTGGCACATGTGACAACATTCTCTGTAGAGCATGCTTAAGTGAAGTGAAGAAACTGTGTTGCGAGGTAATATGTTTGGTTGCCCCACTATCAAAGTACCAAACATCTAAGTCTACTGTAGACATACACTGTTCATGAGAAGATGGGTCATAATTGCAAATAGTAGTGAACACCAATTCTTCATTCTGCACAAGATTTGTAGACTCTGATTTGGGTGTAGAGGCTTCTGCAACAACCATTCTAGCTATTTTTTTATTTGCCTCTTTTGCAACTAGTTTTGGACAACTCTTTATGACATAATCATTTCCTTTGCAGTATTTGCAAAATATTTTTTTCCTTTTTGTTGTCTTATCTTTGTCATCCTTCTTTGATTGTGTAGAATTAATAGATTTTTGCTTACTAATAAATGAGCTCCATTTACCTTTGCAATTCTGACTAGCCAGGAAAGCTTGATCTGCAACATGGATAATGGACCTGTTCTGCCTAGACTGATCTTCTTGCAACAGAAGAAAGACTAACTCCTCAAATATTAAGGGGAATACATCATTGCTCTCAACCATGGCCACTAACTAAAATACCTTAATGCAAAAAATGATTGTATCTCAAAAAGTTGAATAGAACTACCTTGTCTAGTTCCACTAAACCTGTAGCAGACTTTGAGCCACTTATACTAGCAAACCAAAACCTCTATATATCTTTGGCATAAAAAGATGAAATTACCTACATAGGCACTATAATGGTGTGTTCGGAGGCTAAAACGATCTCAAATCATGATTTAGATACACATAGTGAAGCTATTTTGAACTCCTAATCACCTTCGATATGCTCACCGATTTTCGTGCAATTTTGAGACTGTGACTAGAGGATGTCGACAACACCAAGATGAAGGGGCGACCTGTTTTGATACAAATTGTTGGAGTTTGAGGTATGCGGAAGCACACAAACAACACAAGGAAGAAGAAGAATCTTGGAGCACAACACACAATAGTGAATGTATTACCAAGAGAATGTACAAAGATAAGTGACCTATTAGGGTTATAGGCATATATACAAGCCCGGGGAAAAAAACCTCATAAAGAGGGAAAAAAGTGCCCCGATGGTCCTAGTGTTTTCACACATCACTACCTAAATATACTAGCAGGAATCTGACATGTCTACTACTGAAAATTCTTCAAATACAAAGAATGTTGAAGCCAACATGGCTCAAGATTTTTGGGCATGTGTTGTTACATGTCATTATGATGCATCTTCCATTCTAAGTGCATGGTTGTGAGTGAGGCTAATTCAGATTGACTCTTTGAAAGTGAAAAACACATAACTTCATGCAAAAAGGTTCTTTGCATCTTTGAAAGATGCACCCAAAAGAGGACATGTGGTGTGTGCAAACAATGCCTCTTATCCTATCATTGAAGTAGGAGAAATTAAGCTTATAGCTGGAAATGGAGGTGTGATTCTCTTGAAAAATGCATTGTATGTACCCAATATAAAAAAGAACTTAATTTCAATTATGTTGATTGCCAAAGTTAAACTTCAAGTACACTTTGTTGACAATAAGTGTATGGTTCATGTTTTTTGAAGTATTTTGATAGCGATGCACCTTAGTGGACTCATCTTCTCGAGAGCTCCATGATGATACCCTCGATGTAGAAAACCTAGCTCTAGATGCCACACACAGTACTCTGCACACAACCTGGAGAATACACAGAAAACAAAGTACACAGAGAGCACAAACACAAATTTCTTGTGTGTTACAAATACAGTCGAACTTAGAGTATGTGGCTGACTAGGCCACTATATGTTTTATTAAAGAACATATACAAAAGTGTCTGATGGCCATTTGGCCTTTCACATGGACACTAATAGTAATAATGTCCCACTAAAGACCAATATGGCCAAAGTGTCTATGGGAGAAAAATAAAGAACGATAAAGAGTGTAAGTATACAAACTATATCTCCCATGTGATGGGCATGTTACATAGTATACAAGTAACTATGTAAGATCATGGATCAAGTAACTTCCATCAAGTGACAAAAGTGTTGAAATCTATCTTGTGGTAGAGCTTTAGTCAAAGCATCTTCAACATTATCTCGAGTATGAACCTTCTCAAGAATAATGTGCTCAATAGCTAAGCAATCTCTAATGAAGTGATACACCTCAATGAGCTTGGTCTTTGCATGATAGACCAAATTCTTAGCCAACACAATGGCACTCTAACTATCACTAAGAAAACGAGGTACATGCTGAGATAGACCTATATCACAAGCAAGATGGGAAAGCCAAAATGCTTCCTTACATGCCTCACTTGCTACAACATACTCTCCTTTTGTAGTGCAAATAGTTGTACATTCTTGAAGATGAGATCTTCAAGAGATAGAACCTCCAACAAAATGAAAAATGTACCCTGATGTGGGCTTATGATTGTCTACACAACTAGCATAATCAAAATCTGTGTAACTAATAATGGATGCTTTCCCTCTAGCCAATCATAGAAACTTGTCCTTAATGGCACTCAGATATCTAAAAATCATCTTGATTATTCACAATGCTTCCAAATCATCTTGGCTACTTCACAATGATTCTTGCTAGGATTGGACATATATATGCTCACAGCTCCCACTACAAATACAATGTCTGCTATCGTAGCTATCATAGCATACATGACACTACTAGCAACAGACTGATAAGGAATTTTGGTCATGAATTCCTTTTCCTCATCTGATTTGGGGAAATTATCCTTGCTCAATTTCACATATGTGGGTAAAGGTGTACTCAATGCCTTTCCACCTTGCATATTGAACCTGTGAAGTACTTTGAATATGTACTCACTTTGAGACAAGTATATGCATCTTTTACTCCTATCATGTAATGCACATGCCAAGAATATGTTAAGCATGACCCAAATCCTTCATATCAAATGTTTGACTCAACTTCTTTTTTAGAATTGACAAGTCAGAAGAGGACTTCCCAACATTCAAGATATCATCGACATAAAGTATCAGGCATATCAAGCTGCCATCTAAGCATCTCTTTGTGTAAAGACAATGATCCTCATTGCTTTGAGAATAGCCTTAAGACTTCATAGTCATTTTTAAGATCTCCATGCAAGAAAGCAGTTTTCACATCCATTTGGACTAGCTCTTAATCCTCCATTGCAATGAATCCAAGCAACATTTGATGGGTAGTCATCTTGAACACTGGAGAGAAGATTTCCTCGAAATCAAAACCATGTTGTTGCTTAAAACCCTTTGCAACAAGTCATGCTTTATACTTTGGAGAAGCACTATCTAATGTGAATTTCAGCTTATGTACCCATTTACATCGTAAAGATTTCCTTCCCTTTAGCAAAGGTACTAAATCCCAACTACCATCCTTATGAATAGAATCCAACTCACTCTTCATGGCTACGCTCCCACTTAACATGATCATTTGTATGCATAGCCTCTTTGTAGCAAGAAGGCGGACCAACATCTATTAGCATAACAAAATCCAAACCTGGAACATATCTATCAAGTAGATGTGAGACACATATAGTGTCTCAATGGTTGTTGATGTTGATGACATAATCTTCACTGGGTCATGTGATGCAAAACTTGAAATCCTTATGGTTGATTTGCAGCATACTTTTGATGTCACTTATCTTGGTTTTTTCAGCTACTATGTTGGCATCTAGTTTGTATCTATTGAGGGGGAAATTGTTATGCATCAAGCAAAGTATGTTGAAAAAATACTTCAGCATTTTGACTTTGAGGATTGCAAGCTAGTTTCTACAGTAGTTGAGGTAGATTTAGGTTCTCGGTTGAGGATCCCAGTGATGCATTTGACACTTCTCTTTATTAGAAAGTTGTGGGATGTCTTATATAGGCATGCAACACAAGGCCAGATATACAATATGTAGTTTTCGAGTTGAGTCAATTCATGCATAGCCCTGGCACTAAGCATTGGCAAGCAATGAAACATGTGTTTAGATATCTCAAAGGCACTTTGAGTTTGGGTCTCTTTTATGGTAGAGATATTCATGCATGCTTACATGCTTTTACAGATAGTGATTGGGTTGGTTGTTATGATACTCACATGTCCACTAGTGTTAATTGCTTTTTCGTTGGAGACATGCATATCTTGATTGAGTAAGAAGCAACCTACACTGGCAACATCAAGTTGTTAAGCTGAGTAGGGGGTATTTTTTCATAGCTACAGTGGAGTTTATATGGCTGAGATGCCTATTGATGGGTCTTTTCATGGAGATTGATATTGCTAGACATATTCTCAAATGGTTGAGAGAACTTGGAGAAGCTTATAGGAGGTAGAAAAGTGAGTTGTGAAGTGACAAAGTTTGTTCCAACCATCCAACACAAGACCAGCCCTTGTGCTTACGGAGTGTCAAATGGATCTTATAGGCATGTGATTAGTGCAATAAAATCCATTATGTACTTTGGAGCATCAAGGAGAAAGAGTTGATCCAAAACAAATAGGTTTGCACATTGACTAGCTCCAAAAACTTGTTATCTTTAAATAAAACGATCAACTTCAAATGCTCATAGAAACCAGCATGATTACAATTGAAAAACTTCTCTTTGGAGGAGTTATATACATAGGGCTGAGTGTCTAAAATGCACAAGATTACAATTAATAAGCAAGATATGCTTCTAGAATGAACTTAACACTCAACAGAGGTACCCCCTATTTTTCAGGGTTGTGCAAAGATAGACCCTGAGACAATAGAATTATGCTTTCTCCAAATCTACTATATCAAATTCTTTGAAAATTTGTAGGCATAAACTAGACAATACTTCCGTTTCAATCAATGTTCATTCATTCAATTTAGCACTTTGTAGAAAGATCAAACACCTTTGCAAGTTCACTATTATTGAAGAATATGGTATAGAGAAATGAAGGAGCAACACAATGATGAACCAAAGTGTATGTATATCGCTTTAGGGTATTGTAAAATGGTTTTGAACTCTTTATATAGACTCTTGAAGTGTTCCAAGACTTCTACAAGTGGATTTTGAATTCAAATCAAGGTGCAATAGTTTGTTGAAGAGAATAAATTCACTTTCCTATAATCTAGGAAAGGTGAAGATCTAATGTGATCTACTTTTTGGTGATTGATTGATCATCAAGCTCAACCACCTAAAATTCATGGAATGTGATCTCTCTTTTTCTCCTTTTACATGTGTAAAAATCTAGGCTTTTACATTGATAAACTATCCATAAAAAATCCTTATGAAAAATACCAAAAATGAGCACAAATAAGTATCTCTTCAATGGGAAACTTTGACATAGTTCAAATGATGAATTTTTGAAATAGATCTCATCCACCTCAAGCATAGTGTAAGCTTAATGCTCCAACATCTCCCCCTAAAGCTAAAGTATGCTTGAGTCTTCATTCTCTAATAGGTTGAATACCTACCATTGATTTAAACCAACAAAGCTTTATTCCATCAATTGTGTTTGTCATCATATGTGCTACTTGCTTTTTATTTGGAAAAAAAGAAATGTCAATCTCCTTTGCCATGAGCTTCTCTGTGATAAAGTGGTAATGAACCTCTATGTGTTTGGTTCTTGCATTGCAAATAGGGTTTGCTACTAGATGCATGGAACTTACATTATCTCCAAATATGTGAGGTTTGGAACTCACAAGTCCCAAATCTGAGTACAATGCTTTTAACCATATTGCCTCTTGAGTTGCTATGGTCAAAGCTCTATACTCTGCTTCAATTGAGGATAAAGCAACTATTGGTTACTGCTTGGAACTACATGCCACTAACTTTGAACTTGCAAATGCTAAGTAACGAGAGGTACTTCTTCTATCATCCTTAGCTCCTGCCCAATCTGCACCTAAATAGATTTTGATATAAATCTATACCATGCATTTGTGAGCATCCTTTGGCAACTAATCTTCCCTTGTACCTGCAAATTGATCCATCTGAGTTTCCTTTGAATTTATATACCAATTTACAACTAATTACCTTTTGATTGGGTGACATTGGAACCAAATCCGAAGTGTCAAGCTCCTTCAATGCATCTATTTCTTCTTTCATGGCCTTTTCCCACTTAGGGTTTCCCTTTGCCACTTCATTGGTTGAGGGTTTTGAAATTGATTCCTTTTCCAAGTAGATTGTATGCTTTGTAACAAAAGTGTAATCATATCCATACCTTTTTGGTTGTCTTTTCTCCCTTGATGACCTTCTAGGTGCTTGCTTGGAGGATTCCCCACATTCTTGCATTTTTGCTTTGCCTCTCGACCTCAATAGCTTGTAATCAATTTCCCTTTCATCTTGTTCATCATTTGTATCACTTCTTGGATCTTGGACTTGCATATCATGCTTACTTTTTAATGGATGGAAATCATAATCAAAATCATATGGTAGAGTTACCTTTTGTTTGTCTTCATCATACCAAGACCTATGTTCTTCAAACACAACATCACTTCTTGTAGTGAATTTCTTGGTTGAAAGATCATAGAAAATCTAACCCATATGAGTTGAATCATATCCAATAAATACTACCTTTATTTCCCTTTCATCTAGCTTAGCTCTAATTTGTGAAGGTACATGGACATAAGCTAAACAACAAAACACCTTGCAATGTCCAAGACTAGATTTTCTTCCATACCATGCTTCATAAGGAGTTATAAATTGGAGTAATTTGGATCGTAATCTATTGACAAGGTACACAAAAGCTGAAATAGCCTCTACCCATAGAGAATGTGGGAACCTCTTTTCTTCAGTCATTGTTCTGGTTGATCCAACCAATGTCTTATTTCTTCTCTCGCCAATTCCATTTGATTGAGGAGAGTCCCTGGTAGTCACTTCCCTCTTGATACCTTTATCCTGCAAGAACTCATCACTTTCCTTGGAGAAGTATTCTCCTAGTCCATCGAATTTGAACTTCTTCATTGATCTACCTGTATGATTTTCCACTTTTGCTAGATAATTTTTTAAGCAATCAAACAATTCATTCTTACTCTTTACAAAGTATAGAAATAATCCATCTACTATGTTCATCAATAAATGAGACATAATACCTTGATCCTGTGAATGAAGGTTTTTTACTTGGTCTCCATAGATTAGTGTGTACTAAGTCCAAAAGGTTGTTGTGGATGTAGCCTTGTGGTTGAATGGTTGTCTTTGTCTCTTCCCAATCTGACATGCATCACAACAGTAAAGAGTCTACCAAGTTTTTTACATTTGGATATCTTCTTGAAGCCTTGACATGGATCTTCCACAAAAGCTCCATGTTGGATGAAGCTAACTTGCAAGCCTTTCTCAACTATTTGGCCTAAGCTTATTAGGTTTTTTGTAATAGTGGGAACATAGAGTACCTTTCTTAGAATGTTTGTCATGCCATTGGAATCCTTGCCATTACCAATATTCTCCATATTATGCTTTGTGTCATCTACTGTTTGGACTTCATGTTTATGCTTTGGACTTTCCAAATCAGATAAGAGAGCTATGTTGCCTGTAATATGATTTGAACATTCTGAATCTATGATCATCTTCTTTACATTGCTCAAAGATTAAATTGATTAAGAGAAAAGAGACTTCATTTTGTTGATCTTAAGATTAATTGTTGTAATCCCTTCGATTACAACCTCTATTGTTATTGTTGAAGTTGTGTCCATCTCTACCTTTATTGTTGCCATATCCACCTCTTCCACTTCCTTTTTGGGTCTTCCCACTGAACTAGCAATTTTGAGTGTTGTGGTTGGTCTTGTCATAGATGGCACAAGGTTGAACATTTTGGCCTTTGTTTTTTCATGGTTTGTTCCTTTCTTCTTCCCTTTCCACTTGCTCTTGCTTGCAAAGTTGGCTTGGGAAGTCTAGTCTTCATCCTCTTCCTTCTTCTTTCCTTTCAGCTTCTTGTCCCTCTTATCTACTTATAGGGCACTAGTCGCATTACCATGATGGGAGTTACCTTCCTTTATGCTATTGTTGGCCTCTTGATTAAAGAGTTGTCCAAAAAAGATGTTGAAGTTTAGAGTTTGCACATCCATGATGAGGTCATAAGCTGTGGTGAAGGATTTCCATTGCTTATCACTTCTAATTCTATTTAGAATCTCCCTCATGATGGCCTCTTCTTCATTCAGATCTCTAATGGATGCTAAATGATCTAAAACCTCCTTGACCTTGGTAATAAACTCTATGATAGTTTGTGTAGATGTCTTTTTCATTTGGTTGAACTCATTCCAAAGATGGTTCTTCCTTGGCTTTGTGCTTGCAGAAAAGAAAGTCTCTAGGGCATACCAAGTCTCTTGAGATGTCTTGCATCCTCTAATATGTGTTAATAGAAAATGAGACATAGCATTTAGTATGTATGGCCTTGCTTGATCATCCCTTGCACACACTAGTGTGATCTTATCTGTCTCCTCTTGTGCAGGTCCTCCTTTGGATCTTGGAGTAAGCATAGCTTCATCACTTGCTATAATTCCATAAATATTTCTTCCTTGCAAATAGGCCTCCACTCTAATTTTCCAAGCTACATACTTGTGTCTATCAAGCTTCTCAATCATTGAGGGAAATCCATCACCCATCTTGATCTAGCTCTAATACCACTTAGAGAACTTGGAGAAGCTTGTATGAGGTAGAAAAGTGAGTTGCAAAGTGACAAAGTATGGTCCAGCCAACTAGCACAAGACCAATTGTTGCACTTATGGAGAGTCTAATAGACCTTATAGGCATGTTATTAATGCAATAAAATCCACTACATACTCCTTACGTGGGTGTTCTTGTAATCATAAGTGTATTTCTGAAATCTTGTCTAGTGAAGTCAAAGAGCACAATCTAGTGCTCCCCTGACATTTTGGCAAGACTATCTTCATCAAAACCAAGCACCATGGATTCCCTATGTAAGGAGATTCAATCTACCATAAAGGACTCGATCTAACATGTCCAAGGGATGAAAAGATTGCTACGACAAGATGATCAATCAGTTTCAAGCTATGCCTTGAATATGAAGATGTTGTTTCGTGGAACTACATATCAAGAAGACTACATGGTTAATCAGCTTCAAAGTGGCCTCAATCTTGAAGTCAAACATCTCTTGATATCCATGTCTCAAGAAAATACCTTGGAGGATGTTATCAATCAAGCAATTCAGTGTGAGAATCAGCTGTTAAAAGAAATCCAAGTCCAAGAGTCAGAAGTCTTGAATAATCAAGACACTACTCCTCAAGAATCTGAACCAAGAATCTTTGAAGCCCAAAAAGTCATTACAAATGATATGGAGTATGCATGTTATGAAGATATCAAGAAGGTTAAGGATAAGGAGGAGTTCATGTGCAATTAAGGAGGTGTGCTTACTCAACACTCTTCATCAAAGGTCATGGAAACACCACAACATTCCACTAGAAGCTCAAAGGATCTATCGCATGAAGAACCCAAGGAAGCTCAAGAGAGACCCAGTCCTTCACCACTAATCAAGATTGAGGATCATGAAGAATTCGAGGTCATGCATGTATTAGATTCAAGAATCTCGCGAGGACGATTGGAATGCTTTATTCATTGTAAAGCATATGGCATCAATGATCATACTTGTGAACTTACAGAAAATCTTCAGAGAGCAAAAGTCAAGGTTCATGAGTTCCATATGAAGAATCCAATGGAACTCAAGCTACAGAGCATGGCCGCTCCTCGTGGAACTCGTCACTTGAGGGGGAGGTGATGTCATGGACACAAAGAAAACCATCTTAAATCTTAGATTCCATGTCAACTTCCTATATCTCATGTTTGGTTAGGATTTTGGAGAAAGTAATGCTACCATTACATCTGGAATGTGGCAAAACCCCAAGATCGACTGCCTATTCGTTGAATTCTAATCCCCAGAGGTCTTGTTTCTAATTGATGATGTCATTGATGCCATCATCAAATCGTAACCACCCTTCAAAACCTATAAAAGGAGAGGTTGGCCACATTCATTATCAGTCTTGTGGATGCATGTCATGGGAGCTCAAGAAGTCATGACCGCCAAGTAAGTACTCTCCAAGTTCCAGTTCCAGTTCTTGTTTTGTTCCTTGTTCCTTGTTCCAGTCTTGTCTAGTCTAGTTTTGGACATCCTGTCTTGTCCTCTTGTAATCTTGTAGTATGAGATCTTGTCGAGTTCTTTATTGTATCTAGTTCATCTCCCAAAAGGGAGTTCTTGTAATCCAGATATCTTGCTCCATCCCTACGGTCCCAGGTTGTGGGATCTCATGTATCATCTCTAGCTGAGTTATCAAACCTATTAGTCCCAAGTTGTGGGACACCTTGTATTAGCTACATATTCTTGTATCATTTTCCCTATGTGGGTGTTCTTGTAATCATAAGTGTATTTCCAAAATCTTGTCTAGTGAAGTCAGAGAGCACAATCTAGCGCTCCCCTTACAGAGATTACCTAGTAGTCACTTCCTTCTTGATACCTTTATCTTGCAAGAACTCATCAAATTCATTGGAGAAGTATTCTCTCCCTCCATGAGATCTGAGCTTCTTAAGTGATCTACTTGTATGATTATCCACATGTGCTAGATACTTTTTGAAGCAATCAAACACTTCATTCTTACTCTTGATAAACTATAAAATAGCCCACCTACTATGGCCATCAATAAATGAGACATAATACCTTGACCTGCCAATGAAGGTTCTTGATGTGGTCCCCACACATCAGTGTGTACTAAGTCCAAAAGGTTGGAGTGGGTGTAGCTTTTATGGTTGAATGGTTGTCTTTGTGCCTTCCCAATCTCACATGCATCACATTTGTTGATCATGTGTTGCTTTGATATGTTTGGAACTCCTAAAACACTTTGATCCTTGCATATATCTTTCAAGGTTCTCTCATTCACATGAGCTAGTCTCTTATGCCACACTTCAGGCTCACTTAGGGTTTGAGACCCAAACTTAAATAGAGCTATGTTTTTGGTTTCTCCTACTTTTAAATTAAAGATCCTACTATGATTGTCACCTCTAGCTATCTTGTTGAAGCCTTGACATGGATCTTCCACAAAAGCTCCATGTTGGGTGAACCTAACTTGCAAGCCTTTCTCAACTATTTGGCCTACACTTCTTAAGCTTTTTGTAATAGTGCGAACATAGAGTACCTTGCTCAGAATGTTTTTCATGCCATTGGAAGCCTCGACATTACCAATCTTCTCCACACTATGCTTTGTATCATCGCTTGTTTGGAATTCATTTCTCTACTTTGGACTTTCCAAATCAAATGAGAGATCTATGTTGCCTGTAACATGATTTGACCATCCTGAATCTATATAGAATAAATGATTATCTTCTTTAACTTCCTTGTGGCTTAGATTCATTCGAAGTAGTGAGTCTTCATGTTGTTGATCTTCAAAATAGTTGTTGTAATGCCTTTTGTTATGGTCTCTATTCTTATCGTTGAAGTTGCACCCACCTCTGCCTCTATTGTTGCCATATCGACCTCTTCCACCTCCTTTTTGGGTCTTCTCGTTGAACCAACAATTTTGAAAGGTGTGGTTGGTCTTATCAGAGATGGCACAAGGTTGAACATTTTGGCCTTTGGTTTTTTCTTGCTTTGGTCCTTTCCTCTTCCCTTTCCACTTGCTCTTGCTTGCAAAGTTGGCTTAGGAAGTCTCCTCTTCATCATGTTCCTTCTTCTTGTCTTTCAATCTCTTGTTCTTATTATATGAATATAGGGCACTAGTTGAATTACCATGATAGGAGTTACCTTCCTTTATGCTATTTTTTTCCTCTTGATTGAAGTGTTGTCCAAGAAAGATGTTAAAGTCTACAGTTTGCACATCCATGATGAGGTCATAAGCCATGGTGAAGGATTGCCATTGCTTACCACTTCTAATTCCATTTAGAATCTGCCTCATGATGGCCCCTTCTTCAATCAACTCTCCAATAGATGCTAACTGATCTGCAACCTCCTTGATCTTTTGGTAACAAACTCTATGATAGTTTTTTTAGGTGCCTTCTTCATTTGGTTGAACTCATTATAAAGATGGTTCTCCCTTACCTTTGTGTTAGTAGAAAAGAAAGTCTCTAGGGCATCCCAAGTCTCTTGATATGTCTTGCATCCTCTAATACATGGTAATAAAAAATTAGAGATAGAATTTAGTATGTATGACCTTGCTTGAGCATCGCTCGCACACCAAAGTGTGAGCTTATCTATCTCCTCTTGTGTAGGTCCTCCTTTGGATCTTGGAGTAGGCATAACTTCATCACCTGGTACAATTCCACAAAGATTTCTACCTTGCAAATAGGACTCAATTCCGACTTGCCAAGCTTCAGAGTTGTGTCTATCAAGCTTTTCAATCATTGAGGGAAATCCAGTACCCATCTTCATCTAGCTCTGATACCATCTTCATCTAGAGAACTTGGAGAAGCTTTTAGGAGGTAGAAAACTAAGTTGTGAAGTGACAAAGTTTGGTCTAGCCAACAAACACATGACCAACCCTAACACTTATGCAGAGTCAAATAGACCTTATAGGCATGTGATTAGTGCAATAAAATCCACCATTTACTTTGGAGCATCAAGGAGAAAGATTTCATACAAAACAAATAGGTTTGCGCATTGACTAGCTCAAAAAGCTTGTTATCTTTGGATGAAACAATCACCTTCAAATGCTCATAGTAGCCAACATGATTACAATCGAAAAAATTATTTTTGGAGGAATGGTACACATAGGGTTGAATGTCTAAAATGCACAAGAATAAAAGTAATAAGCAAAATATGCTTCTAGAATGAACTTAACACTCAATAGAGGTACCCCCTATTTTTCAGGGCTCCATAGAGATAGACCTTGAGATACTAAAATTGAGATTTTTGCAAATCTACTAAAAAAATGCTTTGAAAATTTGTTTACACATACTAGTGTCTAGCTACTACCTTTCCAACTATTCAATTTGCAGCTTTGTAGAAGAGCACGAGCCTCAGAAAGTTCATTGTTGTTAATGAAGATGGTGCAGAGAAATGAAGGAGCAACACAATGATGACCCAAAGTGTATGTATATTACTCCAATGTATTTTACAATGGTTTTGAAGTCTTTATGTATACTTTTGAAGTGTTCCAAGACTTCTACAAGTAGATTTTGAATTCAAATCAAGGTGAGATAATTTGTTGAAGAGACTCAATTCGCTTTCCAACAATCCAGGGAAGGTGAAGATGTAATATGATCTACTTTCTGATGATTGACTGATTGTAAAGCTCAAACAACTCAAATTCATGGAATGTGAACTCTCTTTTTCTCCTTTTATATGTGTAAAAGTCTAGGCTTTTACATTGGTAAATGATCCATAAAATGTCCTTATGAAAAGTACAAAAAATAAGCACAAATAAAAAATGCTCACACAAAGCACCTTGACATGCACTATCATTATGTCACAAAGAGACTCTTATTGATACATATGGCAAGCCTAAGTGTTTTCACATATCCATGAACTACCTTGGACTTTGAGAAGCAAATTTGTGCATTGTCGTTTATCCTTAGTTCATAACTAAGGAGAACTCTCAAATTACTTTTACCTATTGTAAAAGATTCTAAAAACCTGAAGTTGAGAATTAAGGCAACTCTAAAGAGACTCAAAATCCATGAGTCATATTTGAATTCAAAATTCAAATAAGTAGTTGAAAAGTCATTGGGGCATTTTGGTAGAATCATCAACAACTACCAATTAGAATCAAGGGAAAAAGCTTATATACACTTTAGTGAAGAATTCATGGAATGAGATAGATCTCTCACTCATTTCTAGAGTGACCATTGTGCTTATCTCATAGGCATTGGAGTCCTCCAACACCTCCAAGCATTGTACTTTACATAGTAATACATACACTTGAAGTTTCATCATCATCATCTTAAGATACTATGCATTGTCATCTATTTAGTATTCAGGTTTGTTGAATTCTTAGAGTCATTGAAGTAAACGTATGGTCTCATTCTCATCCAATGCTTGGATCATAAATGTAAAAAGCCGTTGAGCTTCAATATGCAAGGATTGGATAATTGGATCTATGTGTAGATAGATATGAATCAATCACTCAATGCACATATAACAAAGGCTCTGTGTAAAGGAATTAGACATTACCACTCTAGAATTGTGGTAAGACCTTCCCCATATTCATAATTTCTTCATATGTATGAACATATTCTTTAGCTGCACAAGACGAAGGAAAAGACTATCCTATGAAGAAAGGACATGGATTCAACAAAATATTGAAGGAAGCATACATGGACAAATAAGAAAGACAAAGAAGGGCTTAATCAACAATGAAAACAAGTATCTCAACCATGGATCTCTCATGCTTGAACCAAAATCAAAGGTGGCAAATGGATCAAAAGATACCACCTACCCCATGTTGTAAACCCTATATGACTACAGATCCCATATGTCCCTAGATCTCCACACAACCACTTAGATCCCAAATTTCCAAGTATGCCTTGGGATCCCATATGTCCCAAGATCCCAAGAATGCCATGTGTCACACCATCATGGATCCCATATGTCCATGGATACAAAAACCACATGGATGTCATATGTCCATGAAAACCAAGGGATGTTAAACGTCCCACACTTAGATGCCATATGTCGAAGTTATGCTTAAGGATCCAACAAGCTTTAAATCATTGAATTTGGGTAAGTACACATTGAGAAACGACTCTGACAAGATGAGTACAAAAGTCGGGTACTTGACAAAGAAGTGAAAATGAACAGACAGGGTTGCAATGAAAATTGGTAAGAATATAGTAGACTTATAGATCTAACTTTAACTCACTGAAAATGATGCACCAAGGTCAGAGAAACCATCTCTGCAATCTGACTGAGAAAACTGAGAGATATGGCAGTGAGTAGTACACTTCACAAGAACATGGAAATATGAACTCAATGGATCATAAAAATGAAAGTATATTGATTTTGCAACACAATGGGCTTACTGATACATATGTGTGCCTTGAAACCACACCTTGATATGGCATAAAGCGCAGCTCTTCGAGGTCTTCTCTGAGGTCTCTCTAACCATGACTAAAGCTGCCATCTATTTACAGTTGAGATTGGGAGGCGAACTTCCCTCAATCACTCTCAAATCAATTAGTGATTGATTTGATTCTCTATCTAACACAAATCATGAATTCGTGGCTGCTCTTTCCGTTTTTGATCAAATGGACTCAACCGTGTAAGATTCTTTCACTTTTACATTAAGTAAAGTCTTCAAAAGTTACACGGGGTAGTTCACAAGTGAACTTTACATTGTCTTCATTTTAAGGCTTCTTCTTTGAATTTGTGGGACTCAAGCCAATACTAAGGCTTGTCATAGACTTGCTCCAGCAGCTCCCCCTCAAGCCAAGTATGCTTGAGGTCTTCAATTTTCCAAGATTACCTGCAAACCTATCATAGCCTTGAATTTGCAAAGCTTTGTACCATCCAATGCTTTGGTTAGAATATCTGCACATTGTTGATGAGTGGACACATATGATATTTGAATCTCTTTGCTTAGAACCTTATCTTGTACATAGTGATAATGAACTTCAATATGTTTAGTCCTTGCATGAAAATAAGGATTAGCATCCAAATGAATAGAACTCATATTGTTACAAGTTGGAGTTCCAAACTCCAATCCAAGATCTGTGAATAATGTCTTCATCCACATAGCTTCCTAAGTAGCTATGGCAAGACCTCTATAATCAGCCTTTGTGGAAGAAAGAGCAATTGTAGGTTGCTTCTTGGATGACCATGAAATAAGCTTTGAGCTTGCAAAAGTAAGATATCTTGAAGTGCTCCTTCTATCTTCCTTGGAACTAGCCCAATCTACATCAGAAAATAGCTTCAAACCTAAATCAGATACATAAGGATAATAAAGTCCTTCATTTATGGTTCCTTTGAGATACTTGAGAATCCTTTTGGCAGCATCCATGTGTGGTTTCCTTGGTGTGTGCATAAATTGACTTAGCACACTCACACTGTAACATATATCTACTCTTGTCAATGTGGCATAGTTGAGACTACCCACTAGACTTTGATATGATGTGATGTCCTCTATGATTTCACCTTCATGTGAGCTCAATTTGTGATTGACCTCCATTGGAGTACCTGCAATCTTACAATCTTGCATCTTGAATTTTGCCAACATGTCCTTAATGTACGTTCTTTGAGTGAGAAACAAACCATGATCTTTGTAGACAACTTCCAAACCTAGGAAGTAGGTAAGTGAACCCAAATCATATATCTTGAACTCTTCTCTCATCTGATCTTTGATCTTCTTCATACCATCTGCATCATTTCCTGTCAATATAATATCATCTACATATACACATAGGTAGATGATCTCAGAATTACTATTTTTAATAAAGAGTGAAGGACCTGCCTTGCTTGGTTGAAAGACTTTGTCCTGCAAGAATGAAACAAGCCTAAAACTCCAAGCTCTTGGGGCTTGCTTGAGACCATACAATGCTTTGTTAAGTTTACACACATAATCAGGATAAACTTGATTCTCAAAACCAAGTGGTTGTGCCATATATAGCTCTTCTGTTATCCAACCATTCAACAATGCATTCTTTACATCTAGTTGAAGTATCTTCCAATTCTTGGAAGAAGCAATACTAAGTAACACTCTAATTGTAGGCATTTTAGCTACAGGAGAAAAAGTTTCTTCATAATCAACTCCTTGAGTTTGTGCAAAGCCTTTTGCTACAAGTCTTGCCTTATACCTGTTTATGGAACCATTAGAATTCTTTTTGAGCTTGTAGACCCATCTTGAGCCTATTACCTTCATAGGTGAAGTCTTGGGCACCAAATCCCAAGTGTTGTTTTCCTCAAGTGCTTCAATTTCTTCCTTCATTGCATGCTTCCGTTCTGTTTTTGCTTGGCCTCTTCAAATGATGATTGCTCCTCTTGGTTTATGTCTTGTGCTATGTAGATAGAATGTTTAGTTACTAATGAGGTGTCAAACCCATACCTTTCTGGTTTTTTCTTTTCCCTCATAGATCTTCTTAGGCCATGATGTGATGATTCTTCCTCATGTCCAAGTTCCTGCAATTTTGCTTTACCTTTAGACTTCCATGCTTTGATTGTTTCCATCTGAGATTCTTCATCATCCTCTGAGGTGTCTTGTTCTTCAATCTTTGGTTGATGTTCTCTACCAAGCTTTGGGAAATCTTCTTCAAGATCATATGGCAATTTGACCTTCTTGCATGAATCTTCATACCATGAATTGTTCTCATAAAAAACTACATCTCTGCTTACCAAGAATCCTTTGTTGGTAGGGTTGTATAACCTATAACCCTTTTGATTGTTTTCATATCCAATAAATACACACCTTTCTGCCTTTGGATCCATCTTGCCTCTAACCTGTGAAGGAACATGAACAAAAGCAATACATCCAAAAATTTTCCAATGATCTAAGCTAGGTCTTCTTCCATTCCAAGACTCATATGGAGTCATCCCATCAAGGGATTTTGAAGGCAACCTGTTAATCAAGTAAGTGGCTATAGATACAGCCTCATCCCATAAGTAATTAGGTAAATGCTTTTCATTCATCATAGACCTTGCAGCTTCAACAATTGTCCTATTCCTTCTTTCTGCGACTCCATTTTGCTCAGGAGTGTACCGTGTAGTTACCTCTCTTTTGATTCCTCTTTCTCGAAGAAAAGAATCAAACTCTTGGGAAAAGTATTCTCCCCCTCCATCTGACCTTAGCCTTTTTAGTGATTTACCTGTTTGATTCTCCACAAGAGCCAAATATCTTTTGAAACATGAAAAAACTTCATCTTTGTGTTTCATAAAGAATAGGATAGTCCATCTACTGCAATCATCAATAAAGGAGACATAATACCTTGATCCAGATATTGAAGCATCCTTGCTAGGTTCCCATACATTTGTATGAACCAACTCCAAGAGATCTCCATGCATATAACCTTTCTTCATGAATGGTAACCTGTGAGACTTTCCAAATTGACATGCACTACACTTATAAATCATAGGTTGTTTTGACAAGTTAGGGAGTCCAAGTACACTTTGGTCCCTTCAAATTTGCTTTAATGACCTTTCACCAATGTGCTAACCTTTTGTGCCATATTTCCAATTCTGTGAGTGTATGACTACCATAATTAAAGAGAGAAATGTTTCTAGTGTCTTGTAATTCATATGTGAACAATCTACCTATCTTTTCACCTTTTGCAATTCTTTTGAATCCTTGACTTGGATCTTCAATAAATGCTCCTGCTTTTGTGAACCTGACTTGCAACCTTTTCTCTACTATCTGCCCAACACTTATCAAATTGTTTGTAACGGTAGGGACATAGAGTACCTTAGTGAGTAGGTTGATGTTTCCATAAGGTGCTTTGACATTTCCTATTTTCTCCACAAGGTGTCTTGTATCATCTCTTGTTTGTACCTCATGCTTTTTCCTTGGATTTTCTAAATATGATAGGAGTGCCACATTTCCTGCCACATGATTTGAACAACCTGAATCTATGTAGAAAACATGCTCATTAGATTTACCTTGTGGCATAGCCATGTTCATGATCAATAATGAATCCTCTTTGTTTGAGTCTTCTATGTAGTTATTGAAGTATCTCCTTCCTTTGTAGCCTCCTTGATAGTTTGAATGATTGTAGTTGTTGTAGTTGCCATGATAAAACCTTCCTCTTGAGTAGCCATAACTTCCTCTATTGTATCCTCTGCCTCTTTGATTCCTGGAATTCCTAAAGCAATTTCATTTATATGATTAGTTAATCAACAAATAGAACATGAGTTGGAGACTTGGGATCTCCCCCTGCCTTGTCTACCTCCTCTTCCTCTACCTCTGCCATGTCTTCCTCTACCTGCATAGTTAGCTTGATATGTTCCTGCTTCATCATCCACTTTCTTTGACTTTCCTTTGTTTTCTTTGGACTTGCTTTTATAAGTATATAAGGATGAAGATTGTTTACCCTTAGAGCTTTCTCCATTTTTGATAAGCTTTGCCTCTTGAGTAAGTAGTTGTCCAATGAGTGTATTGAAATCGGGTACATGCATGTCCATGTACAAATCCATAGCTGTGGTGAATGCTTCCCACTTGTCATATGCTTTCAATCAATTGATGAACTACCTTACAATTTGCTCTTCATCTATTACCTCTCCAATGCTTCTCAACTGATCTACTATGTCCTTGAGCTTTGTGATAAAATCAGCTACATTTTGTTTGGGAGCCTTCTTGAGAGTTGTGAAATCCAGCCATAGTTGATGCTTCCTAGCTTTAGTACTTGAAGAGAAGAAAGCTTCAAGTGCATCCCAAACTTCTTGAGATGTCTTACAACTTCTAATGTGAGGCAACACAAAATCTGAGATAGAGTTGAGGAGATAAGACCTTGCAAGTGCATCCTTGGAGCACCATGTGCTCAATCTTTCTTGCTCTTCTTGTGTTGGTTGACTTTTGTTCCTGAAACTTGGCATAACTTCATCTCCAGCCACATAACCACATAAACTTCTACCTTGGAGATAAGCTTCCATTCTTAATGACCAAGCTGAGTAGTTACCTCTGTCTAATTTGTCAATTGATGAAGGAAATCCATCTTCCATCCTTGCTCTGATACCACTGTGAAGAGATGGATTGGTATGTGCTTGAAGATGAAGAGGTGTTGCAAAATCCTTGATCTACACCAGCCAAATAAACTCCAGGAGTATGTGGTGGGCCCTTTTAGCTTGTCAATGGATGTATTAGACACCCTATGTACCTTGGAAGATCACTCTCAAAAAGATAGATCAAAACAGATAAGTTGGAGTTAGCTTAGAGGTGAAGAACTTGCTATTTTGGTTCATACACCTGTCCAGTGTTTTGTATAATTCTCTAAGCACAGCAGCAATTAGCTTAATTTCTTTTGGGGAAGTCTAGTAAACTTAAAGAGCTAACTTTCAAGAGTAATTTCATAAAACATAACAAACCACACACTGAGAATGATGTTTAACAAGTGATGACATCATCCCGATTTTCATGGGCTTCTACAGTAATGAGACCAGTGAGCAGAAAAATGAATATAACTCAAGTTTTAATAGTTCAATGATTATGATAATTTTTATGCTTATAGTAGACAGTATGATAAATCCAAAAAACTTTAAATCATTGAATTTGGGTAAGTACACAGTGAGAAACAGCTCTGACAAGATGAGTAAAAAAGTATGCACCACATTTATAGATCATGTGTTGCTTGGATACATTAGTTATCCCAAGCACACATTGATCTCTATATATTTGCTTCAAGGTTCTCTCACCAATGTGCCCTAATATTTTATGCCAAATCTCTAACTCAAACAATGTTTGATCCTCGTAATTATAGAGTGCAATATTTCTAGTGTCTTCAAGCTCAAATGTAAATAGTCTACCTGTTCTCTCCCTTGGCAATTCTCTTGAATCCATGTTGGGGGTCCTCCACAAAAGCTCCATATTTGTTGAACCTAACCCTCAAACCCTTTTCCACTATTTGTCCAACACTCATCATATTCTTGGTGATAGTAGGTACATAAAGAACCCTACTCAATAGATTCCTATTCCCATCAGAAGTTTTGACATTTCCTACCTTGACCACTGAATGCTTGGTTTCATCACATGTCTACACTTGGTGCTTTGCCTTGGGCTCCTCAAGATCAGAAAGAAGAACTACATTGCCTGCTACATGGTTTGAACAACCTGAGTCAATATAGAAGAGGTGCTCATAATTCATACCTTGTTTTGAAGTCATATTCATAATGAGAAGAGAATCTTCTTGATCCTCTATATAATTGTTGAAGTCCTTTCTTGACTTGTATCCTCCTTGATAATTGTTGATGTAGTTGTTGTTGTAGCCATGGTTGTAGCATTGATTATGGTTGAATCTTCCTCTTGATTGTGAGTAGCCACCTCTTTGATATCTTCTTCCTCTTTGATTCTTGAAGTTCCTATAGCACTCATGCGTAGTGTGATTAGACAGTCCACATATATTGCATGGGGAAGAGTCGAAAGGTCTCCCCATACCTTGCTTACCTCCTTTGCCCCTTCCTCTTGAGTTCCTAAGATGGGATAAAACATCAGTGTACAATGTTGTATAAACCTCAACAAATTAGAGTTGGTGAAAGATAAACATGTCTCTCATGGAGATGATGAGGTATATGGTAAAAAATCATGCTTTACCACATAGCTTTTGGCTTGAGGCTATCATGTGTGCATCATATATACTTAATAGGTGCCCCATCAAAGCACTACAATCCATCACTCCATATGAGGCTTGGCAAAGGCTATCATTTGTATCATCCACATACTAAATGCATTTTTGTTAGCCATGATGTTGCTTTTTTTGGAAGATGCAATTCAACAATTATTTTCATGTACTAAGGAGACATCAATTAACTCCAAAGATGTGTATAAGAATTTTCTAGCTCTTTTTAGAGGTGGAGAATGAAGTGCTAGTCCCAATGAGGCAATTTCTTAGCCTTTACAAGTTTTTCACGATGATACACATCATTCCATTTTTTATGCAGATTTACATGATGCACTTGTTGATGAGAGGGCTGACATAAAGGAGGCAAAAACCATGCCTAAATGTGTTGGAGTTTGAGGTCTATGGAAGCATGCAAATATCACAAGGAAGAAGATAAATCTTGGAGCACAACACACAATACTAAATGTATTACCACTAGAATGTACAAAGATAAGTAACCCATTAGGGTGACAGATCATGAACTGTACATTTGTCATCAAAGAATTTCACAACTAAGCCAATCTTGGCTAAAGCTAAAACTCACAACAGATTTTTCTTGATCGCTGACACAAATAAAGCATCTGAGAATGTAAAAGAACTACCATCAATAGTAGTTAGAATGATCTTACCAATTCCCATGATAGGATAAGAGGAGTTGTTGGCACATGTGATAGTATTCTCTGTAGGAGTAGGCTCGAGTGAAGTGAATAAACTGTGCGACAAGGTAATATGTTTGGTTGCCCCACTATCAAAGTACCAAACATCTAAGTCTACTACAAATATACACTGTTCAGGGGAAGATGGGTCAAAACTGCAAACAGTAGCAAACACCCATTCTTCATTGTGTACTAGATTAGTAGACTCTGTTTTTGGTGTAGAGGCCTCTGCAACAACCATTCTAGCCTCTTTTTTCTTTGCCTCTTTTGCAACCAATTTTGGACAATTCTTTATGACATGATCATTTGCTCTATAGTACTTGGAATTTTTTTTTGCTTTTTTGTTTTCTTGTCATCTCTGTCATCTTTCTTTGATTATGTAGAATTAGCAAATTTTTGCTTACTAGTAGAAGAGCTCCATTTACCTTTGCCCTTCTGACTAGCCAGGAAAGCTTGATCTGCAACACACATAATAGACCTATTCTGCCTAGACTGATCTTCCTGCAACATAATAGAGACTAAATCCTCAAATGTTAAAGCATTTGGATTGCCCTTCATCATTAACAAAGAGTAGAAGCAAAACTCTAGTATGAATTGAGAAGATCATTCAAAACAGTCTGCACAAGTGAACTATCAGGCAAGACTTCATCAGTAGAAATTAATTGTTCTTTCAAATCTTTGATCTTTGTTAGAAAATTGTTCATAGAATCACCTTCATTCATGTGCTCACTCTCCAACTATTTTCAGAGGTAAGCAACATGAGCCTCATTCCTAGCATGGTACAATGTGGTAAGTGTATCCCGAGCATCCTTAGCTATTTTGCAAGAGCGAATGTGAGGAATAATGGCATGTTTGACAGACAAGGCTATCAATGCATGTGCTTGAGAATCTCTACCATCCCAACAAATTTATATAATCCCATAATGGGTAATTCGTACCATCCAACTTATCCTCAACAACCAACATATAGAATACATCACTGCTCTCCGCCATGACCACTGACTAAAATACCCTGATGCAAAAAATTGATTGTATCTCAAAAAGTTGAACAAAACTACCCTATCAAGTTCTGCTAAATGTGTAGTAGACTTCGAGACACTTATATTGGCGAACCAAAACATGTATATATCTATGGCACAAAAAGAAAAAATAGCCTACACAAGCACTATGATAGTGTGTTCAAAGGCTGAAACAAGCTCAGATCGTGATTTCAGCATCGGAAAGTGAAGTTTTTTATCTCCTAATCAGCCTCAGTATGCTCACCAAATTTTATGCGATTTTGAGACTGTGACCGGAGGGGTGTCGATGATGCCCTAGATGAAGCGGCAACTTGCTCTAATACCAATTGTTGGAGTTTGAGGTCTATGAAAGCATGTGAACAACACAAGAAAGAAGATAAAGCTTGGAGCACAACACACAATACTGAATGCATTACCACTAGAATGTACAAAGATAAGTAACCCATTAGGGCAATAGGCATATGTACAAGTCGGGGGAAAAAAACTCATAAAGAGGGAAAAATGTGCCTTGGTCATCCTAGTGTGTTCACACACATCACTAGCTAAATATATCAACAAAATGGTTGGTACAGACTTTGTGAGATAGCAAATTAGATGCACCTCTATGATATCATACTTGTTCAAGCTCTCATAGTGCTTCTTTGCATCAGATTGCTATGGAATGGTTGCCTCTAGTCTTTGAAATGAGAATGAGCCTGTTTCTTTTGATGAAGCACAAAATTAAAAAATTTGGATGGCTACTATGCAATCTAAAGATGATGCTATTATGAAGAATGGTACCTGGTCTTTATGTTATTTGCCTCATGGCAAAACGACCATTGGCATTAAATGGGTATACAAGTTGAAGCATAAGCTTGCTAGAAAGTCAAAAGGTATAAAGCTAGGCTTGTTGCAAAAGTTTATGCTTAAGAAAGAGGCATTGATTTTGATGAGACCTTTGCACCCACATGCCAAATGACTACCATTCATAGCATCTGTGCACTTGCAACCCATCATGGTTGGAATGTACATTAGTTGGACATTAAAATTGCATTTCTGAATGGTGACTTACATGAAGAAGTGTATGTATTTAAACCACATGGTTTTGTGCAAAAAGGGCATGAAAAAAGTGTGCAGGTTGAAAAAGGCATTATATGGTTTGAAGCAAGCACCACATGCTTGGTATGAAAATATACATGCTACTTGATTGCACATGGTTTTGAAAATAGTCCAACTGAGAGAACCTTATATGTTAAAAGCATGAAAATGATGTGCTTCTAATCATTGTTGTGTATGTTGATGACATGTTTCTCACTAGTCCTGATAAGAAGCATATTACCTCTTTTGAGATGTCAAATTTCAGACATTTGCATCATTATTTGGGCATTCAATTTATGCAAGTTGATGGGGAATAGCTTTGTGTCAAACAAAATATATTGACACAATATTGTAGAATTTTGGCCTTGAAGATTGTAAACCTATTTCCACTCCTATGGAAATAGGTTTATGGTTGACTCTTCATGATGCTAGAGATGCATTTGATGTTGTTCTCTATCAGCATGTTGTTGGATGCTTGATTTACTTATGCATAAATCAGCTTGATATTCAATTTGCTATCTCACATATGAGAAGGTTTATGCATTGGCAAGGTGTCAAGCATCGGCAAGTAGTCAAGTGCATCTTTCGCTATTCGGGTGGTACCCGACTACTTGGATTATTTTATCCCAAGGGGGAATCACTATCACCAAATTTACATGCTTTTTTTAACTCTGACTAGGCTAGTTGTTATGACACTCATGTGTCCACTAGTGGTTTTCTCTTCATGCTTGGTAGCTCATGCATATCTTGTTTGAGCAAGAAGTGGCTGAGTATAGGCTAGCTTTCACAGTGACAATTGAGTGTGTGTGGCTTAGATGCCTTGTGGCTAATTCGGGTGTTGGTTAGTCTTCTACCACCACCATCTTCATTGACAATTAGAGTGCATTGGCAGTTGTGAGGAAGCCTATGTTCCATGCTTGCACAAAGCACATTGAGGTGCATTATCATTATGTTAGGAGAGGTTCTTTTTTGGAGAGACAAATTTGGCATATGTGTCCACACAAGATAAGATTGCATATCTTCCCTCAAGAGAAGTTTGAAGCTTTTTGCAAAGCGTTGAGATTTCTTCCTTTTGTGGATTGATCTCTTTCCACATAGTTGGCACTTCCTTGTACATGAGTGCTAGTTCCTTGTTCATCGCATCACTCGCAGGGGGTATTTGTTGATATATTTTGGTAGTGATGTGTGTGAACACATTTAGGACTTCCAGGGCACTTTTTTACCTCTTTGGGAGGTTTTTTTCCCCTGGCTTGTATATATGCGGATAACCCTAACAAGTGACTTATATTTGTACATTTACTTGGTAATACATTTAGTACTATGTGTTGTGCTCCAAGCTTCTTCTTCTTCCTTGTGTTGTTCACGTGCTTCCCCACACGTCAAACTCCAACATGTTGCACTTAGCTTGTCTTCTATAATCAATAAAGTTTGAGGTCGTTTGTCTACTTCTCTCTTTGTTTCCTAGAACTTATGCACTCTAGAGGCATCAATATGAGAATATGGGCAAAACAAAGAGCCAGTGTGAAGCTTACACAAATACATATGATGGAAGATCCCTCACAATGGGTTGTGCCCCTTCGGTATACTATGTAGAGGTTGATAAGAGGTTGGGCAAAAAGATGTAAGACCAATTAAGAGCTTGATGTTTACACAACAAGATTTTGTGGGTTCTAACATGTATAACAGGTACTCATGGAGCATAATGTCTCAACTCAAAAATCCACTTCTTTATCACATTCTCAACAACTTGCCTTACTAATAATTGAGAATATCAAAAGAAACACATGTGCGCCTCTGTAGCTCAGAGGACATGATCTATTGACACATTGCAAAAATGAATGACAATCAGTGAAGGCTTCACAATGAGTAGTGCATCCTTTCCATCTTGATGAAGGAAACAATGATTGCATTCCCTTGAATGGTGTCTACTTTCGATGTAGTGATCGCTCCCTCTCTTTGTATTGTTTTAATAAAGCGGCTCCATTTGTATTGTTTATCATCTACTTGTTTTATGACCATTGCACCCGTTTTCTCTAGCCTTCCTCTTGCAAACATGATCTAATGGTGCCGTGAATGCTATACATCATCTTTTCCGAACGATACTTCAAAATATTCTTGTGAGCCAAAGGAAATGGTTCCTCTTTGAGTTCATCCCAAAATGTGAGCTTCTTCTAAAACTACTCACATTAGGAGTATATCTCTGATGGAAGGTTTGGCTAAGATTTGTTGTTGAAGATGGAAAAATAATGCCATTGCAAGTGAAAGTGCTCATAAGCACATTTTTTCTAGTCATATGGCTCAAAATCACTTTATCTTTTCTCACCATACAAACTTCTAAAGTAATAAGCCAATAAGTTTCAGCAATCCTAAGGGGAAGAATCAAGATTAAGAGACCAAAAATGACTAAGGAAATATGAGATAGAGCTTAAAATCACTTTTATGGAAGAAATATGGGAGGGAGGGAGGGGTTAAGAATGAAATACATGCTAATGATGAAGATAATGAGGATAAAATTCAAAAGAAAATGCTACAAACAAGCTACCTATGCTCTGATACCATGTTGAAATGACAAAGCACTTCTCCCACTCTAATAGCAACCACACAATAAACAAGCTATGGAGAAAGAAATGAAAGATATGAAAACATGATGAAATGGATTAAAATGGAAATCACTTACATACAATGTTCTATGAGCATGGAGACTCCATGAGGAGAGGGAGGCCCTCCTTATATGGAGTAGAGGGCAAAATACATTGCATGTGGGATAAATGAACTCACATGAGAATGATTCTAGTTTCAAAAAAAATGGTAGAGCATCAACAACATCAACATTCCAAATCACTATGGTCATATTTATGTATAATTTGCAATCTTACAGACTATGGTCATATTTATGTATCATATGTAAGCTTACGAAGTCTACTAGAATATCCAAGAAAGAAATATGCATGTTTTTGCAAAAAATTGCTCATCCCTATACTCTACCAACACCACCTCATAGGGGTATTAGAGTATCATCATAGTGTATACATTATGGGTGATGATTTTCCTTCTTCAATTGATAGATTGAATCTAACTACTTAACATGCTCTCTAAGGATGGAATCATATTTGCAAGGAAGAAATCCATATAGATACATATCTAGAGATGAGATCATGCCTATGCTAAGGATTAAAGGACAACAAACTCAAGAAGACAAAGAGAGGTTGAATACATCATGTGGAAAAGGTGTTTTGATAAGGTCATATATCCTAAACTCTTTTTTTTCATTTCTTAATTCCACATATTAGGGATCGTAAGACTTCACTCCCTTAAGAAGTGATCCAAGCAAAGTGTCATGGACTTTGTCACCAAGATAAACGACATAGTTGACCAATTAGGAGGCATTGGAGATATCACAGATAAAGAGCAAATAATAAGACAAGTCATCAATGGAATCAAAGTAGATGATAAGCGGGAAGCATTCACCACTACCATGGACTTATATATGGACATGCAAGTGCTGTATTTCAACACACTCATGGGAAAAAGCTTCACTCATAAAGCCAAAATCCTCTACCTTGTACACCGATAAAGGTAGATAAAGATGCTAAAGAAAAAGGGAAGAAGTGTGATGAAGAAGCAAGTAAATCCCAAGCCAACTTTGAAGGTAGAGGGAGAGTTCAAGTAGAATGGGCAAAGGAGGTAGACAAGAAAGGGGGAGATCTCAGAGCTCCTCACCTTTTGCTATATGTAGACTTAAAAATCATATCAACGAGCATTGTTTCAAGAACCCAAGGAACCAGAGAGGAAGAGGACCTAACGAAAGAGGACATGGAGCACCTAGAGGCAGATACAACAACTATGGCTACAAATGGAAATAAGAATTTAAACAACTATCAAAGAGATTACAAAGGAAGAAGAGACTACAAAAACTATAATGATGATCAATCATAAGAAAACTCTCTTCTACTCATGAATATGACTATGAAATAAGGTAAATCAAACAAACATGTATTCTAAATTGATTCTGACTATTCAAATTATGTAGCAAGGAATGTAGCACTACTCTCAAATTTAGAATTCCCCAAGCAAAAGCATGAAGTGCAAATATGAGAGGAAACAATGCACCCTATGGAGAATATTGGAAAAGTGAAGAAATCAAATGATAATATGAATTTATTGAGTAGAGTTCTCTATGTACCTAGTATCACCAAGAACTTGATAAGTGTAGGATAGATTGTGGAGAAGGGATTGCAAGTATATTTACAAAGTATGGAGGCTATGTGGAAGATCCATACCAATGATTTAAGAAGATTTCCAAAAATAAAAAGGTAGGTGGGCTATTTAACTTTGAACTCTAAGACACAAGGAACATAGCATTGTTCAATTATGGTACACGAACTCTAGTAGAGCTAGAAGTTTAGCACAAACGATTAGCTCATATTGGAGAGAGGATGTTGAAGAAAATTAACAGAGAGCAAAGTCTACTCAGACTACCAAATATTACAGAGAAAAATATGATTTAAAACTCTCACAATCTAACTTTCACAAAAAAGGGATACATACATGGAGACATCTTGAAGCTTGTTCACACTTGTGTTTGGGAACCAAGCAAGGAACCATCCACCTTAGGGTCAAGGTATTATGTGTCTTTGATTGACAATTATAGTAGATGGACTATACTCTATTTCATGAAGCATAAGGATGACGTGTTTTCTTGTTTCAAAAAGTATTTTGTACTTGTAGAGAATCAAACAGATAGAACATTGAGGAGGGTAAGGTCTGATGGAGGGGCATAATATTTCTCCCACGAGTTTGAATATTTGTTTCAAGGGAAGGGAATCAAAAGAGAGATTACAACCACATACACACATGAGAAAAATGTGTTAGAGAGAGGAGGAATGGAAGCATTGTAGAAGCATCTAGGTCAATGCTCAACTAGAAGAAATTGCCCAACTATCTATGGGTAGAGGAAGTATCCACTACCACTTACCTTATCAATAGGTTACCTTCAAATTCTTGGAAGGAATGGCACCCTATGCAGCTTGGAATGGAAGAAGACCAAGATTGGATCATTGCAGATGTGTTGCACATGTACACATGCCTTCACAAATTAGAGGGAATCTTGACCCCATGGCAAAGAAATGTGTGTACATAAGCCATGAACTAAACCAAATAGGTTATATATTATATAATCCTAGCACTAGAGGATTCATTGTAAGTCTTGATGTAGTGCTTGATGAAACTAAATCTTGTTCTGAAGATGATTGCAAGAAAATGAACTTGCATTATGACTTAGAGGATGACTTTCTAACTCTATCAAGTAAATCTCCACACACACATGAAGAATTATGTAAATTGGGGAGGATGATTTGAAGAAATCTAGAAGGGAAATCGAATTGTGGAACGCCTAAGGTAACACCAAAGTGCAAGAGTTAAGAGATGTATCAAAATCATCTCAGCAAACAATTAGAAGATCAACTAGGGAAAAGAAGAATTTAGGATGGTATGGATATGATACCTCATTGGTCACTAAGCATTCTATATACATGGCTCAAGACATGAACTATGAAGAATGTGTTGGATCACCAAGCTTTCACTATGCTTGAGATGAACTTCTTTCTCACTTCAACCATCATATGGATGGTACTATACATGTACTTTGAGAGTACCACTTATGTGCACAGTTTTCTTTGTATTGATTGTATGATCACTGATGATAATTTATTTTTGTAAGGTAAAAGGCCCAAAACTGATGGGTTGAAAGTATTTAAGATTGATTTTCAATAAGTCAACAAAAAGGTTGATATAATTTCAACTTTCACTTTCCCTATAATGTAGCAAGAGGTCTAATCATCCTCAACAAATAGTCCCACAAGGATTTGAATTCAAAACCATGAGATTTGAGTCAAGTAAGATCACCAAAAGGTCTATATAAGACCACATATTCTTTTTACATAGAGAGAGCGATGATTTGATGTAATAAAAATACATTTTTGGTCATTGCTTGGTGCCACATCAATTTTTTGATCCTTCTTTTTTAGACTTAGTCATCTTGCATAGCTTGGTTCTCTCTCTAAAAATCTCCAAAATCAAGTGATTGAGCACTCATTAGAAAGCTATTACTTTCTAGTTTATGTATATAAATTTTTCAGGTAATTTGGCTCCATATATTTAGAGAAATCTCTAGTTGAAGGTCTCGGGGTTATCTTCTACACAATCCTAAAAAGTCAAGAATACACCCAATAAATGTTAAATTCAATTCTCATTCACTGGTTAGTATATGTTGGGGATTTTATGCATTATAGCAAGTGAACCCTATGTATGACATTCCCTTAAGAGGAATTTTTCCAATTGTAGCTATGTTGGCTGCTCTTAGTGTTTGAAGTCATAGCTTCCATCCAAATATAGAAGGTTTTTGTGAACTAGTCCATGTGCAAGTTATTTGTTTTGCATCAAATTGTTCTTGTTGATGTTTCAAAGTACCCATTGGGTTTTATTGTATTAATGACAAGCCCAAAAGGTCTATTTTACATATCCAAAGATCTAGGGTAGGTCTTGTGTTGGTTTCCTGGACCATCTTCACCATCTGGCAACCCAAATTTTCAAGCTTCTCCAAAGATCTCCATCTTCTTTTAGTTGTATTAGAGGAACTTCAAGATGGCACATGGATTTCCATCAATAATTGAGAAACTTGATAGACACAACTATGTATTCTAAGATCCAACAAAGGACCTATTCAAGAGGAAACATATAATCTCACACTTTGGTGTGCAAGGGATGCTCAATCAAGGTCATACATACTAAAATCTATGTCTGATTTTCAATTACCACATATTAGAGGATGGAAGACATCTCAAGAGACTTGGGATGCTCTAGAGACTTTCTTTTCTACTGGTAGCAAAGCAAGAAAGAATCATCTCTAGAGTGAGTTCAACTAGATGAAGAAGATTCCAAAACAAGAAATCATGGAGTTTGTTGCAATGTAAAGGAGGTTGGATATCAATTGGCTTCCATTGGAGAGATGATTGAAGAAGAGACCATCATGAGATAGATTCTGAATGGGATTAGGAGTTACAATCAATGACAATCTTTCACCACATCCTATGAACTCATCATGGATGTACAAACTCTAGACTTCAACATCTTTCTTGGACAATTCTTCAATAAAGAGGCCAACAATAGCATAAAGGAAGGTAAATCCTATGAAGGCAATTCAACTAGTGCTCTATATGCAGATAAGAAAGACAAGAAGCTGATTGGCAAGAAGAAGGAAGAGGATGAAGAAGAGAATTCCCAAGCCAACTTTGCAAGAAAGAGCAAGTGGAAAGGGAAGAAGAAAGGACCAAAGCATGATAGACCCAAAACTCAAATTGCCCAACCATGTTCCATCTATGATAAGACCAACCACACCACTCAAAACTATTGTTTTAATAGAAAGACCCAAAAATGAAGTGGAAGAGTTGGATATGGCAGTAAGAGGCAGAGGTGGACACAACTTCAACAAGAACAATAGAGTCCATGATAAAAGGGACTACAAAATATATTATGAAGATTGACAACATGAAGTCTCATTCCTTCTTATGAATCTAAGCCACAAGGAAGGTAAAGAAGATATAATTTGTTCTACATAGATTTACAATGTTCAAATCATGTTGTAGGAAACATGGCTCTCTTATCTGACTTGGAAAGTCTAAAGAATATACATGAAGTACAAATAGGGGATGAAACAGAAGCATGATGTGGAGAAGATTGGTAATTTCAAAGTTTTGAATGGGAGGACAAACATTCTGAGCAAGGTACTCTATGTTTCCACTATTACAAAAAACATAATAAGTGTAGGCCAAATAGTTCAGAAAGGCTTGCAAGTTAGGTTCACCCAGCATGGAGCTTTTGCAGAAGACCCATGTCAAGGCTTCAAGAAGATAGCCATAGGTGAGAAGCATGGTAGACTCTTTACTTTTTAAGTAGGAGAAATCAAGAACATAGCCCTATTCAATTTTGGGTCTCAAACCCTAAGTGAGCTTGAAGTATGGCATAAGAGGTTAGCACGTGTAAATGAAAAAACCTTGAAGGATATATGCAGGGATGAAAGTGTTCTAGGATATCCAAACATATCAAAGCAATACATGATCAATAGATGTGATGCATGTCAGATTTGGAAGGCACAAAGACAACAATTCAACCACAAGCTACATCCAAAACAACTTATTAGACTTAGTTCATACATATGTATGGGGACCAAGCCAAGAAACTTCATTGATAGGATCAAGTATTATGTCTCATTTATTGATGAACACACTAGATGGAATATTTTGTAATTTATCAAGAGTAAGAATGAAGTGTTTGATTGCTTAAAAAAATATCGAGCACAAGTGGAGAACCATACAAGTAGATCACTTAAGAAACTCGGATTTGATGGAGGGGGAGAATACTTCCCCAAGGGATTTAATGAGTTCTTGCAGGATAAAGGTATTTAGAGGAGTGACTACTAGATACTCTCCTCAATTGAATGGAATTTCAGAGAGAGGACACAATGTTGGTGTAATTCAAGCCTTAACACTTGGCTTGGATATCAATCTTGAAGATTTCACATAAAGCTTTGACCTTGAAGGCTTAAGCTTGGAATCCCTTAAAGGATATAGTTACATGAACCAAGAACCATAGGAACCTAGTCTTATTGTTCTTACCATTTATCTCATGTAAAAGTCTATATGACTTTAACCATTCTTGTAATCACACCTACTTGAGAAAGTCGTGGAAAAGTAGATGAATGATTGAGAGAATATCTCAATTACTTTTAGGTACAAGATTCTAGGAGTTTAACTTGGATTTGAAATTCAAAATCTCACTCAATCTATATAAAAGATACAAGGAAAAAGTCGCAGGCATCCTTCACTCTTCCCGAGGCATTTCTGAGTAATTCTTTGAGTGTGTGTGTGCTATACCATAGCCTACACTTCTGAGTACCATTGGGCATTACATATCATGCCAATGGGAATGTACAATCAATAGATTTAATACATATACTCATATTGATCATCTCTGTTATTCTCTGAGTGTACTCTTCAACTCTGTCAACTTCAACAAGGCATATCTCAAGATCTACTGAACCAAATTGGATGATTCAAAGTGCATTGGATTCAGCTCAAAGTCTACTATACACCTACAAAGTTTCAAGACCATTGGATCAACCATCACAGAGAAATCTCAGTCAGGGTGCTCACTGGTCTGTGACTGTAAGTCTCCTAAAAAATCGGGGGTACACCTTATTTTGCTAAAGTGATTTCTCTGAGTGTAGTTTATCATTTCCTTTCATTCCACTTGCAAATGGAAGCTTACTAAGCTAATAGAATATCTCTAGAAGGAATTTTGCTAATTGTAACTACACTGGTCACACTGAGCATAACACTGAGCAGGTGTCAATACCAAAATAGCAAGTTTTTCAGGATTTTGAAGTCACAAGTAGTCTGTCTTGATTTGATCATTACTCATAACATTTGCAAAGCACATATATGGTTTCTTGGTATCATTTGGAAGCTCAAGGAGTCTACTAAGCATATCTAGAGTCAAAGGAGGGCAGGTGTGAAGCAGGTCTAGCAGCACCAACTTGATCTTCTGAGTGCATCCAACCATCACTCCCAACAGTGGTATCAGAGCAAATAAGGTAATCATGGGTGATGGTTTCCCTTCCTTCATTGACAAATTAGACAGGAACAACTACCAAGCTTGGTCTCTAAGGATGAAGACCTATCTACAAGGAAGGAGCTTGTTTGGATTCATATCAGGAGATGAGGAATTGCCCTCATTCAAAGCTAGAGGCCTACCCACCAAGGAAGAGCAAGAGAGACTCAATCAATGGTGTGCAAAAGATGCCTTGGCAAGGTCATATCTTCTAAACTCTATTTCTGATTTTCTTCTACCACACATAAGGAATTGCAAAACTTCCCAAGAGACTTGGGAAACCTTGTCAACTTATTTTTCATCAAGCACAAGGGCCAGAAAGAATCAGCTATGGATTGAGTTTACAACTCTTAGGAAGCAATCAAAGCAATCAGTCTCAGACTTTGTTACCAAAGTCAAGGACATTGCAGACCAACTTGCAAGTGTTGGAGAGGAGATTGAGGAAGAGCAAATAGTCAGACAAGTGATCAATGGACTAAAGGCAGATGACAAGTGGGAGAGCTTTACCACAGCAATGGACTTATACATGGACATCCAAGCACCTGATCTAACAACTCTGATTGGACAACTCTTTACCCATGAAGCTAAGATCACAAAGAATGGAGAGCAATCAAAAGGTAACAATCCCTCTGCCCTTTATACTGATAAGAAGGTAAAAGATAAAGGTAAAAGCAAGAAGGTTGATGAAGAAGGCTCTACCTCCCAAGCAAACTATGCAGGGAGAGGTAGATCTTCAAGAGGTAGAGGCAGAGGAGGTAAGTCAGGTAGGGGGAGACCCTACAACCAATCTCCATGCAATATTTGTGGCTTGTCTAACCATACTACAGATGAATGCTACAAAAACTACAAGAACCAAAGAGGAAGAGGTCACCAAAGAGGAGGATACTCTCAAGGCAGAGGCAGATTCAACCAATCTCAAGGCTACCATGGCTACAACAATAATTATAACAACAACTACAATCACAATGGCAACTATCAAGGTGGATACAGAAATAGGAAAGACTACAACAATTATGCAGAGGAGCAAGATGACTCCCTATTGATTATGAATATGACTTCTAAGTCAGGTATCAATGATGATCACTTATTCTATATTGATTCAGGTTGCTCTAATCATGTAGCTGGAAATGTTGCATTACTTTCTGATTTGGAAGAACCCAAAGGCAAGCACCAAGTGCAGACAGGTGATGACACTAAACATTCAGTTGTTAAAGTAGGCAATGTCAAAACTAGTGATGGTAATCAGAATTTATTGAGCAGAGTGTTGTATGTTCCAACAATCACCAAGAATCTGATGAGTGTAGGTCAGATTGTGGAAAAAGGTCTACAGGTCAGGTTTACTCAACATGGTGCATATGTGGAGGATCCAAGACATGGATTCAGAAGGATAGCCAAGGGAGAAAAATCAGGTAGATTGTTTACCTTTGAACTTGAAGACACTAAGAATATTGCTTTGTACAATTATAAAGATCAAACCCTATCAGAATTGGAGATTTGGCACAAGAGATTAGGTCACATTGGAGAGAGGAACTTAAAGCAAATGAGTAGGGATCAATGTGTGCTTGGGATACCTAATGTATCCAAGCAACACATGATATACAAGTGTGGGGCTTGTCAATTTGGTAAGTCACACAGATTGCCCTATACAAAGAAAGGTTTTATGCATGAAGATTATCTGGAATTGGTGCATACAGATGTTTGGGGACCTAGCAAGGAGCCATCCATATCTGGATCAAGGTACTATGTGTCCTTCATTGATGACTATAGCAGGTGGACTGTCTTATACTTCATGAAACATAAAGATGAAGTATTTAATTGTTTCAAAAAGTATCTTGCATTAGTTGAAAATCAAACAGGTAGACATTTGAAGAAACTAAGGTCAGATGGTGGTGGAGAATACTTCTCCAATGATTTTGAAGATTTCTTGCAGGAAAGAGGCATCAAGAGGGAGATTACTACAAGGTACTCACCTGAACAAAATGGGGTAGCTGAAAGAAGGAATAGACTTATAGTAGAAACAGCTAGGTCTATGCTAAATGAAAAGAAATTGCCAAATTATCTTTGGGCAGAGAGTGTATCTACTGCCACATATTTAATTAACAGGTTGCCATCAAAGACACTTGATGGAATGACACCCTATGAGGCTTGGCATGGTAAGAGACCATCTCTGGATCATTGCAAAATCTTTGGTTGTGTTGCATATGTGCATATTCCCTCACAGGTAAGGGGAAAGCTAGACCCTAAAGCTGAAAAATGTATCTTCATTGGTTATGATTTGAATAAGAAGGGATACAGATTCTACAACCCCTCAAACAAAGGATTCAAGGTAAGCAGAGATGTCATCTTTGATGAGAATGATTCATGGTATGAAAATGAATGCAGGAAGGTTAGTCTACCTTATGACATGGAAGAAGACTTCCCCAAGCTTATCAAGGAAGAACCAATTCAGAAAGAGGATACAAGCTCAGATGATGAAGACACCATCAACATTGAAGAATTCAAGGCTTGGAAATCCAAAGGGAAGATGAAGATGAAGCAACTAGAAGATAATCCAGAATCCTCAACTCAAGCTATGAGGAGATCTCAGAGAGAAAAGAAAAAACCTATTAGGTATGGGTATGATACTTCACTTGTAACCAAGCACTCTGTATATCTTGCAAAGGATCTCTTGAATGAAGAACCAGGTACATTTGAAGAAGCAATCACTAAACCAGAATGGAAGGAAGCAATGGATGAAGAAATGGAGGCTCTCAAGGAGAGTGATACTTGGGACTTGGTACCCAAGAAGGACTCCATGAAGGTGATAGGATCCAGATGGATCTACAAACTCAAGAGGAACTCAGATGGTACAATAAACAGGTATAAAGCTAGGTTGGTAGCCAAGGGTTTTGCACAAACCCAAGGAATTGATTATGAGGAGACATTTTCTCCTGTGGCCAAAATGCCAACTATCAGAGTTATGGTGAGTGTAGCTGCATCCAAGAATTGGAACATGTACCAATTGGATGTGAAGAATGCATTCTTAAATGGATGGATATCTGAAGAAGTCTACATGTCACAACCACCTGGCTATGAAGATCCCAAGAAGGTAAATCATGTTTGTAAATTGAAGAAGGCTCTGTATGGATTGAAGCAGGCACCTAGAGCATGGAATTACAGGTTGACAACCTACCTCCTAGACCAAGGATTCATAATGAGTAAAGCAGATACTTCATTGTTTATCAAAAGGAACAATTCAGAGGTAATATACTTGTGTGTCTATGTTGATGACATCATTATTACAGGAAATGATGTTCAGGGAATTAGACACATCAAAGGACAGATGATGAAGGAATTCAAGATTAATGATCTTGGATTATTGAAGTACTTCTTAGGACTTGAATTGGTCTATACAAATTCAGGTATCTTTATTACTCAGAAGAAGTACATTCAGGATATGGTCAAGAAGTTTAATTTGCAGGAAGCTAAAGTCTCAAGCACTCCTATGGAGGTCAACCACAAACTCAGTGCTCATGAAGGGGAAGAACTCCAAGATATTACAGGTTACCAAAGTATGGTAGGTAGTCTTAATTATGCTACCTTAACTAGGATTGATATATCATATGGTGTTAGTGTACTTAGCCAATTTATGCACAAACCAAGAGTACCTCATTTGGAGGCAGCAAAGAGGATAGTAAAGTACCTAAAGGGAACACAAAATCATGGTTTGTACTTTCCCTATTCATCAGACATTGATATTAAGGTATATTCAGATGCAGATTGGGCAGGTTGCAAGGATGACAGGAGGAGCACATCAGGGTACATATGTTTTGCAGGTGATAAACCAATTTCTTGGTCATCCAAGAAACAACCCACAGTAGCCTTATCATCTACTGAGGCAGAGTATAGAGGGCTAACAAATGCCACTCAAGAAGCCATATGGTTGAAGCTTTTATATTCAGAATTGGGCCTATACACAAGGCCACCAATTATATTTGGTGATAACACAAGTTCTCTTCACCTAGCAGCTAATCCAATCTATCATGCTAGGACAAAACACATAGAGGTTCATTACCACTATGTGAGGGAGAAGTTACTAAGCAAAGATATTCAATTGTCATATGTGTCTACTAATATACAATGTGCAGATTTGCTTACTAAAGCTCTGGATGGAAGCAAGCTATGTAGATTTAAATCCATGATTGGATTGCAGGAAGTAATTGAAGACTAGAGATGAAGACTTGAGCCAAAGTGTTTGGCTTGAGGGGGAGTTGTTGGTGTAATTCAAGCCTTAACACTTGGCTTGGATATCAATCTTGAAGATTTCACATAAAGCTTTGACCTTGAAGGCTTAAGCTTGGAATCCCTTAAAGGATATAGTTACATGAACCAAGAACCATAGGAACCTAGTCTTATTGTTCTTACCATTTATCTCATGTAAAAGTCTATATGACTTTAACCATTCTTGTAATCACACCTACTTGAGAAAGTCGTGGAAAAGTAGATGAATGATTGAGAGAATATCTCAATTACTTTTAGGTACAAGATTCTAGGAGTTTAACTTGGATTTGAAATTCAAAATCTCACTCAATCTATATAAAAGATACAAGGAAAAAGTCGCGGGCATCCTTCACTCTTCCCGAGGCATTTCTGAGTAATTCTTTGAGTGTGTGTGTGCTATACCATAGCCTACACCTCTGAGTACCATTGGGCATTACATATCATGCCAATGGGAATGTACAATCAATAGATTTAATACATATACTCATATTGATCATCTCTGTTATTCTCTGAGTGTACTCTTCAACTCTGTCAACTTCAACAAGGCATATCTCAAGATCTACTGAACCAAATTGGATGATTCAAAGTGCATTGGATTCAGCTCAAAGTCTACTATACACCTACAAAGTTTCAAGACCATTGAATCAACCATCACAGAGAAATCTCAGTCGGGGTGCTCACTGGTTTGTGACTGTAAGTCTCCTAAAAAATCGGGGGTACACCTTATTTTGCTAAAGTGATTTCTCTGAGTGTAGTTTATCATTTCCTTTCATTCCACTTGCAAATGGAAGCTTACTAAGTTAATAGAATATCTCTAGAAGGAATTTTGCTAATTGTAACTACACTGGTCACACTGAGCATAACACTGAGCATGTGTTAATACCAAAATAGCAAGTTTTTCAGGATTTTGAAGTCACAAGTAGTCTGTCTTGATTTGATCATTACTCATAACATTTGCAAAGCACATATATGGTTTCTTGGTATCATTTGGAAGCTCAAGGAGTCTACTAAGCATATCTGGAGTCAAAGGAGGGCAGGTGTGAAGCAGGTCTAGCAGCACCAACTTGATCTTCTGAGTGCATCCAACCATCACTCCCAACACACAAGACATTGGTTGGATCAACCAAAACAATTTTTGAAGAGAAGAAGTTGCCACATTATTTATGGGCAAAGGCTATATCAATTGCTATGTACCTTTTCAATAGACTACCATCCAAATCACTTTAAGAAACGAATCCTTATGAAGCATGACATGTAAGAAAACCTAGTCTAGGACATTGCAATGTATTTGGTTTTTTGGTTTATGTTCATGTACCTTCACATATAAGAGGTAAGCTAGATGAATGAACAAGAAAGGTAGTATTTATTGGATAGGATTCAACTCATATGGGTTACAAGTTCTACAATCCTTCAACCAAACAACTCACTATAAGAAGGGATGTTGCTTTTGAAGAACTCAGGTCTTGGTATGATGAATACAAACAAAAGGTAACTCTACCATATGTTCTTGATTCTGATTTCCATCAATTAGGAAGCAAGCATGATACACAAGTCCATAATCAAAGAAGTCATATAGATGATGACCAAAATGAAAGGGTAAAGGATTACAAACTATGGAAGTCAAGAGGCAAAGCAAAAATGCAAGAGTATGGAGAATGCTCCAAGCAAGCACCTAGAAGGTCAACAAGGGAGAAGAGACAACCAAAAAGGTATGGATATGATTCCACATTTGTTATAAAGCATTCAATTTACTTCGAAAAAGACTCAATTTTAGAAGAACCCTCAACCTATGAAGAGGCAAAGGGAAACCCTAATTGTAAAAAGGCTATGAAAGAAGAAATAGATTCTTTGAAGGACATGGATACTTGGGAATTGTTCCAATCCATCCAATTAGAAGGCAATTGGTTGCAGATGGGTATAAAAACTTAAAAGGAACTTATATGGATCAATTTTTAGGTACAAGACTAGATTAATTGCCAAAGGATGTTCACAAAATCATGGTATAGACTATGAGGAAACATTCTCACTAGTTGCAAATATGACTACAAACAAAACATTGATAAGTGTAGCTGATGCAAGGAATTAGAGACTCCTCCAACTTGATGTGAAAAATGTATTTCTAAATGGTTGGATAAGTGAAGAGATATACATGTCACAACCTTCAATTTTTGAAAACACTAATCATACATCTATGTTTTCAAACTTAAGAAAGCATTGTATGGATTGAAGAAAGTTCCTAGAGCTTGGAATTACAGATTGGCTACATACCTTCAAGATCAAGGGTTCAAATCTAGCAACTCAGATTCTTCATTATTCCTCAAAAGGGATCACAATGAGGTTATCTATCTATGCGTATATGTAGATGACATAATTGTAGTAGGTGATGACTTGAATGGCATTCAAAGGATCAAAGACATGTGCAAGAGTTCAAAATCAATGACTTAGATGAGCTCACATATTTCCTAGGTATGCAAGTTATTTATATAGATGAAGGGATATATCTAACTCAAAGAAGATACATTCAAGACTTGCTTCTCAAGTTCAGAATGGAGAACACCAAGTTTTCAGGTACACCTTTGGAAATGAACCATAAACTAAGTGTTTATGAAGGTGAGAAGATTGATAATCCTAAAGAGTTTCAAAGCTTAGTGGTTGCTTGATATATGCTACTCTCATAAGACATAGATATATCCTATAGTGTGGGAGTGCTTAGCCAGTTCATGCACTCACCTAGAAGACCACACATGGATACTATAAAAAGAGTACTCAAGTACTCAAAGGAACACTTAATGAAGGTATCTTCTATCCTTACTCTCCAAATTTGGATAACAAAATCTATTCAGATGTAGATTGGGTAGGAGAAAAGGGTGATAAAAAAAATTACCTTTGGATACTTAGTATTTGCAGGTTCAAAACTGGTTTCTTGGAGTTCCAAGAAGAAACCAACAATTGCTTTATCTTTAGCTTAAATAGAGTATATAGGTCTACCTATTGCAACTCATGAAGCAATATGGCACAAAGACTTTTACTCAAATTTAGGAATTGTAAGTTCCAAGCCTCACATGCTTGGAGATAATATAAGTTCCATGCATCTAGTTGCAAATCCAATTTCCCATGCAAGGAAAAAGCACATAGAATTACATTACCACTGTCAAAGAAAAGCTTATGGCAAAGGGATCTGACTTATCATTTGTTCCTAGTGACAAGCAAATAGTAGACATGATGACAAAGGCACTTGATGGGATAAAGCTATGCAGGCTCAAATCTATGGTAGATATTCAACCTATTAAAGAATTAAGACTCAAACATACTTTAGCTTGAGGTGGGGCTTTTGGATCACCAAGCTTTCACTATGCTTGAAGTGAACTTCTTTTTCACTTCAACCATCATATGGATGGTGTACTTTTGGAGTAGCACTTATGTGTGCACTTTTCATTGTACTGATTGTATGATCACTTATGATCATTTATTTTGTAAGGTTCAAGGTACGTACCTTTGTAAAAGAGAAAGGTAAAAAGCCCCAAAGTTGAAGAGTTAAACATAGCTGAGATTTATTCTCAATCAATTAACCAAAAGTTTGATATAATTTCAATTTTCACTTTTCCTATAATGTAGGAAGAGATTCTAATCATCTTCAACAAATAATCTCATGAGGATTTGAATTCAAAGTCAATAGGATTCTACTTGCACATTTCTTTTTGTCTCCCTACAGCTAGGTTGTTCATTTGAGTAATTTTTTGATATGCTTGAGTGAATATGGGATCTCTCATATTTGCTTGAAGTAAACAAGTTTTGTGATTGGGGAGCCTTGGGGTGAGTGTATCCACTCTAGGCATGCAATTCACAAAGATTGGTTGGCCTTGATACGAGTAATTATCTTGAATATCCAAGTACAACACTCGAATTTCTTTCTTCATAGGATCTTTGTATGTAGCCATATTTTGCACTTTAGATTATCTAAGTTCCTGAACCTTGATGAAGGATGCATCCATTCCTCATATAGGTGGAAGGGCCTAAAATAAATCCTTATTTTCCATTGATTAATAAACTTCAATAGTCAATTTTTCCAATAATATTTAGGTCAAGAACAATGTCCTTGCCACATATATTCCACAAGATAATCATTTTCGAGTATTTAGGGTAATTACTTGTGAATCCACAAGGACAACACCAAATTTCAGGTTTTGAGTGTCAAGGACCTCACTTTCATACTCATCAAGTTCCTCTAGGTTTTCATTGAACACATACAAAGACCCCTTCTTATCAATATAGGTATCAAATTCTTGCTTCACTTCCATTTTAGGGCATAAAATTCTCTTCCCATCAGAATTTTTGATCTTTACAACCAAATATCCCAAAGGATCATTGACCATTTGTGCTTCATATCCATTGGTTTTATCTTAGATGAGAACAATGTCATATTCTTTTTCTATCTTGGACATGAAGGCTAATTCCTTTTGGAGATTCTCCATATTGATAAAGAAAGACATGTCTTAAATCTCACTTCTAGACTTGGTAGTATAAAAAAAGAACTTGGTTGTAAATTAGATGAAGCAACACACTCTTTAGCCAATGCTCTAATTCTGTCTACACTCTTCAATGATGGGTTAGTTTTGTGCCAACATGCACTAAGTGTCTGCCTTTGTCTTATTATACTTCTTGATGTCCATGTGCCACTTAGAACGCATGCATGTTCACACTCATGGATGCTTGCAAGCAAGTAAGGCTATACAGATAGTGATTCTCACCCAATCTCATGCGTAAACATTTCTTTCTCTACTCAAATTGAATAGAAGGAAACCCCTCTCCCACTGATAGGTTCTTTTAGTTGTTTCTCAATCAATTAAGTTCTTGTTGACCTAGCATCATTACCTTGTCTTCACTCTTCCAAGAAATCAGTGAGTCACCCTTTGTATTTATAAAGGTCCAAGTATGGAGCAAGCCTACATGCTTGGCTTAATGCACATTGGACTTTTCTCAATCTATGAAGCATAAATATAGACCCTTTATAGTATATGAGTTGGAGATTTCAAAGGTTAAAATGTTTAGTTTATCACAGTCAAAAATAAAAGTGAAGAATGGAGAGAATATCACGATTTAGTGGGAGCCCAAAAATCACGAATTATTTTGAACTGATATTCTAAATCATCCCCTAAAAGCTAGGAACATTTTTAGTTTGAATCTCCAACACTCATCAAGTAAAAAGTGTATAAATATACTAAGCTTTGAGTCACAAGATATATAGAGATTAGATATGATCATCATACTCATATTGAGTGAGCATTATATTATCTCAAAGCTAGAGAATTCCTCCATACTGTCCAGTAGCAATACATTTTTATACATCATTCTTATTGATTTCTGAATCTAGATCACTTAGATAGGACTATGGTAAGTACGTCTACAAATTTTCATAACCATTGGATGCATAGATCTTGAGATATGAGCAAATCTATGTGATAGGGTCTATGTATCATCTTCTTCTTGAAAAAGTTGGGTCTACCCTGCTCTATGTATGGTCATCTTAAATTCATTGAGTAAATTGCTATATCTTGCTTAGGAATTCATTTGAAAATGTGAAAAAGTCCTTGGGTCAATTCCTACTAGTCTTTGAGCACTGATCAAGACACTAAGAGCTTTGTTCCAAGGTGCTTTGTATTCATAGCTTATCTATTTTGACACAGAGTCTTTGGAATGATGCTCCAAAGTAATATAATGGTCTTATATCATATATTGTAAACTTAGGGAGTATATTAAGGGTCTTGTAAGTTATCAAGGCTATTCTAGAGCAATATATTTTTTCCAAGACCATCTCATCTCTTGATACTAGCCATCACCTCTACACAATTCACACTAGGAAGAAAATAAGGATATGTCTCTTTTTCAAAGATAAGAAGTTTCAAGAGTATATGACTTTGTGAAGGTGCCTCTTTAGAAGCCCACCTTGATTTTGAGTGTTTCTTTCACTCAATTGTTTGGATTCTCCTTTAACCTACAAATGAATCTAGGGTAAGGATGTTGCTAACTTTAATTTCCAAAATGTCACTCGATGTCACCCATTGATATCTCTATCTAGGGACATTATTGAGGTAAACTGTGATTATTTTTACTTAGTTGTCCAAAGTATGAATGTGTATAAGTGTTCCTTGATAATCATTTACTTCAAAAGCTTGTCTCTCCACTCTATGTTCCTTCAACACTTACCAACAATGTCCCTAACATTTGAAGGGCATAGAGACATAGTTTGATGTTTTTCCCTTGAAATGATGGTTTTTCCTTGTTCTTAACTTGCAATAGTTTTACTACCACTTCCTCAAGACTAATCTTCTTGAAAATTCCCTATGATAACTCCATAATCCACCAATGATGTCTCAGAGCTAGGCTTAGCCCACACCATGAATGAAATTTGACCTTGGTACTAGTTGCATAACCTTTTCTATGTGTCGTGGAGTATCTTCACACTCTTCCTCACCTACTCGGTCATGACTTTGAATCAAAGTAACTATGGACCATGGATGATTGTGACTTGAGTCTATGTGTTTCTTAATTGAGTCTTGATTTGTACTTGTTTTAGTTATCAATTTTGCCACAAACGACATACTCAAGGATCAAAATGAGATTCAAAGTATGCATTGGCACTTGAGTCATGTAACCATTCTTGTTCTTATCACATAGTATCAGAGAGGTGGGACTACTATAAAAACCATCCATTTCTTTATATTCGACAACAAGATGCATGATGCATTGTTTGTCCAACATTGCCTAATGTTGCATTCCAATTGGTCATGCCAAGAGGGAATTCACTCAATACAACACTAGATCTAGTCAGATGGTCGAGTCTCATATTTCAAGACTACTAGTCCATTTTTCTTGGCAAGATATTGAGGGTTGATAGGAATGGAGATGATTTGGTTCTTCTTTGGAATAGTTCATGGGAAGCAAGAGCATGAAGACCCAAGCATAGTGATTAAAAGATCTTTGACATGGGAACAATTGAAACCCAATGTTAGCATTTTGAAGTGTGAAATAGACGTTGTTTCTTATTGCTAGTAACACCTATGTGGAGGAGCAGTTTTAGACTATCCCTCAAAGTAGAGCGAATGCAATGTGTATTTCGGGAGGTTAATCTAGAAAACCCTAAATAGAGAGAACAAGTTTAATTGTGTTGCTGTTGAGAAATATTACATGTTGCATGTTGTTAGTGGTCACAACCTGCGAGATGAAAATGCACTTGCAACCAAGAATCTATCATGATTTTGTGATGCATGCATATAATGTAATTGGAATCATTCTACCAACAAAAGCCATGTGCAACCCTAGAATTACCATCATCTACTATCATTGCTAGAGAACAAAGACCAAGATTGAAAGTCTTCCACAAATGAGTCGCCTATGATGGTTTCACCTACAAAGGTCATCATGATGCACTAAGTGTTGCTTTGAGTATTAGTGATAACTTTGTAGTGAACTGGATATTGGAACCAATTTTTAGGATGCAAAATTTTACTTGCTTAATTGCATATGCATGAAGGAAAATGTGAGAAAATTCTATGTAGAGTAGTGGGGAAATGCAAGTGATTAGGTTTGTTATGTTGTTTAAGGATTGTACTACATGCAAATAGACACATATACATTTCCCTTTGATGATACACATGAACTTATTCATATATTATAACATCTTGTGTGTTGCATCAAAATACCAATGGAAAAATGGAAAAAAATGGTTGTAGAAATTTATGGGACTCTTTATAATAGTATGCCTTATGGCATTTGACTATTTAAAATTGAAGGGTAATGTTATAATGTGGCTTGATAGGGTTCAAGTTAATGACAACATTAGATAATCCTTGAGTATTAAACAAGTTAAAGTTAAATATCGAGGTTGGGATGGGAGAGAGTATTTTGCCTATAGAATATCTAGAGCTCTATGTTTTTTGGGTTCTATCCTAAAATAGTTGTTACTAGTAGCTATTAGGAGCTTGTTGCACAATGTTTCCAAACCCAAAACAACATCTATACTATTGGATTAGGAATCAAGAAGAAGGATGCATAAATTTGATGTTTGCTAGGTTGATTTGTCAAAATTAGAGAGGTATTAATAGAGTTTGGCATCACAAGATCTCCATCTTCTTATTCTCCTATTGACAAATCAATTATTTAAGCACTCTCATTCATGGAGTAATCCAAGAATTAAGATCCATCTAATGAGCGGTTCTGCTTTGCCTTTCCTCTCTTTCTTCCATCTCGCTTCTTGAGCTTGATCCCGTAAGCACTCTGGCCACTTCTCCTCTACTTTGAGGACCAAGCATTGAACATCTAATTCATCATTGTTTTGAGTTTCTAATTCATCAACAATAGGTTGTGGGGCTATAGATTTAATAGAATCTAGCACACTCCTAGTCTCGATAGGGTTTTCTTTTGGTCTTTTCTTTTGGTAGGTTCTCCATGGGACAAGTGTAGTTCCTTATCCATCATAGAAGTGAGAATAGGGTTTTGAACTACAACTTTTTGCGCCTTCTCTATGTCAACTAAATGAGTTGTCTATAGATACAAAGCTTTTCTTTCTCTAATTGAATTTTTCAGTAACAATGGTGGTGTGCCTCTATGTTAGGGCCACTTTTTACCTCAGCCTTGTAGTCTTTGAACATCATCTCTAAGTCCTCATGGAGTGGATCTAGGAACCACATAACATGCTTTCATTTTCTCAAAAGTGTTCTTTTTCGTTGGATGCTACTGATTTTTGAGAAACCTCACTTTTTGGCTCTTGTAACTCCTTTTCTAGACCTCCTACTTTCTTGTCCCATTTTTTACTAAATTTTTCATTGCATTGCTTCCAAGTCAATTTCCTTTTATTCTTCTTCTTCTTTTCTCTAGATGGTTCTAGATTGAGTTATTGAGGAGGTGAAAAATCTTCTTCCTCATTCGACTATTTGACCTCATGCTCTTTAGCTTGATCTTGTGTCATTACTTGAAGAGGCACTTGCCCTTTAAAATCACTACCTTTTTCCATGATCTTAACCATTTTCACTTGTGTGTGAGTAGTATCTCAAGGGTTTGAGGATAGCATTGAATTAAGTGCTCTTTCTCGTAGACCTCAAAAATACCTTCAATCTTTCAGGTAAATGTCCTAGATGGTTTAGGAAAATCCTTCACAAAGTGACCGCCGCCACATTTGTATCATGGAACTTTAGGAGTAGATGCACCTTTTTTGCATATTTTTCTTTGAACAACTCCTTTTCGTACATAAATAATTCTTGGACGTTATTGATTTGTAGAGTTAGGGTTTTTGCTAATGTTTGCAGTATAGAAAGATTCTTCATGATACCATTTACCTTTAGAATATGTATCCTCAGGATACTTGTTTCTATATTCTAGGTATCTTTTCATATATCTAGGGCTTGTTTTTATCATGGCTAGTTCTATGGGGAAAATGTCCCTTTATATTTTTTTCTCCACATACTTGAAGGGAACAAGCTTGGGACGTGGAGGGTATTGCTGATTCAATACTGGCCTTGCAGGCTCCTGATTTCCTTGATTATACCAAGTTGTCCATAATAAGGTTCTCTTTAGAATCGTTGTTGTTCTCTAAATATATTTCCATATGCATCCTTGAGAGGATACATAGGTCTACACTTGTATTGTGGTCTATGTTGATATTGTTATTGTTGGTACTAATGTTGAGGTGCTTTATTATGCTATGGTGGTTTGTATCTTGGCACTCTATTGCACATGTAAGTGGGATGATTCACATTACAGTGATGACATATCCCAAGCATGTGGCCATATGGCAAGTTACATTGCTCTTTTGCATATTCTATAAGAAGCTTCTTCACTATCATATGTGCAAGATCTTTTGTCAAATATTTTGTTTAACTAGAGGAAGCAGATACTTTGCTCTTTGTATCAAATGGTGAAATCTTGAATTCTATATATAAATCATCATTTAAGTCTACACGCTCTCTGATACATTCATTTAAGGTATCGAGCCTACTAATGAATGTAATTGTAAACTAGTCAATCCCTCTAGGAATAGAAAGATCAACTTCGTCACATAGATTCATGGTTGACTTGCTTCAAGCTATAGATTAAAGAAGTTGAATCATGCTTAATTCCTTTTTGGAAAAATCTCTAATGGAATATTCCACAAGGGCTTCCAAGTTTTTGAAGACACCTATTGCCAATGGCTGAAACCATGACAATGTGGTCCCAATTAGAGTTAATCCAAATGCCTCATATTGAGTTAAGAAAAGGGTGACTTCTTTAGCTCTCAAGACTTTCTTGAACTAAACTACATGTTCATAAGGATCGGTAGACGATCATAACAATTCTTCATGCTCTTTGCCACTTGGGATGGTCGAAGGTGATGTCGTGGATCTTGCAATCTAATCATAGGGTTTTCTATTTGAGGATTTACTTTTTCATAAGTTGGTGCTGCAATGTACTATTCTTGCAGTGGTACTCTCATTTGGAATCTTTTTGGAGGTGACTTTGGAAATCTGGCATTGACTTCCTCATCGATATTGTCCAATGGAATGTCAAATGGGTTTGTACTTACTATAAGCCTAGTCCCTGTAGTTTTCCTAATGGATCCTTCATGTCCTAAGTTCTTACCCAAAGACTCAAGATTACATCTTGCAAAAGATCATTCAAGTTCTTTGATTTCCTAGTAAGAGCTGCCTACCTTATCTTTGATTCCAAGCAATAGAGTAGACACATACTAGTTATGGTACACATATACTTCCAGTCTCATGGCAGGTGATGTGGTTGTATTATTAGTTCAATATCTCTTTTGTGTACTCCTTTCCACATAGATGGACTTCCACAAAGGTTCAACTTTCAAAAGATGGAGTATGTGATGTCTAGTACAACCAATGCTTTTGGTGTCATCATTGGAATCTCAAGTATGTCATTGTCACCCATGCAGGTCAAGATTACTATCTATCCTTTCTCATTTGTATAATCAAGAATGGAGGTGAAAAAGTAGACGATTCCTTCCTTATCTCTGCAGAGCTTGGTGCAAATGTTCACTACCAGTTGTGGATCAATAGTTAAGCAATTATGGTTTATAAACCTAACCACTTGTTGACTAAGTCCATCTAGATAGATGCATACACTATTAGCATTGAAATTCTAGAATTATAGAATGGTCCAATAATCTCTTCTTGATGATTCTACCTCAGTAGGATTCATAGGCTTCATTTGCATATCCTCAAAGGTGGCTGTCTAATCCCAATTTGACTCAAAATCACTAAATGCGAGTTCTTGTGTGTGGCTAAAGGGTCTGAAACTAGTTCCTATAGAACGACGATGACTTTTAACATTTTTGTTTTTTACCAATGTTTTCCCAATCTCAAATGCATGTGAAAATGGTAAAAAAATGGATTTCAAGCTTTCAAGAGGGGTATGTGTGTGTGTGTCCACATAACCTTTCAAATGGGTTCAAACAATGTTTTCAAATGACACTTGTGGTGCTAAAGTGACGTGATCTCTTTTGGAGGGAAAAGAATGTAATCGAATTAGGCACTTTATGAATGCAATTAACGAATCTTAGTAATTTTTAGTGTTCAATAATCAGCAAGTTTCCCCCTTCAATGATTTCTTATGTGCATCCTTATTTCCTTGTCTTTGATTCTTTCCATGTTTATGACAATCATTTCTCGTGTCCTTTTTGGGTAATAAGGAGGTTTAGTAGGGAGAACTTCAAAGTTTTGATGATCTTCTATGATTGGTTACACCAATGAATAAGGTTACCCTAGGAAAGGTTTTTCTAATTTTGTGATACCACCTTCTTTTGTTTCAATTTACTTTAGGTCACTTCTGTCCTATGTGCATAGAGGCAATATAAGAATAAAAGATCAAGAAAAGGATGATCTTTATGAAATGAATTGAAAGAGTCCAAAAATGGTCGAAATTGGGAATGTTATGTCTTTTGAAGACAAATCAGAAGAGGAAGGGTTTCAAGCAATCTTGCAGAAGAAAACATATGAATTTGTATATTGTAGCTAGAGTTCCTCATTGTCATCAGATTTTTTTCATACACACTGTTTGAATCTAATCCTAAGGACATCATGAAATGACTTCACCTTACATTAAGTGCTCAATGATTTCCTTGTGCCAATTGATTTCTTTGAGAAAATTCTTATGAAGCTTGCCACAAACATAGTTGTTCGATCCTCCTTGAGATGGCTGGAACTTTATCACCCTCTCTGTTCAAGTAGAGCTATAAGATGTTCAAATGGGATTCAATACACAATTCCTAAGTGATAGTCTATGCTACCCAATCATTCCTATGAGATGCTTGAGCTTCCTATCAAACACAACTATTTCTCGCTTTTCTCATACAAATGTTGGTTAGTTGGCCATCTTCCCCAAGTCTTGCTTAGTGACGTCTTCAATGGTTTTACTTCTCCTTGCTAAGTGATGGGAAAGTTACACTATTCGATTAGCCTCGAAGTTCGAGCTATGTGGTGCCTCAAAAGAACAACCCATCAACTCTGTTGCTCTAGCACAATGGTGAGAACCACGTTAAGAAGATCCACCTCCTTAATGTCAATCCGTGGAAGAGATAGGAGTGATATGAAGATCGTGAACGTGAGATGATGTGAGAGTGAAGGTGAGAAGCACCAAGATGCACACACACATACACACACACAATGAAGAGACAAGCAAGACACAATGGAAGGTGGGAAATTAGCTCTATTACTCAAGAACACTATTACAAGCTCAAAAGAACTCTAAGCTCACACTAGCCAACCTCAAAAATGAGCTCTCTAGCTCTTTTTATAGTTTCTAGACTAGTTTTGACCGGTTTCACATCTAGTGACCGGCATAGTTAAAAATTAGGTCCTAGATGCTATTTGGAAGGGTAAACGATGTCTAAAAATAACAAAAATTGATACGCTTGTTCTACCTAAGCTCCTCAAGCTCGAGGACTCCTCGGCTTGCACAAAATGGAGCTATGGATTACAAAATGGGGTTTTCTATGTTACATATGTTACAATAGTGATAAAAATCACTGTTGGAGGTTTTTGGAAAGTATTTGAAAACATAATTCTTTGAAAAACGATTCGACTGGCTCCCTGCTCTGTCGTTACATGCTTCCGTGTCGTCTGTGCCTCTGGTTGCTTCCAACACCCCCCTCCCTCTCGCTTCTGTCGTCCCTGACAGAACCTTGATGTGAGGTCTGCCGGATATAGTTCTGTAGGAGGTCTTGAGCGAGGGTGTGCTCGGAGATACGAATGCCTCGAGCCAGGTCGGCCTCGAGTTTCTCCCAGTCGATTGGTTGCGGTTCTTCAGGTGGCGGGAGCTGATAGTGTGTGGAATAGACCATCCGTTCACTGGCAAATAAGTGTAATAAATGTTTAGGCCTGCTTATGAATACCTCTGAGTGGTATTCCCAGAAGCCGATTTCTGAACATCTCTTCGAACGTCTGCTTGTAGCACGCCGGTAGGTACTTTATTCTGCAGTGCCAGGCATAACACACCCGTAGCGATGGCGTTGTACTCATATCATATACCAGATCAAAATTGCCATGCTCAAAGCCCGGGGTGTTGACATGGGGTGCCTTGACGCGTCGGAAGACTTTAAAAATCATTTGCATCATGTCAAAGATTTTGACAGTCATATGCGCCGCTATATCATCCATATGCTTTAATCTAGGGAGCCAGTGGCGAATTGTAGCCATCATGTAGCCAACAGTTGGTAACTCAATGGCTGGCTTAAAATAGGGGTAATTCAACCAGTCTTGGCACTGCTTATTGTTTTGTACCTTAATAGCAAAGGCAGTCCAGGAGCGGCGTCGTGGTACTGGTCCCCAACACGGATTGTACTTCAAATGCAAAGGTGCCTTTACCCATGTACTCATCATCTCTGGATACTGCTGTAGTAAATTTTTTCGCCACTCTGGTTGATAGATCCTTCCTTGCTGTGCATCTAGTGGCAAATCATCCGCCTCGAATTGAGTTGCATGCGATGGTTTCTTACCTGTCTCTTTCTCAATGGCTAATTGGTATTCGGCCATTAACATGAAATACGGTTTATACTGTAGCTCATGCCCAGATATGTATCGTCGCGGGGCCAAATGAGCAAAGAATGGAGACTGTAATATTCTTTCTTCTATCATCGCCATGGCGTGTAATTGTGCTTCTACTCTAGCTGAGTGCGTTGTCCCAAGTTCCTCAATAGTCTTCATCCATGTGGGGGTCGGAAGTTCGTATGTCATCTGACCTTCGACCGTGACGCGTCCGCCTGGGATGGGTTGTGGCTCATATGCCTCTTCAAACGTTTCCTCCACCGGGATGGTGACCGTTTCTTCCTCAGCTGGAAGCTCAGGTGGGGAATCTGGCCTTGGTGGCGCTTCATATACTGCAATCCTTGATTCAAGGGTCGATACCTGGGCCCGTAATGAGTTGAGTTCCTCTAGGAGGTCAGGAGAGGGGTCCACAGGTGCTGGTATGTCTTGGTGTGCCGGTTCTCGTAATTGGAGTAATTTGTGATCTTCTTTGAGTTTTTGTAACTCCTCGTTCATGCGGTCGTATTCCTCTAGTAATCTTACATGATCGTCTAGCAGCATCCTCATCGAGTCTGAAGGAATGGCTTTGAACCTGCTAGGACTGAGTGGTTGGTCTGGGTGGTCGAGCGTTGCTTCTAAATTTTCTCGGTTCTGATCCTGTAAGCGCTGGTTTTCTTCCTTGGCTGCTGCAAGGTGTCTTCGTAGTAAGCCCATGTTTCGTGTTAGCATTGCATTGCGGACTGTCTGGGCTCTTAATAAGTTATCCAGGTCAGCAGTGGCTTCCTTGGTCTTTTCTTCACTTTCTAGTTCCAATTTGTGATATGCCTCGCGTAATTCCTGGTAGCGGGTGTTCAGAGAGGCATTCTCAATAGACAATAAATTAAGCTGCGACTGTAAGTCATTGGTTGTCCTCTGCAGCTGCTGATAATTATCACCAAGAGATGTGAACTCATCTCTTACTTGCGTCATACACATGAACATCTGTCGGAATGCATTATCTACAGTGGGTGATAGTATTAATGGGGTGCTAAATGAAGATGCAGTTGGTGTAGATGCAACGGGAATGGGGAATGGGGATGGGAAGGTGGATGATGTAGTGATTGTTGAAAATTCTGATGTGCTTAAAAATGTTTGTGCCGTGAGTGAAGTGAGTGATGGTGCAGTGGGTGGTGAGATGTCCATGTCAGTGGACGTATCTAGTGCGGTGACCGTGAATATGGGTGTGATCGTGGGTGCTCGTGCTGGTGTAAATACGGGATTTACAAAGGTTGAGGGGTAATTTACAGGGGGGCTGGCTGGAGCAGCTTGGTGGAAAGGGGAAAGAGGGGTTACAGTGGGTCGGGGAGGTGAGACGGGGGAGAAGGTTAATGGCGGTGGGAATGGGAAAAGGGGTCTTGGAGTTGTGGGGAAAGATGGAAAAGATTGATGAAGGAATGGGTTGGATAGAAAGGTGGGTGTGGGAGGGGGTAGACTAGGGCTAATGGGCGCGGGAATTGTGGGGTTAGTGGTCGTAAAGACAATTTCTGCAACACCACCGGCGAATGAAGATGTTGGTCTGGGGGAAGGGGGGTGAAGAGGGGAGGCTGGATGGACGGGTGGTGAGAGAGGAGCGGTTGGGGTGGTCGGTACTTCAGTGACTACTGAGGTTTGTACAGCTGTAGCGCGGGGTGGGGAATCTACAAAGATGGTTTCTACAGCCAACGAACTTTCGGGGACGAGGCGTGCCTCCCTGGCTTGTTCTTAAGATTGTGCTCCTGTTGGTACACGAATGTATTCGCCGGGCTTTGAAAGTAGTCGTACTCTGCGGGGGTCAAACTGTGTTAGTGGCTTTCGTTGCAAGTACCTGAGGGCTTCGTTGGAGCCTACTGATTTGACTAACTCTCTGAATCCTTTGATGTATGCGTCTTCGAATCCACCTGTGACAAGTTCTTGTTCTATTATTGTTTGACTCTCTTCCTCTGTCAGCTTTTTGCGTGCCCAAACTTTTTCCATAGTTCTATACAGCTTCTTGATAGCTAGTGTGTAAGATGCTGCCTCGTAAGTTTCATCTTCATGGGTACTCGTATCCCCATGTGTGTCTGTTTGTTGGCCTTGGCCATCTGTCTATTCATGCTCTTGGGATTCATGTGTTCCCTGGCTAGCTTCGTCGTCTCCTTCGTCGTCATCGGTTGCTGTTCTTTCGTCATCAGAGCTGGACACGATCTGTCCTTGTGGCTGATCCCTGGGTGTGGGAGGGTAGCTAGGCCTTTCAAATTCTTGAGAAAACAATTGTCCTTCTGAAAACTGGAACTCATTGGAGAATGAATCAGGCATCTCAAAATCAAAAGTTTGGTCTAGTGGCTCTACTTGTCCTGGTTCTAAATGGGGTATTGGAAAAGAGAAAGCTTCCGCACCAATAGTGGTGGGAAGTTCAGCTGCTGTGGTGATAGGTTCTGTGGTTGTGGCTGCTTGGGGTGCAATAGTACTGGTGGTGCCCTCCGGCGTAACTGGTCTCGATAACCGTATACGAATTGGTGGTACCGTGGGAGTGGCTGCTGTTGGTGACTGCTCTGGAGATGGTTGTGGAGAGGGTGATTCTGGGACTTGTAGGCATGGGATAGTACCTCTCATCCGCTTTCCGGCTCTGCCTTTGCTAGACTTTCTAGCCTTCCTAGTGGTGCCTTTAAATGCTTTCAGTTCCTCACTGGTCATGGCACGCTCAATTGGTAAGTCATACGCCAAGCACATATATATGATCCTGGTGAGGGTGCAGCACCCATTGATTACCTTCTTTTGCTCCCACCTATGTTGTGCCAAATAGAGCTGATCAATTATCCAGCTGGCTAGATCAACCGTTTGCGGTCCAGTACATGCTAAGTACAATCCAAATCAGATTCTCTTGTGAGGCATGGTAAAACGATCCTGAGCTGGGAAAGCAAAGTGCTGCATGCATATCCGTAATGGCTTGGAAAGCTCAGGGGTTATGGTTGAAATATCCTCCCACTTAGTTACGTCACCACGTTTCATCTGCTCTGGGACTAGCCGTTCTCTCTCCGTCGGAGTGTGTGTTCCATGTATTTTCAGAGCTGCGCAAATTAAATCTTTAGACAAATAAAACCTTCTGAATGGAGGATCATTTACCAAGGATGGTAACATGAATGTGCCAGGTAGATCCTTGTTTTCTGAAGCTGTTAAGGTGGTTACCAAGTAAAAACATCTGTAAAAATCGGGTTTAGGCAGAGGGTCGCTAAAATACTCTGTAAATCCCGCTCGTGCCCAAACGTGCGTTAAATCTTGTGTATTCTACAGTCCTTCAAATTCTCGTGAAAAGAACTGGTACTTGGCCCATGTGCGTAAATCAAATGCCAAATTGGCCTCAAATATGAAATCAGCATCTGCTAATGGTCCTGCTAGGCCTTGAAACCAGTGAGAATTACGATGAATCTTCTCAGTATATCCTCTAGGAGGATCATCGATTGGCATGGGTCCTGGAAAACCTTGAAACTCTGGTGGTTGCATAGTAGGATAAGATTCCGCGAGTAATTCTCCAATAGTGGCCATCGGTGCACTGAGGCCAGCTTCTGATGGTCCTGCTTTGGTTTGCATGATGACTGATGAGCTAATGGAAAAGATCTGCTACAAAAGATTAACACATTAGTATGGAAATTAATTATGATCCCATTAAGGTGAGACCGCAATCCCTTTCCATAACCGATGTGTAACCCGTGTAGCCAAGTGTCGTGAAGTGATTGATGCAATGATTATTTGCAAAACTAATGCAGGTCTCTAGATGCCTACATGGTCAGGTTATGCCTGCAATTCTTGATGAGCTTTTATTATGCATGATGTGGGGTTTGGGTGTATGAATTTATACAAGGTTTGGTTGAAGGTGAATTAGTACAAGGGTGGAGTTTGAATGGGGTGGGAGAATTGTTAGATACGATGGTACAAGAAGACGTCTGGATACGTTTCGGTATCCATTTCCTAAGAGTCTTTGAGTGGGTGGTGTGTTTCTGCTGAGGGACGAAAAGTGGTATCGGGTTTGGTGGTATTGAAGGATGGAAAGATTTCTGAGGGGTATATATTACATGGCTTGAGGGTGGGGCTATAATACATTGTTTGGGTACCCAAATCTGCATGGGTGTGGGTCTATGGATAAGGTATTTCTTGGTGATCCAAATCTGTCGAGTAATTGTAGAAGACGATCGAGGGGACTTTGGATGCTGACTCTGCTTTTGTTGAAACTTTGTCCTGTTCTCCTCTGTAGTGTTGCCAATAGCCTGTGGTTGCTGTCCTTTTGGCACCCATATTTGTTTCGTGCCACTTGTTCTGTGATGTTGATACTGCTGCTTTCTTTGCCTTGTCTGGTGGTGTCGTCGGTCTGGGTTCCTCTGTTGTGGTTGACTCCTTCGAGGTTGGGTTTGAGAGGTCCAATGGACGCTCTGCTTTGGAAAAGAAGGGAGATCCAACACTTGCGTGACCTGCCCATTAGGAAGTGATTCGTTATTTATCTTCAATCTAGGCCAGTCCGCAGCAAGTTTGGAAGGTTGAGCACCGCAGGGTGTTGTGCTCATTTGGCCGCTGATGCAACCCATCTGACCGTTGATTGTGTTCATCTGCCCTAGCGGTTGGGTAGCTGCCCCTTCTAGTTTGCAGGAAGCCCCAGGGAAGATCTCTTGTCGTTCTTCTGATTGACAATTGTCCCTAGCCAAGCCTGAGTGGGTTGGAGTAGACGTAACGTGACTGGTCTGACCCAAGATCTTCCGATCTTTCGTCGCATGCGTTTCATAGGGTCTAGGGTTACAAACCTCAATCGGAATGCCGTTAGGGAAGTCAAGCGGTATCACTCGCTTCTGTTCTAAGGTTCCAATCTGTAAGGAGCCTTGTCTAAGATTTAGGTCCACTGAGTGATCGTATAGCCAATCTTGGCCAAGGATTAGGGGTTCTATCAGGTCGTCATCATGGCACACTAGTAGCTTCGCTGTCATGGTTGCTTCCTTAATGAGGATAGGAAGGTCCACCTCACCCATGCAAGGGGTTTCCATGCCTCCTAGGCCTATGAGGTATGCCTCAATTGGCCGCATTTCTATTCCTGAATCCTTATAGTGGGACCATCTAATCGCATTAGTCGCAGCACCTGAGTCAATTAAAGCCCTGAGCTCTTGGCAAGGGTTGCCGTGCTCTAGCCTAACTGTAATGAATGGTCTCCTGTCCACTATGCTAGGATGAGTGGTTGAATCTACTTGACACATGGCCATGGGGTATCTGGGTGTAGTTTCCAGATGGTTATAATGTTCTCTCCCTAGTCCTTGTCTTCTTAACTTCATGCGTTTAATGCGTTCTATTGCTTCTGCCTGAGCTTCCGCTCGTATTCTATTTTCTTCCTCCTTACGCTTCTTTGCCAACATGAGTCGTCTAAGCATATCCTCAGTAAGAGGTTCCTGATATAGCTTGACTCTACAGCCACTAATATAATTAGGCATTATATCTCCTTCTAAAGTGGCTAATTGTACTGCTCCGCTTGTTGAGAGTCTGTTAATGATCATAGGTCCATAACCTCGCTTTTCTAACTTACGTGCGTGTTGCTTTAGCGTATATACTAGAACCAAATCTCCTTCTTTTAGGCCTTTATCTTTCACATGTGCATCAAAATATGCTTTCTGTCGCTTCTTCGCTGCATATATTCCTGTTGCTGCCTTTAGCCTGGTTTCTCCTAATCGTTCCAAGTCCATTATTCTCGCTGATAATTCATGGCCGGTCCACTGCTGTTCTTGTGCAACCTTAAGGGTCGGTATCAAGAAGTCCAAAGGAAGCACAACATTCTGACCAAAAACCATATGAAAGGGAGTTGCATTGAGTACGGTCTTGTAGGCCACTCGATATGCCCAAACAACGTGGTGTAACTGTTTGTCCCAATCTGAACGTTTGTTGTTTTCGAGTTTCGTCAGTACGTTACAAAGGATCTTATTAGTGCTTTCAGCCTGACCATTGGCGTGAGGATGATATGGTGCGGATTTCTTGTGAATCACCATAAAATCCTGTAACAAATATTCACTGACTTGGTTTAGAAAGTGAGTGCCTCGATCGCTCACTAACTCTATAGCAATCCATATCTTGTAAAGACATTTTCAAATAAGAATTTTGCAGTTGTGTGTGCATCATTCTTTTTCGTGGCTTTTGCCTCTACCCATTTTGTGAGATAATCTGTGGCAACAATAATGTATTCCGCATGTGTACCTTTTGCAGGGGGGTTAATGGGTCCTACAAAGTCTATACCCCACTTTGAAAATGCACGTCCGCCCATCATGGGTTTCAATGGCATTTCATCTCTGCGAGTAGGAAACTGAGTTCTTTGGCACACATCACATCTCTTTACATAGGTATGAGCATCCATGTGAAGAGTGGGCCACCATAATCTTGCAAAGAGGATGGCTTTGATTATCCTATCGGGTCCAAAATGACCTCCTGCAACACCTTGGTGTGCAGTCTCTAGTATGCTCAGATAATCGCTCTCATGAAGACATTGTCTTAGATATCCATCTCATCCTCTTTTGTATAGGTTATCGCCAATAAGTGAATAATCTTGAGCTTCATGCTCTAGACTGCGTTGTCGAGCTAAGGTCATTCCTTGAGGGAATGTCTTCGTCCTCAAATATGTCACTAACTGTTCACTCCAGTCTGGTGTGAGAGACACGTGATATAATGTAGCATGCTCTACTGGCGGTCTTTCACAACAAACATTGCATTCCTTACACAATCTGTAGACATCTGCTTCCATCGTAGGCCAATATACTCCTAGTCTATGCAGAGTCTGTAATGTTCGATGTTTTGAATGATGTTGCTTTAATGCACCTATGTGTGCTAATTGCAACCAATTCGCATGTTCTGATTCATCCACACAACAAGCAAGAATCTTTTGATTATCCTGTTTATATATGCTTCCTGCCATTATTTGGTATCTTTGAGACTTGGTAATCTCTCCCTCTTTGATCTTTATCCTAGGATTCTTGGGTCCGTATGTCAGAATAGGGACTATAGGCTTAGCCCATTCTGGTGCTATCTCAAGGTTAAACAAATATGCATCTGGTAGATCATCCGCTACTCCTTGAGGAGCTTCTCCTGAGGTTAATCTTGAAAGGTGGTCAGCTCTAAGATGTGTCTTTCCTTTCCTGACTACGACTTCAAAATCATACTCCATGAGTAATAGAAACCAACGTATCAGTCGTCCGGTGTTACATGGTTTGTTGACTAAATACAATAGGGCTTGATGATCTGTAAAGAACTTGAATTTGTTGGCCAACAAGTAGTGCCTAAACTTCTTTACTGCGTAGATCATCCCTAATCCTTCTCGTTCCGTTGTGGTGTAATTTCTTTCTGCTGCGTTCAATTGTCTGCTCGCGTAAGCTATGGGGAGATCTATGTTACCTTCACTCGTGGGTTGTGCTAACACACATCCTATGGCGTAATTGGATGCATCCACATGTACATGGAATGGCTTACTCCAATCTGGGGTTGTCAATATAGGTGCTGAGCACAAGCGTCGTTTAAGTTCATTGAATGAATTTTCACATTCATCTGTCCATTCAAAATTGGTTAAAAGAGAGTACAAAGGCTTGGCTATTATTGCATACATGTGTATGAATCTCCTATAATATCCGCAATGGCCCATAAATGCCTGCACCTCTTTCACATTAGTTGGTCTAGGTAATTCTGCAATTACCTTCACCTTTTCTTCATCCGTAGAGATTCCATTTTTTGACACAATGTGTCCTAGAATTTTGCCTTGTCTGACCATGAAAACACATTTTTCTGGGTTCAAACAAACCTGATATTCTTGACATTTGTCAAATATTTTCCTTAACTCTGGGATATGTGTCTGTCTTACATTTGAATGTGCACATATGTCATCGACATAAACTTCCAAACTCTTGCGTAAGAATTCCTTAAAAACATGACACATGAGTCGCTGGAAAGTGGCGGGTGCATTTGTTAAGCCAAATGGCATCACACGAAATGCAAATCTGCCCCATTCAGTGGCAAATGCCATCTTGTGTTGGTCCTCTGGAGCAATGGCTACTTGATTATAGCCTGAAAAACCATCAAGAAAGCTGTAAACTTCCTTGCCCGCAACTCTTTCCAATAGATGTTCTGTGATAGGAAGAGGATAACTATCTCTAATCGTGGCGGCATTAACTTTTTTAAGGTTAATACACACACGCAATTTTCCATTCTTCTTGGGCACAACCACAATGGGGGATACCCATTCGGTATGCTCAATTTCGTAAATGAATCCTGCTTCTATCAAGCGATCTATCTCCTCTTTAATCTTCGCAGCGTAGTTATCATTGTACGTGTAAGGTTTCTGTTTTGTCGGTTTTGCATCTGGAGTCATAGGGATTCTATGAGAGCATATATCTGGATCTACTCCTTTCAAATCTTTGTAACTCCACGCAAAACATCTCTATATTCGCGCAATAGGGCAACTAGCTCTTCTTCTTCTTCAGTTGTCAAATCATGCCCTATGTATGTACATTTTTCTTCTTCTCCTTCACTATTATTTTCTTAGTTTTCTCTCGGTTATCATATACTTGTCCGTCATTCGCTTTTCTATTAGGCATTCGTACCATGATTCTTCTATCTTCGATTTCATATTTCTTGAAGTTCTCGGGTACCTCAAACAAAGATTCTTCTTTTTCAGACATGGTTTCTTTCTTCTTTCTTTTCTTGCCTTCACTCTTGTTAGTCACTTCCGTGGCTAACCTCACCTCATTTGTAATTTCCTCGTGTCTCTGAGTGTGAGTCTCTACCTCGAAAAAATATTCTTCCTCTGATGCAAAGGGTGGGTCCATGATAATTGATTCTAAATCAAAATCGCTTGCATCCTCAAATGCATCAATGTTAGGTTCACACTCTTCTAAAATTGCATCGCACATGATTGGCTCTATCGTGAAAACTGAGATATCATAGCCATCCTCGTCACAGTGGGGTGTCCATTGTTCTTCATTGATGGCTACATCCATGGTTGCTAGGATTTCTGCCCAACCATGGGGTTCAAACTCTTCGTCAGGGAATACTACAGGTGCGTAAGCTGGATCTTGAAGGGTTCGTGGATGTTGTTCTGCACCTAAGGTCCTTGCTTCTAATCTTTCTTCCTCCTGTTTTGCTACTTTACACATCCATAAATGGGTATCCTCATGCAACCAAGAAGGATCTGATTCTAATGAGTGCACGGATTCTGTTTCTACTGGTGTCTTATGGATGGTATTCCATTGTATTGGGGGTACATCTCTGTGTGAATAGTCTTTAAGGTTGACTTTGGTAGTCACTCCTAAATGTTGCAAGTACAACGAATTAGTTCCCCAATCTTGTACAATTTGCAACTGACGCATGAATGGTTGTCCCAATATCATCTCATAAGCATGGTTTTTTGCAAAGTCACAAATGGCGAAAGTATGCTCAAATTCTACACCACAAGTGGTGAGAGATATACCTTCTAGTAAGCCTAATGGTTTTTCTATGTGTCCATCAGCCATTTGTAGCTTCATCCTGGTGGGTCTCAATGCTGGCTTACCCCAACGTTTCCATAAGGCCGGTGGTAGCTATGGCTACTCCGGCTCCTGAATCCAAGATGGCTTTCGTGGTGTAGCCCTGATGGGTTATCGGAAGATAAGTGTTACCTTCCTCTCCTTCGCTTACATCTCCGATCTTTTCTACGGGTATCTCTGGTACCTTCTTTTGTTATCCTATTTGTGAGGGAGTAGTAGCAAGCTCGGGGAATTGATTTGCTACATGCTTCCACAATTCTGGTTTAACCTTTAATAACTCCTCCATAGTAAGGTGACATTGTACTTTGGTAGTCTTGATCACTTCCGTGTTTCTAGGGATTACTGATTCTTCGTTCCTCACTATTATCGTGGGTGCTCTCATACTAATAGACTTTGCTTCCCAAGGTCCTGTGAACTGAGGTAATTCTTGTAACGAATTAGATCCAAATCGTGTGTGTTCACTCAGTTGTTCCTCCTCTACACCATCGTAAATAGAGGGAATGTCTTGGGGAAATTGTTCTTGCAAGTCGTCTATTTCTTGAATAGGAGGATGTGTTCCTTGTTCCTTTCTCCACTTCTCTTCTTGGATCTCTCTCAAAAATTCATGTGAGTACCTATGTATGGAAGACAGGTTGTCTTGACTTTCTATATTGGGTACTTGAAACAGGGATGGCGCATTCCTTTCCTGTGTCTCTGGGCCAATAGGCTTTCAATCAAATATTCTAGCCTCTCCATTAGTCCTTGAAAATGTAATTCCGGTTTTGCCATGTTGTTCCAATTAAGATATCTAGAGGCTTCAAACAAAGCTTGTGCTAATTCTACCATCTTCATGCAAAGTTTAGTTCTCTCAATTTCTAGATCAGCTCGAGGGTAGTTTTTGTTCATTTCAGCTACCTGAGGTCCCTCTTTTAATCTAGCCTGATATGCACGAAACATCATGTCTAGATTTTCTGGTATGGGTTCTGCTAAAACTGATCCTGATTTCTGAGTTGGATTTTCTTGATTCAAGTCCTGTGAAGTCAATTCTAGGATTTTGGCTCTAGATTCCTTCAAACTTCCTTCCAACTCAGTTATCTTTTTACTCCATTTTCTCTTAATTCTTTCTCTAGAATCTTTCCAAGATTTTGTCTTTTTACTGCTAGATTCTGCAACTTCACTACTTCCGGCTACTTTCTCTTGATTAAGCTGTTGGTTCTGTAAGAGCGCCTGGGCTCTTGTTATAGCTTGGATAGGCACGTATGTAGGGTTGGATCCATCTGCGTTATTTACAATGCCTATCACATTGATCGGTGTCACATTCGAAGCATTAACTGGATTTTTAGGACAATCTTTGATTATGTGCTCTTTGCCACAATCGGCACAAAAGCCTTGGATGTTATAGTACTGTGATTGTCCTGCTATCGGGGGATGTGGACAATCCTTTATGAAATGGTCTCCTTGGCACCTAAAGCATGGTCCTCTAGGGCCCTGTGGTCTTTGTTGTCTCAATTGGGGCCGTGGATTTGGGTTTGTGTACATCACATTAGCATAATCCGGCTCCCAACTAGGTTCCACTGGTGGACTATCGTAATGATATGTCTCCACGTGTTCTGATGACTCTGTGTAATATGCGGGTGGACTATCTACATGAGTGGAGTCAAAACTGTTTGAGTTTGGGTCTTTCTCTATGATCAAAGGTGAAGAAGGCACTAAGGCCCTACTTAGGTTCTCTTCTGCAGCAGCGTATTTGACTGAGATGACATTCGCTGGTGGGGGTGGCTGCTGAGCTAAGACAGGTTGAGGTCTCTGTTGAGCCTGGTATGGGTAGTTCTGAGGAGGCCTATAGTAATAAGGCTGAGCATTGTATTGACCTTGATACCTACATGGCTGTGCGTGTGCTTGCGGGTAGTTCTGTCTCACGGTTTGTTTGTTGTATGGGCAGTCCTGAGCCGTATGATTCGTGTATCTTCTCTCAATTGTACAGTATTGGCCACTAGGGTTGGCTTGTGGTTGTGGTGCATTGGGACACACATTTGCCATATGATCACCACCACAGGTGTAACAACGCTTGTTCATTAGTACCCTAGGTTTACTAGAAACTCCTAGTTTCTGGGCCACTTTTTCTGCAAGGTCTTCTATTGAGCTAGACAATTTTGTGGATGCTAGAGATGAACAGTCTGAGTCCTTATAGACCTTTGAGAGTTCCAACTCGTCTCCTAAGTTGTCCTCAATGTCTATACAAATTCTTACACATTGCTCTAGCGTTTTGGGTTCTTTTAGGTACACGTAGGAGCGTAGTTTAGAGCTCAACAAGCCATCTAGAAACAATGACACTTGCTTAGCTTGTGAGGGTAGCTCTTGCATTGGACATCATTCAACATATTGTCTAAATCTACGTCCTGCCAGTCTGACTGTTTCTTGAGGGGTCTGTTTAAAGCTATGAATCAACGAAGACGTGTCATGTCTAATCCCACTTTTAGAGAATTCAGTGATGAATGACTCTAAAAAGTGATGGATGTCTCTAAATTGCCTTTGTTGCAAAGGTTGGAACCAAGTTAAAGCTGTATTCTTTAATGTTAGTCCAAATGCGTTGTATTGCGTGAACATGTCTTCGACTTGTTCGGCTCTTAGTACTTGCTTGAATTCTGCAACGTGGTCATAGGGATCTCCTGTCCCATCAAAGTAATTCTTCATTGATTTTACTAACTGTGTGGGTCTCAATATTCTTGCGTGTTCACGTGGTCTTGGTAGAGGAAAATCATCTCTACCACCTAGTACTCCATGATCTCTTTGTCTATCCGCTCTATTAGTGTTCGTGGTTGTTCTATCTCTCCCTATGGGATGAGTGAAGCTTACTTCGGGTCTTTCTTTATTTCCCTCTCTTTGATTTCCATGGGCTGAGGATGTTCCTGCCCCTTGTTGACTTGTATTCATGTTCGTCCTAGATGGAGGGAATACCAATTCACCTCTCCATGTGTATGTGTTTTTAGCGCGGTCAGGCACCACAAAGACTCTTTCTGAAGTCTCATCCAGGTATACAACCTTTCCAGGTGTATCCGGGTCCTTGAACTCGTATATCGTGATGATACCTACCTCACTAAGTAGTTCTGTCTTGTATCTCCAAAAGGCTTCATCCGTTTCTTTATTTACAAATAGCTCTATGCTTCTGTTGTCCTGAGGGATCCATTCCGGGATTAGTACTTGTGTCAGTACCGATTTCCCTCTAGGTGTTCTAGGCTCTTCTAATGGTTCTTTTCCTTGAGGTTTTGCTTCCGTCTCTGGTTGAATCACGCCAAACTCGTTGGTATTGTTTGGCTGCGTACTTAAGATGTACATAGTTCCTTCCTTGTCTATGTACGCGTCTCTCTCGAATTTCACCACTGGATGTTCCAATCCAATGGGTTGATCGGGGTTGTGCACTTGCACCACTTGCGTTTGCAAACCATCCTCGTAGATGCGAGCACCTAATCGGTTGGTTCGGAGAAACTCTAGTTGCGTTCTATAGGGTCCTTCTGGTTTTTCTAAATAGGCTACATTCGACCCTCCTTCTGGTCTTTCTGTGCTAAATGCCATTTCTGAATCACTAGTATCTGAGCTCTCGTAGGGGTAATTACTATTCAATTGCTGAGCCCACGATCGAGCAGTAGTTCTTACACTTGCCTCTGATGATCTAAGGCTTCGTCGGTCTGACTTACCTATATGTTTGCCCGATCTAAGGTTCATTAATTTTCTTCCTTGCACACTCAGTACACGCTCAGATCGTCAATGATTCTTTGTTATTACTTTCTTGATTCTTTTTAAATTTCTTTAGATTCTTGTCTTACTATATGCGTCAGGAATTCGACTTTCTGTTACAATTTTGAGTTCTCGTTCCGTCAGACTTAGGTTCTTTCCTTTAGGTTTTCGTCACACACACCTTTACTTGTAGTCTTGAACTTGATAAATTTAACTCTCTTGAACTTGAGGTGTTCCTATCGTCTTAATCCACAAAAGCTACTATTTAGCCTAAGCTAAGAATTGACTGAGGGGGTTGAGTAATCTTCCAACCTCGAGTCAGCTTTTCTGGTTGCTTTGATGCCCAAGAAGCCGCGCTTCCCAAGCTTTATGCCCTTCACAGCCTTGCTTTGGTTGCCTTTGATTGCCCTTGTTAGACCTGGAAAAATTCAATATTAGACCAATTCACAGTTGGATGATCAAGCACTTGAGTATATACACCTTTTAAGTCCCTTCCCTTTTGCCCAACTTTTCAATGTTTGCCCCCCTGGCTTTCTAGTCCCAAACTAGGTCAACCTCAAAATAACTTGTCTAAAAATAGACGTATCCTTTAAGAAAAAACAGTTGAGGTCACGTAGTACTCGTCAAGAGCTTTCTAATGAGCTATTAAGCTCAAAAAACGGACTTCGGATGAAAAAGTTATGACCGTTCAGGCCCTGGGGGGGTAAAAACTGACAAACCGATGTTTCTCCAAATATGAGCTAAGGGGTCTCCTATGAGTCTAATCACCCAAAAATTTCCCAAAAATAGCCCCAAAATTGGCCAAAAAATGAAACCCTAAAATTTGCGATGGGGGTGCACAATCGCGATGGTCTGAGATGATCGCGATGGTCTGAGATGATCGCGATGGTTTGGGACCATCGCGATGGCGTGAGGGTGAACCGTCGCGATGGCGTGAAACTGGACAGTCGTGATGGCTCGATCAGGCGGACAATCGCGATGGCGTGAGTTTGAACCATCGCGATGGCTCGATCAGGCGGACAATCGCGATGGCGTCAGTCAACGGTCAACGTGGACAATCGCGATGGTCCAAAGTGAACCGTCGCGATGGTCACAGATGCGATGGCTTGAGCCAATCACGATGTTCTGGGCGCGATGGCATGAGCCAATCGCGATGGTCCGAATTTTTGAAGTGTCGCGATGGTGTGAGGGTGTCGTCGCGATGGTCCAAAAAATGAACCGTCGCGATGGTCTAGCTTGCCACATGGCACCGTCGGCGCGATGGCGTGAGCCAATCGCGATGGTGTGGGGTCAACCGAATAGTTGCGATGGTCCACGAACCGTCGTGATGGTCCAAATGAACCGTCGCGATGGCGTGAGACCGTCGCGATGGTCCGGCTGAGCCGTCGCGATGGCGTGAGCCAATCGCGATGGTGTGACACAATCGCGATGGTCTGAGACCGTCGCGATGGTCCACCAAAGTATGATTTTTTCAGATGCGAGTGTGGATTCCTAGAGGCACTGGTGTCGCCTACACGCTGGTGTGGTCGCCTTCTTCAAATTCCGAACTTTGCAGACCATCGCGATGGTCTGACACAGACAGAAATTTCTGACAGAAACTAAAAATTTTACCTTTTCCAAGCTTTCCTGATGCACTGGAGCTCTGTACCTACAAGAAAACTCAAGAAAACCAAAGTACACACAAGCACAAAAGCTCTCTCTCACTCTCTCGCATGCACAAATGAGGGGAAATGAGGAGAATGGGTGGATATGGTGGATTTTTTGATTTTTTTGGAGATGAAGATGATGATGCGGTGATGAAGATGGAGTGTGGGGGAGGTGAAAAACACTAAAAACTAAGTAAAAACAACAACAAAAACTGAAATTTTTACCTTCCAACGCCACTTCTTGCTATACTCTTACCATCACACATTCGTCCTAGACTCGATCCCCGGCAACGGCGCCAAATTTGGTGTTGCTCTAGCACAATGGTGAGAACCACGTTAAGAAGCTCCACCTCCTTAATGTCAATCCGCGGAAGAGATAGGAGTGATATGAAGATCGTGAACGTGAGATGATGTGAGAGTGAAGGTGAGAAGTACCAAGATGCACACACACATACACACACACAATGAAGAGACAAGCAAGACACAATGGAAGGTGGGAAATTAGCTCTATTACTCAAGAACACTATTACAAGCTCAAAAGAACTCTAAGCTCACACTAGCCAACCTCAAAAATGAGCTCTCTAGCTCTTTTTATAGTTTCTAGACTAGTTTTGACCGGTTTCACATCTAGTGACCGGCATAGTTAAAAATTAGGTCCTAGATGCTATTTGGAAGGGTAAACGATGTCTAAAAATAACGAAAATTGATACGCTTGTTCTACCTAAGCTCCTCAAGCTCGAGGACTCCTCGGCTTGCACAAAATGGAGCTACGGATTACAAAATGGGGTTTTCTATGTTACATATGTTACAATAGTGATAAAAATCACTGTTGGAGGTTTTTGGAAAGTATTTGAAAACATAATTCTTTGAAAAACGATTCGACTGGCTCCCTGCTCTGTCGTTACATGCTTCCGTGTCGTCTGTGCCTCTGGCTGCTTCCAACAAACTCTTTGGTGAGCACATAAGTATGTGTATCTGATTGTAGTGCTAAGAAATCTTCTTATTTAAGTTGTTCTTGAAGATTCTTGTTGGACCCCAAATAGGTTTTGCACCCTTTTTTTTAACTAATCAATATGCTTCTTGGTGTGCTGACCAATGTAGATGACACGGTCTTGTTGTTTGACTTCTTTCTAGATGATATCAAGGAATCTATTCTATGCTACTTAATTTTTTAGGAGAGCCTTATGTTGGGAATTGCTCATAACCTCCCAATTAGGAGTATGATGGGACAACCAATTGCCCCAAAAGCCATGGTTGAGAATTAATTCCTTATCCTCTCTATTAAGGTGTGGTTCATCCACCTCCTGCCAAGATTACGTGACATTCTGTCCCCCTTAAATTGACCATTGTCCTCAATTGTCACTCATGAGCACTCTACGTAACTTGGTAGACCCCTTCCCAAGGTTGAGCACCTCCACTAGCCTTAAGTTCCGATGCTTGGAATATTTTGGACCTATCCAAACTCAGTTGTTGCCCAAATGTCCATGTGCCTTCATCTATGGCTATTTCAAACTCATCCATGGTCAAGCGCTTCCCAAATGCCCATGGTTGAGTCTTCCTACCTCCAGATTGCCCAAGTTCCTTAGCTAGGCTCTCATAACAATGTTGGGAATTGAACTCACAACCTCCTCACTAGGAGTATGATGGGCTAATCACTTGCAAAAAAATGCATGGTTGAGGATTACTTCCTAATCTTGTATCTTAAGGTATGATACATCCATCTCCTACTAGGATTATGTTATTTTCATTCCCTCTTAGATCGAGCATAGTCCTCAATACTCACTAGTGGACCCTCTCTATAACTTGGTAGACCCCTTCCCAAGGTTGAGTGCCTCCACTAGCCTCAAATTCTAGTGTATGGACCTAGTTTGCACCTATCCAATCTCATCCATGGTCAAGCACTTCCCAACTGCCCATGTTTGAGGCATTCACCTACTTAACAAATATGAAAGCACCCTTAGTTAGATATGGAATATTCTAGGTAACATTTTCTTCATCATTGGGTTTAGGTCACTACATTTAGAACCCCACCCAATATAGAGGCTACATGGGCCCTTGAAACGTGCCAATATGGGTTGTTCAATACTTTGTTAGACCCTATGATAAGAGAGCCTGATAAATCTCTTTCCTTGTCATATATCGCAACCATCTATAAGCCATAAATAATCCAATACGAACTTCATCCAACATTTAATTTAACATTCTCACTAACAAATAATGAACGATTGAACCCTCTTCATAATGAGAGCCTTAAAAATTGTAGAATACAATATACAATCGTGAAGAGTAGACATTGCTCATATACTAACATTTATAATGTGAGCATGCGGATATGGACATACATCTCTATGTATGCTTGTATATAAGAACTAACCTAAAAAACAATGGAAACAAATCGTCATTGTATGATGCTCTCGCTTCCGTCGTTGGTGTTCTTCCCACGTATTTTCTTTATAAGAAGGCATTCCAATATACGCGTTGAGGTGTTGGGACCCATGAGAATGTCGTGGATCTTGTTGGAACTTTTGAGAGGACAAAGGCCACCGGCCAACATCTTTCAAGTTAATGTCGTTGACCTTCATAGTATTATTGTTTAGAGCGTCGCTTTTGCACTTTTTTAATGTGTCATGCTTCATTACTCTCTTTTTGTGTATACTTTTTATTTTTATTTTTAATCGTGAAGGAGAAAAGAAATATCTAAATATCTAATATGTGAGTACCCATGATTGAATGCACTTATCTATATGTACATTCGTGGAGTCGCATACATAAATAAATGATTAAATATAGTCATATGGATGTACATAAATATTTTATCAAATATAATTTTCGGAAGCTACTATTTTAATTAGGCTTGAAATTTGAAAGAACACCTCACACACACACACACTACACACACACTTTGAGAACCCCTTATCCTACAGATCATTATGATTCTTTGGGACAGATTATCAAATTTTTTGTTGCATCTTTTATGCCGATTTCTTTACAACACCTCCTCCTTGATAGTATTCAAAAGGAGTGCAAAGCCTAAGTGCCTTCGCCACAAGAGGCTTTTACCAAGAAACCACTTCGCCTATTTAGAGGACCCTATAGATGGTGTACTACACATTCACATTATTTGGGAATTAGAATTGCACAAATTTTGAGCCTTGGTGTTGATCTAGATGCCATGATGGAGAATTCACCAAAGCAAGACTACTTTCTTCTTCTCAATGAAAGGGTGCCAAAGGTGTTGAAAAGACCACTTGGTGCAACATTTTCTATTCAACTTGAGCAAGAAGCCTACATTTTTGTTAATTCTATGTATTCCCTCAATTTTATTTCCATCTTTCTTCCCCAACCCTCTCCAATGGTAATCACTTAAATACTCTAGAAATCACACCACTCCCCTCCCCCAATCTTAAATGTGTTTACTCAAAGAGCAAAAATCTTCATACTACAATATGAGGCCAATGACTTACTCTTGTCCAATACAACCATTATTTTTAGTATCCTAGAGATGTCTTTTACTTGCAAAATCAACCCGACTAGAATTTCTTGGATTTTGAGATTTTCTCTTTCTCGATTAGAGTAGTTCTTGAGATGGAAAACCAAATCGAATCATGTTCTCTAATGGTAGCTACCCCTCTTGACTCATCACTAAGCTAAAAATGAGGCTTCATCTTGTTACAAGGTTTTTGAAGAGGTAGATAGCTGCCCATCTTGAATCATTAATGAGGTAGAAAGAAGGCTTGATAATGTTCCAAGATTTTTGAAAGAATTCACTAACTTTGAGCCTTTAATGGTCACTCCCAATGTGGGAGTGATTGGTTTCTTTGAGGCTCTCACATGCTCTAAAGAGTAAAGCACTCCACAAAAGTTTGGAAAAAATATGTGCTCCTAACTTTGACTACCCTATCAGATGGATTCCCTTGTTCTCATATGTGGATGGATTCGTGATTGTAAGCCCCCCCTTCCCCTACCACTTCAAGAATCTTATAATGTTTATTCTAGTAAACAACAAACTAAAAATTAAGTGGGTACCTCATGAAGGGATGAAAAGTGTAATAAAGTGATAGGTAGAAGATGGTTGAACGACCCTTGAAAGATAGGAGATGGTTGAACTAAACCCTAAGATGGAGGATTAAGAATTAATCCTCAACCACGGCTTTTGGGGCAAGTGGTTAGCCCATCACATTTCTAACCAAGAGGTTGTGAGTTCAAATCTCCTACAGTTTGTTACATCGATATCAGATCCTATGAAGTAGGCTTGGGAAAGGTGGATTGACCCAATGGCCTCTAAGAAAGGCTCTTGTGCACTCTATCATGTGAAAGGGTAGGAATTGGGAAGGCGACACCTTAATAACTCTATCTAAGAGAGATTGGGGTGTATCTCCCAATCCGTAGGTTGGATTGAGGTGTGTAATATCCTTGGAAAGCTATCAAAACAAACTTTCCAAATCTAATGAGCAAGCTTGGAAGTGTGAAGTCCTTGGAAACCTTGGGTGGCACTTGATTGAGTGTTCCGGATATCGAACATAGGTGATAACAAGGTTCATGATACTAAGGTTGAGAAGAGGGTTCAAGACACCAAGGTTGTGAATAAGGTTCAAGAAACTATGTGAGGTTGAGGACATCAATTCAAGGGTACCAAGGGAGTTCAAGATCTGATCACCAAGGCTAGAGGGATACATGAGTAGATCATTGAGGACAATGATCAACTAAGGGAGGAAGAATGTAAAAAAATGATAGGTAGGAGATGGTTTAACCACACCCTTGAAAGATAGGAGATGGTTTAAATACACCCTAAGAGGGAGGATTAGGAAGTAATCCTCGACCATGGCTTTTGAGGCAAGTGTTTAGCCCATCACATTCCTAACCAAGAGGTTGTGAGTTTAAATCTCCTATAGCTTGTTACAAAAAGGATATTAGTCTTCTTTGTAACTCTCACCAACCTTCTTCTTCTATCTCCTTCTCCCTGTTCAAGAATAAACTATCAAGAAGGCCACACAAGGGCCTAAATTGCAAGCTTGTCATGGTTGATCTTAGATCTTAGAGCAATCTAAAAAGCTCCCAAATAGTCTGATAAAGGAATTTGAGATTTCTTATTCATATAAAACAAAATTGTCATTGCCATCAATGTCTTTTTACTAAAAGTAGATCCACTCTTTTTAGTAATTTGGCAGCGACGATAGTGCCAAACTAGAATTTCTTCTCTAGTAGACAATAGAGATTGTCCATAATGATGGCAAAGAGGAGGTGGAACTAGGGAGCATGCTTATATAATCAATTATTTTACTTGGAAGGAGGACAAAATACATAAGATTGAACTTAATCCTTGTTGATGAATTATACCAAATGGTGGAGAAAATCTTTGTGAATCTATTTTGCAAACCCAAGTCCAAGGGATTGAAAATGAAATCCCACTCCATTCTATCATTAGCCTTGTCCATATAAATCTTCAAGAAAAGGTGGTCTTTCTTAGACTTTTTAGAAATCTCCATGATTGCCTAGACATCAATGATGGCTCCTTTTTTATGTTTGCAAATGGAATGTTGAAGATAATTTGCAGTTCTTTTGTCCAGATCATGGTTATCAATTTCTAGATTTCAATGAACTTTTTGGAATATTTTTTTAGAATAAGTTGAATCACACACTTTTGAAGGCACCTTAGAAGGGTTTCAAACATAAGAGCCTCTTTCTAGAACAAGATGAGGAATCCAACCACGACTAAAGGTTTTAGAGAAATCATTGGTGAAACCTACTAGGCCTAGCGTTTTCTCCTTAAGAAGATAGTTAATGGCGTCAAGAAGCTCTAAACAATCAAGAGGCTCATTCATCCACCTCACAAGGTAAGATGACACCTTGGGTATCTAGATATGAAAAATGGTGACCACACAATCTTGATACCCCCAATATTTCTTCAAAAGTGGGCGATAATGAGATCATGATTCTCCCATTGTTGATCATCTTAGGTATGCCATATTTTGACCTTCTCCTTCTTTAGAAGCTTTCACATTTATTTGGAATGCCTTCCTATGTTTCTTGCCCACCATATGTTTTAGACATTGGATCTTGATTTTGCCTTTGCACCTCAATTTGGTTCTCATATTAGAGAGGTCCAAATAGAGTTCTCTCTTGTGTTTATTCACCTCCTTCTCTAAGCCTATTGAAGACTTTGTCTTTTATTTCTTCTCTAATACATTTCATTTCCCTTTGAGCCCTTTAGAGTTAGCTGAAGGAGGACCAAGAATTCTCTCACTCTACCTTGGAGTTAGGTGCATGACATAGGAGCGGTGTACATCTCAAGCTGATCCCTACATCCAGCCACTCTTGATTGATCCCTATATATGTTGTTAACCTCTTTTGTGTTTTTTCTTCCTGATCTTCCAATCATGTATCTCTTTTTCTACTAAAAAAAATGAGTTGTTTATTGTTTAATAAAACAAAATACAAGTACATCAGCATATAATATTGTCTCTCTAAGTAGAATTTTCTAATTAGACATCACAATCTTCACTCCATATACTATCAACATGTTGATATATTTACGTAGTGATGTGTGTGAACACTTTAGGACTGCCGGGGCACTTTTTTTCCTCTTTAGGAGGTTCTTTTCCCCCAGCTTGTATATACACCTATTGCCCTAATGGACTACTCATCTTTGTACATTATAATGGTAATACATTCAGTCTTGTGTGTTGTGCTCCAAGCTTCTTCTTCTTCCTTGTGTTGTTTGTGTGCTTCCGTAGATGTCTAACTTCAATAATTGGTATCAGAGTAGGTCGCCACTTCATCTAGGGCATCGTTGACACTCCTCCAATTTTAGTCTCAGAATCATAAGAATTTTGGTGAGCATACCTACGGTGTTTCAATGATCAAAACTGCTCTGGTTTGTGTGCCAAAATCACGATCTAAGCTCGTTTTAGCCTCTGAATGCACTATCATAGCACTTGTGCAGGTTATTTCATCTTTTTGTGCAAAAGGTATATACTAGTTTCGGTTTGCCAATAGAAGCGTCTCAAAGTCTGCTACAGGTTTAGCAGAATTTGTCTAGGCAGTTCTATTCAACTTTTTGAGATACATTCAATTTTCTGCATCAAGGTATTTTAGTCACCGACCATGGCTGAAAGTAGTGATGTATTCCATATGTTGGCTATTGAGGATAAGTTGGATGGTACCAACTACCCGTTATGGGCTTATATGATGTGACATGTATTGGTTGCAAAAGGACTATGGAATATTGTGTAGGGTGTTGAAAGACGTTGTGTTACACCTGCGAATAAAGGTACTGCAAATACAAGTGCTGGAGCTGATGGAGATTGTGTCGAAGATGATGATATTCTGTAGATTCTTGTTCGTGCTGCCATTTATGCTCCACCTATTGTAGATCAAACTCATTGGGGTGGGAGAGATGCTCAAGCCCATGCATTGATAGCTTTGTCTATCAAATGTGTCATTATTCCTCACATTCACTCTTGTAGCATAGCTAAGGATGCTTAGGATAAACTTACCACATTGTACCGGGCAAGGAATGAGGCTCGTCTTGCTTACCTCCGAAAATAGTTGGAGAGTGAGCACATGAATGAAAGTGATTCTATGGACAATTTTCTAACAAAGATCAAAGACTTGAAGGAGCAATAGATTTTTGCTGATGAGGTTATACCACATAGCTCACTTGCGCAGACCGTTCTGAATGGTCTTCCTGATTCATATAAGAGTTTTGCTTCTACTCTTCATTTGATGATGAAAGGCAATCCAAATGCCTTGTCATTTGAGGAGTTACTCTCTTTTCTATTGTAGGAAGATCAATCTAGGCAAAAAAGGTCTATTATGCATGTTGGAGATCAAGCTTTCCTAGCTAGTCAGAAGGGCAAAGGTAAATGGAGCTCATCTACTAGCAAGCAAAAATATGCAAATGTGCACATTTGAAGAAGGATGACAAAGATGAAAAGAAATCAGAAAAGTAGAAATTGTTTTGCAAGTACTATAAAGGAAATGATCATATCATAAAGAACTGTCCTAAACCGACTGCAAAAGAGGTAGAGAAAAAAGAGGTTGGAATGGTTGTTGTAGAGGCCCCTACTCCAAAAACAGAGCCTGCTAACCTTGTGCAGGATGAAGAATGGGTGTTTACTACTGTTTGTAGTTTTGACCCATCTTCTCATGAGTAGTGCATGTCTACAGTAGACTCAGATGTTTGGTACTTTGATAGTGGGGCGACCAAACATATTACCTCGCAGTGCAGTTTCTTCTCTTTACTCGAGCTTGCCCCTACAGAGAATACAGTCACATGTGCCAACAACTCCTCTTATCCTGTCATGGGAGTTGGTAAGATCATTCTGACTACTGCTGATGGTAGTTCTTTCACTTTGTCAAATGCTTTATTTGTGCTAGGGATCAAGAAGAATTTGTTATTAGTTTTGGATTTAGCCAAGATTGTCTTAGTTGTGAAATTTTTTTATGATAGATGTACAGTTCATGACCTGTCAAATGGAAATGTGATTATTGCTTCTGACATTTTATGTCGTGGGCTGTATAAGCTCATAGACTATGAAAGATTTCTGAATGATTCAGCATGTGCAGTACATGATTCTCAGGCTATGTCAGATGCAAAGCTTTGGCATGCATGCTTTGGTCATTTGAATTTTGCAAGTTTGCTATGCCTGTAGAAATCTAAAATGGTGTCCTCTTTGCCCAAACTTGAAGCACCCGGAAAACATGTTTGTGAAGGCTGTATTTTGGGCAAAATGCAGCATTCCTTTCCAAAAAATGGTTCAGTTCGGGCTACTCAGAAATTGCAGCTTATACATAATGATGTCTATGGTCCTATGCAGACACCTTTTTTTGGAAATTATCTTTACTTTGTGACTTTCATTAATGATTTTTCTAGGCATATATGGGTATATCCATTGAAAGCAAAGTCCGAAGTGTTCATGTGCTTTAAACAGTTTTTATTTTTGGCTGAAAATATGTCAGCATGTAAAAAGGGCACCCGCCATTCTAATCGGGGGGGAATATATGTCTTTTGATTTTAATGCATTTCTGGCTGAATGTGGGATAAAACATTAGTGTACAGTGCCATATACACCTCAAAAGAATGGAGTTGCTGAATGGACGAACAAGTCACCCATGGAGATGGCGAGGCGTATGGTCAAGAATCAGTCTTTACCACATAGTTTCTGGCTTGAGGCTTTCATGTGTGCAACATATGTACTTAACAGGTGTCCCACTAAAGCGTTGCAGTCTATCACTCCATATGAGACTTGGCATGATCGCGAGCCATTTGTTGCTCATCTACGTGTTTTTGGTTGTTTGGCATATGCATTAGTGCCTGAACAACATCGTAGAAAATTGGATGATAAAGCAGTAAAATGTATTTTTGTTGGGTATAGTTCTGAAAGTAAAGGTTATCGTCTATATCATCCATAGACTATACACATTCTGGTTAGCTGTGATGTTGTTTTTGTGGAAGGTGCTATTCAACTATTGCTTTCATGTACTAAGGAGACATCTATTAGCTCCAAAGACATGTATGATACTTTGCTGCCTCTTTTTATAGGTGGATAGTCTAGTGCTGGTCTTAATGAGGCAACTTCTCAGCCTTTGCAGGTTTCATGTGATGATACAGATCATCCCATTTTTGATGGAGATTTACATGATGCACTTGTTGATGAGAGAGCTGATATTGAGGAGGCAAAAACTATGCCAAAATGGCTAGTGCAGACTTTGGGTGATAGCAAATCAGATGCACCTTTTGTCATATCATACTTGATCAGGCTCTCATAGTGCCTCTTTTGCATCAGATTGCTGTGCTATGACTGCATCTAGTCTCTGTGATGAGACTGAGCCTGTTTTGTTTGATGAAGCACAAAATTCTGAACATTGGATGGTTGCAATGTAAGCTGAATATGATGCTATCATGAAAAATGGTACCTGGTCTTTATGTGACATGCCTCTTGGCAAGATGGCCATTGACACTAAGTGGGTATACAAGTTGAAGCATAAGCCTGATGGAAAAATTGACAAGTATAAGGCTAGGCTTGTTGCAAAAGGTTATGCGCAAGAAAGAGGCATTGATTTTGATGAGAGCTTTGCACCTACATGTTGTATGACTACTGTTCGGAGCATCTGTGCACTTGCAGCCCATCATGGTTGGAATGTACATTAGTTGGACATTAAAACAACATTTCTGAATGGTGACTTGCATGAAGAAGTGTATGTTTTCCTGCCCCGTGGCTTTGTGCAGAAACGGCATGAAAACTAGGTGTGCAGGTTAAATTAGCCATTATATGGTTTAAAGCAAGCACTACATGCTTGGTATGAGAAGATACATGCCTATCTGGTTGCACATGGTTTTGAAAACAGTCCAACTGAAAGCATCTTATATGTTAAGCGTGCTAATGATGTGCTTCTGATCATTGTTGTCTATGTTGATGACATGTTGCTCACTGGTCCTATTGAAAAGCATATTGCTGATTTTAAGGTTAATTTGCATGCCTTATTTGAGATGTTTGATTTGGGGCATTTGCATCCTTATTTGGGCATTGACTTTATGCACATTGATGGTGGAATGGCTTTGTGTCAAAAGAAATATATTGAAACATTGTTGCAACATTTTGGCCTTGAAGACTGTAAACCTATTGCCACTCCTATGGAGATAGGTTTTCAATTGAGTCTTCATGATGCTGGAGATGCATTTGATGTTGTTCTCTATCAACATGCTATTGGATGCCTGATTTACTTATGCATTACTCGACCAGATATTCAGTTTGCGGTCTCACAGATGAGCAGGTTTTTGCATTGCCCAAGTGTCAAACATTGGTAGGAGGTTAAGCGTATCTTTCACTACTTGAGTGGTACCCAACTACTTGGGTTGTTCTATCCCTGGGGGGATCGCCAAATTTGCATGCTTTTTTGAATCTGATTGGGCTAGTTGCTATGACACTCGTGTGTCCACTAGTGGTTTTTGCTTCATGCTTGGTAGCTCATGCATATCTTGGTTGAGCAAGAAGCAGCCTACTGTGGCCATTTCTAGTTGTGAGGCTGATTATAAGGTACCTTTCGCATCATTTTATCACAAAATATTCAAGATTCAATGGTAGGACACATACAAGATCTAGACACAAGTAGAGATGTTTGGCTTGCATTGGAAAGGTTGTATGCTACAGGTACAAGAGCAAGGAAGATTCAACTCAAAAATGAGTTGAATAACATAAAGAAAGATACAAGGACATCGGTCAATGATTACATATTGAAAGTTAAAGAGATTGCAGATCAACTAGGATCAATTCAAGCTCATGTGGAGGACGACGACTTGGTTGCACATACTCTCAACGGACTCAAAGATGATGAGAGATGGAAACCCTTCATTACTTCAGTTTATGTCAGAGGAGAATTACCAGATTTTGATCAACTTATTGCCCTCATGGTCACGGAGGAGATGAATCTAAATGGTTCTACTTCAAATCAAAAAGGATCTCAAGGACAAGCTCTTTATGTAGGATCATCAAGAGGTGGAAACAGAGGTGGAAGAGGTTCAAATAGAGGTCGAGGAAGAAGGATCGATGATCAAAGGACTTCAAGTGGCTTCTTCAACACAAGAGGAAGAGGAAGATCAAGCGCTAGAGGTACGAGAGGCTACTACAACTACAACCAAAGACAAAGGAGTGAAGATAATAAGAACAATTGCTATATATGTGGAAGGTATGGACACTATGCCAAAGATTGTTATCAAAATGAAAATAATCAAGGTGGTAATCGAAGAGGAGGCTATTCAAGAAGAGGTAAACAACAAGGAAATTATGCAGTTGAAGGTAAAAGTGATGATTATGATTCTCTTCTTATGATGAATGTAGAAACTAAGATGAATTCCAATAGTGATGTATGGTATGTAGATAGTGGTTGTTCTAATCACATGTCTCATGATGCTTCATGGTTTTCTAATATGCATAATCCGTCATGTAAAGGTCATGTTGAAACAGGAGATGATACAACACATAAGATTATGCAGGTTGGAGATGTTGTTATGCAGGATAAGAGCAAGAAAAATTGCTTGAAGGATGTACTTTATGTGCCAACGATCACTAAGAATTTGATGTCGGTTGGTCAAATGGTAGAAAAAGGTCTACAAGTGAGATTTAATCATGCAGGTTGCTTCATTGAGGATCCAAAGCAAAGGAGGTTAATTGCTAGAGGTCAAAAACAAGGTAGATTGTTTACATTCAAGGTAAACCCAAATCATACAAACTATTTCTCTTATGGTATGCATCGAATAGCAGAGCTTGATCTATGGCACAAAAGGATTGGACACATGAATGTACACAGGTTAAAGGAGCTATCAAAGAAGAGGATTGTTGAAGGATTACCTGATCTTACTAAGCAACATATGGTGCATCTTTGTGAAGCATGTCAAATGGGTAAGCAGAGTAGACAACCTTTCAAGCATTCAAGCTATGTAAGTGATGGTTTGCTAGATCTCATACACACAGATGTGTGGGGACCTACTAAAGAGGCATCCTTGGTTGGTAATAAGTACTATGTTTCATTCATTGACGATCATAGTAGAATGACATTTGTGTATTTCATTAAACATAAGAGTGAGGTCTTTGATTGTTTCAAGAAGTTCAAATCATATGTCGAAAAGCAAACAGGAAGGTATATTAAGAAGCTAAGGTCTGATGGAGGGGGAGAGTATTTCTCTCAAGTTTTTACTGATTTTTTGTATGATGAAGGTATCAAAAGAGAAGTTACATGCAGGTATACTCCACAACAAAATGGAGTCGCAGAAAGAAGAAACAGAATCATAGCAGAAGCATCTAGAAGTATGCTTAATGATATGTGTTTGCCTAATTATTTTTGGGCTGAAGCTGTTAGCACAAGTGTTTACATTATGAATAGAGTTCCGACTGCTGGAGTTCATCATTTGACACCATATGAGGTATGGCATGGAAGGAAACCAAGTGTAAGTCATTTGAAAGTATTTGGTTGTGTATGTTATGTACATGTACCTAATGAGGTGAGATCTAAACTTGATGCAAAATCAGAAAAATGTATATTTATTGGTTATGCAGATACTCAAAGAGGATATAGATGCTATAATCCTCATACCAATAAGGTTGTTGTGTCAAGAGATGTAAACTTTGATGAATCACTTTCATGGTATGCAGATAAGAATTGTTTGCAGGTCATGGATGAAAATGAAGAAGGTGTGGTTGAAGGAGATGAATGCATAGTTCAGCCATCAGGAAGTTTAAATGATGAAAGGAGTGGTCTAGATGAAGAAAGAGGATCACTTTTCAATGGAAGATTAAGGCAAGAGTCACCTCCAAGTGTTAAAAGTAAAGGTAAACTCAAACTTGTTGAAGTTAATGATGAAGGAGAGGAAATTAGTGATGTATGTGAGTATGGAGAATCATCAAAGGTTCCTAATAAGAAAGGAAGAGCATCTACATTGGAGGTAAGAAGAACTTCAAGAGTAAGTAAGCAACCTCAAAGGTATACTTATGAATCTTTCATGAATACTCATTATGCTTTTATGACAAAAGTTGAGCAGGAAAATGAACCCACATGTTATGATGAGGCCAAAGGAGATGAAAAGTGGGAGAAAGCAATAAGAGAAGAAATGGAAGCACTTCAGGATAACAAGACTTGGAATTTAGTTCCAAGTACACCAAAGCAAAAGGTAATTGGTTGCAAGTGGGTTTTTAAGATTAAAAGAAATAGTGATGGTAGTGTGTCTAGATATAAGGCTAGACTTGTAGCAAAAGGATATAATCAAACTCAAGGTGTGGACTATGAGGAAACATTTAGTCCAGTAGCAAATATGGCAACGGTGAGAACTTTGTTGGCTTTAGCTGCAAGTAAAAGGTGGAATATATATCAACTCGATATAAAGAATGCCTTTCTTAATGGTGAGTTAAATGAAGAAGTGTATATGTCACAACCAGATGGTTATGTGGATGCAAAATATCCTAATCATGTATGCAGGTTAAAGAAGGCATTGTATGGTCTTAAGCAGGCACCAAGGGCATGGAATGCAAGGTTGGTAAAGTATCTTATGCTGCAAGGATACATAGCGAGTCATGCTGATCCTTCACTTTATGTAAAACATGTAGATGGCATGTGTGTCTATGTATGCATTTATGTGGATGACTTGTTGATTACAGGGAATGATGCAAAAGCAATTGATGAGATAAAAGGTAATTTGGGAAAGGAATTTAAAATTTCAGATCTTGGTTTGCTCAGATACTTTCTTGGGATTGAAATTGTGTATAGCGATGAAGGTATGTGGTTGATACAAAGAAAGTATATATGTGATATGCTGAAAAGGTTTGGTATGCAGGAATGTAAATTTGTTTCTACTCCAATGGAATGTAATGTAAAGCTGAGTGCAAAGGAAGGTGATGAGTTGCATGATATGAATGTATATAGATCCATGGTAGGATCTTTGATTTATGCAACAAAAACTAGACCTGATATATGTTATGCAGTGGGAGTATTGTCACAGTTTATGCATGAACCTAGAGTACCTCATATGCATGCAGCGAAAAGAGTGCTTAGGTATTTGAAAGGTACCATGAACGAAGGATTATTTTATAGTCATGATGTTGATCTAACTCTTAAAGTCTTTAGTGATGCAGATTGGGTTGGAAGCAAAGATGACAGAAGATCCACAAGTGGATATGTGGTAATAGCAGGAAACAAGACATTAACATGGAGTTCAAAGAAACAGCCTACAGTTGCTTTATCTTCTACAGAGGCTGAGTATAGAGGTTTAGCATTGGCTACTACTGAGGTTATGTGGTTTAAAAAGTTGTTTCATGACTTGAATGTGCAGGTTGATGTACCACTGATATATGGGGATAACTTGAGCAGCATTCATATGACCTCAAATCCTATTTTTCATGCTAGAACAAAGCATATAGAGGTTCACTATCATTATGTTCGAGAGAAGGCCATGAACAATGAAGTGCAGGTTTCTTTTGTTGGAACAAAGGATCAAGTTGCAGATATCTTCACCAAATCCTTGGATGGACCAAAGCTTCAAAGATTCAACTATATTCTTGGCATGAAGGAAATACCCTTTGAAACTTGAGGGGGAGAATGTTGCGAACATTTGTTTTATGTAGGGTACAAGTTTCAAATTATGTAAATACCTTTGGGAAGTCTTCAAATACTTCAAGAAGGCTCATATTATTCATAAAATTTAGCAAAAATACCACGTGAGTTCTAGAACATGGTGAGTCAAATTAGTGAGTCACAAGGGAGCTTCAGTGGTGTCCTAGTGGAAGGTCGATGTGGCTAGTTCTCAAAGTCCATCAATACTTTGCTTATTTGAGCACTTGAGTCATGTAATACCTCCATCCAAGTGTCTACCACGAATTTAGATGTATTAGGAAGGTTTTAGATTAGTTTCCCATGCTATAAAAAGAGGAGAAAAGTCGTGATCTTGTGGGATGTCCAAGAGAGTATCTCTATGCTACTCTAGTTTTTGTATGCAGAGCTTTCAGAGCTTGTATCTCCCTCATTATATATCCAAATTACATGTTTGATAGCTCATTTGAAAGCTCTTCTTGTCCCACATGAGGGTGATGAGAGGGTGATTAACCTTCTTTGTAATGCCATCTAAGCTCTGTAAGATCTACCCCTGCTCTGTGGGATTTGGGGGGTCCCGTGGGCACTAATCCCCTTCACTTGTATTTTTCTTTTCTTTTTATTTAATACAAGTCCAGAAGAGTAACCTAAGGCCGAACTTCCTTTATTAAAAAAAAAAAATCTAATAATGTCTACACATTTTATCTTAATACATGAACATGTGGATCTTCCCGTAGATATGTATATACATTTATATAAAAACGAAGTGAACCGGAAACAAAGTTTTTATTGCATGGCTCTTCTGTCTTCCACACGTGGAGTTTTCAGATATTTATTTATTAGAACACATTATAATACAGCTTGAGGTGTTGTAGGAAGCTTCTTGGAAAGCTCAATGGGTATCATTTGTTGACTCATCCCTTTGCGATGTATCATGTTTCTTTCGTCAACTATTCTTGTTTTTATTCGCTTTCTTTTGTCATTATTCGTCTCCATTATCGATGCTTTCTACTTTTTCATTACGAAACAAAAAATGTACGAGGCAACTTTGTAGTACGTACAAATACGTACATCACACGTACTTAGTCCAAATTTTTAATTGGTAAACATAAATAAATAAGTATATACACAAACACACGCTATCCATGGTACACTTACACACACACAAAAATATATATATATATATATATATATATATATATATATATATATATATATATATATATATATGTGTGAGTTTTTATGTGTGATGTATGTATTTGTACGTACTACAAATTTAGCTTCGTACGTTTTTTGTTTTTTAATGAAAAGTAGAAAGTATCGATAATGTCCAAACGGGTGTGGTGTAGCAGATAGCATCGAACGTCGTGAGGCAAAAGGCTTGGGTTCGATTCCTGCCTGGCTGGACATTTTAGTTCTTTGTCATTTCAACTTTCCTTGTATTTTAAAGGAAAAAAAGAAAGCATCGATAATAGAAACGAATAATGAAAAAAAAAAATCGAATAAAGACTCAACAAATGATCCACATTGAACTTTCCATGAAGCTTCCTACGACTTTCAATACCTCGAGCTATATTATAATGTGCATTAATAAATAAATATCTGGAAACTCCAAGTGTGGAAGACAGAAGAGCCATCCAACAAAAACTTTGATTGTGCAGCTTGGTTTCCGGTTCACTTCGTTTTTATATAAATCCACATGTTCATGTATTAAGAACAAATGTACACACACATTATTAGGTTTTGGAGTGACACGCATACGCACACATTATTAGATTTGTTAGCCCTATTTTGATTAAATCTTGGATCCACATTACCTTGAGGAAGTCTTGCTTGGTGATTAGTGAACTTACGAGTGAGGGCATCTCTTCTAGGCACACCCATCACAAAAATAGGTTGGCCTCTGGCATAAATACTTGTCCCGAAGATCTTATTGCCATCAAGCCATTTAAGGCCTTTCTAGTGGGGGGAGGGGAGACCTTGGCTGATTAAGAGGTGAGTGTCAAACCCATCCCATGTGTTGATTCTGCTTCTTGAAACTTCGTAGTCAAATCTGAAATTCCAATCAATATTCTTGAATCTGATCTATTCCCTTCTATCTTGGTTCCATAGATGCTTGGACATATGAAAAACTTTTATTATAAAGCCTCTTGGCTGTCTAAACATAATCTTTCTACAGCCTCATGACACTCGCAATTGGGAATTGGATCGCATGTTTTCTAATGCCCATAGCCCACTTTGAGACTTTATTGATGGTCCATAAGTGTTGTCTATCGTTCCAACCTTTCAACATGAAGCATACAAGATCCAGACCCTACGGAACAACCAAGATTGGAGAAAAGAAGGGCTAACTTGCTCAAGCTCTTTCTATATGGGTAATCCATGAGATAGAGTTCCTTTCTATTTCTAAAAATAAGTTCGAACCAAGAGCAATTGTCATTATACCAAAAGCTTTAAGCGATAAGACACCAATTTTCAGTTCTCTTCATGTTGCCTTTTTTATTGATGGGTGAGCTTAATCACACCTTCATTTAGGCATCTTGACAAGGCACCATAACTAATAGAATCCCACCAAATCATAACTTATTAATGGTAACCTTTTTTAATGTCCTTTGGATGCGCCAATATGTTTCATAAGTTATTGAATCAATATATAAAAGGAAGAAGGATCATATGGGGGAATTTCGGTGTAAAGTATGCCCCACGAAAGAATGATACATAGAATTATATTTTTTGAACCAGTGATTAACATATGTTGTATTCAAGGGGTGGCAATGTTTTCCTTACATGTGAAAATCGCGGTCAATGGCAATATGGAGGAGTGTGAAACAGTCACTCACATTATAAGAATTCAGGCATGTATGTATGTGTGTATGTAAGAATGTAGGTGGTTTTCAGTGTGCATTAGGTTATCTGGTTGGGCCTTTTGCCTCTTGACACAAGGGTGAGGGTTCATCGCCTCCCTATGGCAGTGCAATTGTGGGCCTTAGGTCAATATATTGATTTCTAGCATAGTTAAACCAATTGCGTTTAGATAATTCTTTCCAAGTATCACCTCGGGCAATCTAAGCCCTCCTTTGTGGGATACAAAAGGTCCCATGAGTACTATGTCCCTTACCTTATACAATTCTTTTTTCAATCTAATTCAAGCTATAACAAAGATTAAACTTTGGCAAAGCTTCCTCTTAAAAAAAATAATATAGATAGTTCTCTATGTATATAACGAGGCAAAAAGAATGTAGATGGTTATGTATGTATATAAGTGGCAAAAAAGTTAAATATGTATATATCAAAGTCCTTCGGTGTTAAGCATTCTACATCATAGACATGATATAAAATATGTATGTATGTATCCACGTATGTATAAGCCCTAATATGTATGTATGTATCCACGTATGTATAAGCCTTCTTTGTAATTCTCCTTAACGCTCTTGTATTTTTTTCTTTATTTATAATTTAAAGAGCTCTTTAAGAAAACATGGCACAAAAGATGCCTGTAAATAGGATAGATTGTAAGATCAAACTTTCGTAAAGTCAAATTTTATGTCAAACTTTCACAAAGTCAAATTATGTGTGTGTGCCTCTTGATCAGATAATGCACAATCATGAAAAAAGGATGTCTTGAAGAAAAGCTTCACAAACGATCTTTCAAGAAGCACAGATACATCACAACCACAAGGAAGTTGCAGATCATACATTCAGATGTGAATGGTCCAATGAGAACAAATTCAAGGTTACAAGTACTTTGTTACATTTATTGATGATTTCTCAAAATATTCATGGATTTAGAGTCTTAAAGTGAATTCAGAGGTTTTTCCTACTTTTAAGAAGTTCTTAGCTATGGTTGAAAATGAAAGTCAGTCAAAGATCTAGATTTTGAGAAGTGATAGAGGAGGAGAGTACATGTCTAAAGACGTTAAGTCTTTTCTTGATGACAAAAGTATCTTTCAACAATTCACTATTGCTTACACTCTAGAACAAAATTGTGTTGTAGAGAGAAAGAATAGGATACTTGTTAAGATGATCCATAATATGATGTCATCCAAAAAGCTTTCTCCCAAGTTTTGGTTTGATGTAGTACATACAACTAATCACATTCTGAATTCGTCTTTCCACAAAAGCTTTGAATTAGGTCATCACACCTTATGAAGCTTATTATGGGAAGAATCCCAGTGTGAGTTACTTTAAAGTTTTTTGGTTCCCCAGCTTATGTTGAAATTGAGAAGAAGGATCCTTGTAAGCTTCATGTAAAAGCCATTAAAGGAGTCTTTATTGGTTATGCAATTGAAAGCAAAGGATACAAATCTATGTTCTAGATACACATGATGTCCTACTCTCATGCAATGCATATATTGCAGAAACTCAGATCTATGATAACAAGGATGAGATTCCAAAATCCATACAAGCAAATGGCTATGCATTTTTTAGAAGGAGTTTGGATTTTTACATTCAACCATACAAGGGGGGTGATGAACCTACTCAAAACCTAAGGCATACAAGTGAAGAGAGAGTCACATTACCTACATCAATACCTAGTCCATCATCCATACCTCTTGATGTTCTCACTTATGAAGTTAGAGAAGGTTCTAGAGTTCCAGAAGAAGGAGATATTGGAGAACCAGAAAGCATTCCACCACTTTTCAAGAATATGCCAAAGTTCTTATATCAAACCTAGAAGGACACTGGTATTAAGGAATACACTGGAAGAATCAAAAGTCAAACAAGAAGAAAACAAGGAAACTAGGTAAATTATGCAGAACATTTTGAGATTCATAATATTTTAGCTCTTACTTCAGATAAGAATGAACCAGCTAGTGTTCAAGATGCACTACATAGTCCTGTATGGAAGGAAGCTATCAAGAAGAGATTGATTCTATTCATAAGAATCAAACATGGAAGATTTGTGAGTTAGCAAAGGGTAAGAAATCTATTGGTGTTAAATGGATCTTGAAAATCAAAAGAAAAGGAGATGATACCATAGATATGTGTAAAGCAAGATTAGTTGTCAAAGGTTATGCACCTGTGTAACTGATATGTCTAAATCTAGCATGCCATAACTTCATATTCTCCTACGTGTAGAAGGCCTAACAACATTAGCATGACTAATTTTGGACAACACAAACATGCCACTTTTGTTTTCACTTTGAAGTAGAAAATGATCCTCATCACGTGAGAGGATCTAACATGAATGTTTCTTAAAAACAACTTTATAAACATCTCACAAGAAATTATAGATAGAGAGCAAACCCTTCTTCATGTCTAGAACATAAAGTACAATGGAAATTGTGAAATTTCAACCTAGTTTGGAATTAAGGTTCACTTCTCCAACATGAACAACATCCAAATCATGACCATCTACAATGGACACTCTTCTACCAAAAGAGTTAGAAAGGGAAGAAAACGCCTTTCTGCAACCTATCATATGCTTAGTAGCTTCAGAATAAAAAAATCCAAGGATTATCTGAGATTGCATTTAATGCTGCATGATAAAAAGCTATCTCTTCAATAGTAACACATGCATCTGAATCTACCTTTGAAGATTTAGGTTTTGGATCATCTTCAGCACTATTACCTAATGCTCAACTACATGAACTTCAAAGATGTTGGCCGATGGCCTTTGTCCGATGGAAGTGAGAACATCATACAATTATGCTTTGTTTCCATTAATTTCTAGGTTAGTTTTTATATACAAGCATACATAGAGATGTATGTCCATATCCGTATGCTCACATTATAAATGTTAGTATATGAACAATGTCTGCTCTTCATGAATGTATGTTGTATTCTACATTTTCAAGGCTCTCATTATGAATGTTGGTGAGAATGTCAAATTAGATGTTGGATGAAATTCATATTACATTATTTATGGCTTGTAGATGGTTGAGATATATGACAAGCAAAGGGAGTTACGAGGCTCTGTTATTATGGGGTCTAATTACAAAGACCAATTTGAAACAATCTCACCAATATCCAAGACAAGAGGTTGCTTCACTTCTCTAGATCTACCTCTCTTCTCTTTTTGGACCCTCTATCTCAAGGGTATGTCCTTGATTCTAAGACCTTGTAAGACACAATGAAAGAAGCGTTTGGCATGTTCTTGAAGATAACCTCTTGTTCTAATACGTCAATATTACATATATCAATGTTGATCTCGGTAAGGATATCTTTATTGACATCGGATTTGACAAAACTTGGGGGGTGTCATATTGCATTAAAGGAGTAGGAAAAACCCTCATAAATCAATCCCCCAACATCATTCTTGATTGCAAGCGGGTTTCTTGGTTGAGCCACAAGTTTTTTGATAAACCACACAGAAGATGGGAAGATTGGGAAGCTCTGACCAAAGGGGATACTAGGGTGGCTTGGATTTGTTTGGCACAAACTTTAGGAAGCACTTGGATAGGCACATGGTTATGCCCATGACCTACCATGTGCCATTTTTGAGAATAAAAAAGGCCATATCTTCATTTTAAAAAATGAGAAGGATATGATTCATTGGCATGAGTTGGCACTTCCAGAAGATTAATCCATATGAGAACCATTCCTTATGCAACCAAGATCTAAAGGCTTCCAAAGGTGGCTGCAGACCAAAAAGTTGGTTGATTAAGCAAGTCTTTTTTATCTCATCTTGCTTTTTCGAGGCTTGGATGCTCGAAGGTTTATTGGAGGGACTCACAAGTGCCCTTATTGCCAGCCTATTGACTGATGTTGTTGGTCGTGAGGGAGGGAGCCACAATAATCCACAAAAGACCAAACAAATACACACTCAAAAGTCTCACAAAAAGAATGGGCTACATGTCTCCCAAAAGCAAGCATTCGATGTTTCAACCCTAGAAGCCAAAACGGAGAACCCAAAAAGTCACGAATATGGTACTTTTAGGAGATGGACAACAAGCCTAGGTGGCAATAACCACCAAGATAAACCCCCGAAGGAAAAAAGGAGAAACCAAAAAGTGGAGAAAGAAGTGATTTTCTTGGGCCTAAGATCATCCACAAAACTATAAGCAAAAGGTGAAAAACGTGAAGAAAACATTTTTTGTTGAAGCCTTGCCGATCCAAATTGTGACATTTTGTAGTCCAAAACCTTGAGATACTCTTTGACCAGCCAAAAGAAGAAATTGGTTAAGTCATTAACCATACCAAATCCTGGCACCTTTAGCTCCCCGAATGGAGAATCTAATGCTACACTAGTTGCAAGAAAACCACAACCTCGTGACCGATTGCTATACTATATGCTCAAATTTGCACTGGACATGTAATGGCTTTGGTGCATCTAAACTAGTTGTAACGAGTTGTGACCTTGTCTAACCCCTGCTTTTTGAGACACGGGAGGTTTTGGGGGTACTATATAAATTCATCTGTAGAGTTGTTCTTTCAAAGTTAAAACTTGGAGGACTAGGCGTTTCCCCAATCTCCATTAAAAAAGAACATGAATTTTTCATAAATTTTGCCTAAACTCATGGTCGCCAGAACATGTTTGGACTTTTGAGAGGATGCAACAATAGATTGAAACCTCAAATGCAGAACTCCACAAGTGCAAGATTTCCGCCACCAGCGCTCGGATCCACCTCCCCTTATTTTTTGTATGGCCTTGAATGTTGATGGCAGATCGACCTCCTGCTCTTTATAGCACTTTGGAGCTATGATCTTTTGGAAAGGAAGTTCGATCTTTGAGATTTAGGCTGGGTTCACATAGATTGATGGTACATTTATCCCATCCACGTGCAAAAGTTTTATTGGATGGAAAAAAACTCATTTGTTCTCGGTCTATCAAATTTGAGGGTGATCCTCACCTTTGGGAACAAAAGTGTGTCAGATTAAAAATATATTTCTACTGGTCAACATCCATCTTTAGCCAATAGAAATGCATAATTTTTTTAACTTTCAAAAGTTTGTACCGCTCTGTGTAAATGGTTCGACAGCAGCATGAAAAAATGAGCTGTGTTGTATATTGCCCTATTTGAACTTAGCCTTACTCTTCTCAATTGGATTGAATTAATTGAAAGTGCAATGAAAGGCAAGCATAACATCCATGGGACCTCCGAATCCCACAAAGTTGAAATAATATTTCTAGATATTAGAATATCGAACTCGAAAGCTCACTAAAGTAGACACTAAGTGTGTAGATTCCAATGTATGATGTTGATGATATTCCACCACACCATTCATAGTTGCCAGTAAGACCTCATTTATCAAAAGCTTCTATGAGGAGGCTATGAAAAAGTGATCCTATGGAATATGCAAGGTTGAAAGGCCTATATTGAAAAGAAGATAAGGTACAAGATTTTTGGGACAATGATGAAGATGATGGCATGGCAGATTTTATTGAGGATTGGTATCAAAATGACAGAGAGCATTGATATTTCTAAAAATGAGAAATATCTTCGAGAGGAATCTCTGAAGCATGTATATGAAGGAAGTTGTTTGACATGACTAAGTGTGAGCTTACTTATTCTCAATCTTCAAAATCATTTTGGATGGAGTAATATATCTATTTCGACACTATTAAGGTATAATTTTTAATTTTCTATCTATTTATATATATACATGCATAGATATATACATATAAATACATATATACATAGACATACACATATATATATATACATGAATGCATACACACACATATACACACATACACATGTTATGAGAGTAATGTCAAATTATAAATACCTGTGTTGAATGAAGATATTTTGGCCATCTTGCCTTTGGAATTGTCCACCCAGTCTTTAGATTCTTCTTGGCACATCTGCTTCTCCTATTCTAGTGGACCTAATACCTGCGCTGCTAACTCTTTTATGAACTTTGTATACAAATATTAAGTATCAGTTAGCTATGGAGGTATTAGGTCATTTGAAAAATGGGAGAAGCAAATCTATCTGGAAGATTTTGAAGGATGAAAGAATAATTTCAAAGGATGGGTGGAAAGAAAGAGTCCATTCAATGAAGGTTCTTCTTTTTACCTTAGCTAAGGTAAGAACAAGAACTTGCATTGAATGGATGCTTTCTATCCACCCGTCCTTTAAAACTATTCATCCATCATTCAAAATCTTCCAAATAGATTTGCTTCTCCTATTTTTTGAAATTACCTAATACGTCCATAGCTAAGTGATAATTTATATTTGTAAACAAATATGTAAGTCTTAGTTAGCAAGGTAGGTAACTGATTGACTTAAAATGGGAGACAACCAAACAATTCAGTGGTTTAGATATCTATACAAAAGTCTGCAAACCACAATAAACAAAAAGAATATTAAAAACAAAATCAAATATACATAGCTACACATGCATACATACACATACATACATACATACATACACATTCATACATACATACATACACATACATACATACATACATACATACATACACATATATACATACATACACATACATACATATATGCATACACTTATGCATATGTATACATACATACATATACACATATAAAACACATACATACATACGTACATATACACATACTCATACGTATACACATGCACATGCATATACACATCCACATCCACATACAAATAACCATACACATATACAAAATCATATGCATATATATATATATATATATATATATATATATATATATATATATATATATATATATATATATATATATATATATATATATATATATATATATATATATACACACACACACACACACGATTAAAAGACATCATACATCAAGGAATGATTTGAACAACCTGAATGCAAAGAACTACTATGTTTGATGGAGAAAGAGTTTCCTAGTTCATTTTTTGATATTTACATTCATTTATTAGTCCATCTTATAAATGAAATAGAGATTGCAAGTGTTGTCAACACTTGATGGATGTTTTGGGTCAAGTGATTTATGGGAATATTAAAGCTTATGTGTGGCAAAGAGCAAAACCAGAAGGATCCATGGGCATAAGGCACTATTCAGGGGAATGAAGCCAAAGTCCTCTTCTACAATCAAGCTGCTGCAATCTGTTGGTCGAAGATGTCCCACACATCTTCCTTACTTGCCCCAACTCCTACAGAATCTGGCAGACGGTTGGAATGAAAATCAGACTTCAAAAACAGCTTAGTTGGAAACAAGTCCTTTTGGGAGAAGCGATCGGCTTCTCTGCGACACTCTGGAACGCCATCAGAGGGGAAGTCCTGTGGAAAATTTGGCGGGAGAGGTGTGCTCTCAACTTCGGCGATCCCCCCAGGGAGTGGTCGATTGAGAAATCACTATTCCTCCTGGGCAAAAGGATCGTTAACAGTAAGAAGTCCCCCCCCTTCAGGCACCATCAAGTCCTCCTTTTGATCAACAACAAGCTCAAACCCAAGTGGGCCCCGCATGAGGGCGATGAGAGGGTGATTAACCTTCTCTGTAATGCAACCTAGGATTCAATCAAGCTTCCCCTGCTTTGTGGGATTTGGGGGGTCCCGTGGGCACTAGTCCCCTTCTATTGTACCTTTGTTTCTTAATTTAATTCAAGTCCGGGAGAGTAGGCTATTGCCGAACTTCCTTTATATTAAAAAAAAAAAAATGAGATTACAAATATATCTTCTTTCACGGTTTGGCTATATACTCAATTGAAATGAGCCAACACAAATAATGAAGAAATCTCAGATGAGGAGAGAGAGTTAATGATAGGTTGTGAACGAAAGGTAATTTTATTTTAATAATATTTTTTTTTCATACATGTATATTAGTTTCTCTTTACTAATTTAATTTCTTTTGCAGGTTCAAATATTCACTAATATGTGGGCTTTTGGATAGAATATTAGAATCAAAGCTATTGATTCTTTACGTAAAACAGAGGATCGTGCTAGTTCAAAAGACATAAACCTTATAGATGGCAAACTTGGTTATGTAAGAACTATTTTTGGTATCTACGAGGTATCATTTCGTACATTAAAAGTAGAAAAAAAATTATATTTTCTATGATAGAGTTTATTATTATTTTTAGCATCTAATAATGGTTGTTTGTTTTTATATATTTTGATAAGTCATTTTGAAGGTTGACTAGTTTGTGTGTCTATGTGTGTATGTGTGTGTCTATGTGTGTATGTGTGTGTATGTGTGTATATACATGTGTGTGTGTATATATGTGTGTGTATGCATGTGTATGTGTTTGTGTAAATGTGTGTGGATGTGTGTATGTGTGTGTGTAAGTGTGTATGTGTGTATGTGTGTATGTGTGTGTATATGCGTGTGTGTATGTGTGTGTGTATCTATGTGTGTATGTGCATGGCTATGTGTGTATATATGTGTGTGTATGCATCTGTATGTGTGCGTGTGTAAATCTGTGTGTATGTGTGTGAATGTGTGTGTACATGTGTGTATGTGTGTGTGTTTATATGTGTATGTGTGTGTGTGTCTATGTGTCTATGTGTATATGTGTGTGTCTATGTCTGTATATATGTGTATTTATGTGTGTGTATGCATGTGTATGTGTGTGTAAATTTGCATGTATGTGTGTGTATGTGTGTATGTGTGTGTGCGTGTCTATGTGTGTATATATGTGTGTATGTGTATATCTGTGTGTGTATGTAAATGTGTGTGTATGTGTCTATGTGTGTGTGTGTGTGTGTCTATGTGTGAATGTGTGTGTTTCTATGTGTGTATATATGTGTGTATATATGTGTGTATATATGTCTGTGTGTATGCATGTGTACGTGTGTCTAAATCTGTGTATGTGTGTGTATGTGTGTATGCGTGTGTGTGTCTATGTGTGTGTATCTTTGTGTGTATGTGTGCGTGTATGTGTGTGACTATGTGTATATGTGTGTGTGTGTCTATGTGTGTGTATATATGTGTGTGTGTATGCATGTGTATATGTGTGTGCAAATTTGTGTCTATGTCCGCGTACCTTTGCCTCTCTCTGACTATTGCTAGGAGGAATGTGTGTGCATGTTCTCTCTCTCTCTCGCATCTCAATCCTAGCACAAATGTTCCGAGAGAAATCAATTTTTTTTTTTAACATTCGAGAGCATCGCTTATATGACACTCTGGAATTTGCAAACATTGCTTATGTGACGCTCAAGTGTCACAATCAATTTGCAAACATCGACAGGAGCATCGCTAATCAGTGATGCTATTTGCGATGGTGCAAATTAGCATCGCTTATGCATTGCTTATGCAATGAAGTTTCTTTTTTTTTAATAAAAAATAGTTTCGTCGCTTATGCGATGCTTGCAACGCATAAGCTATGAAACATGCTTTTGTTTTCAATTGGGGGCATCGCTACACCCTCTAGTTTCTAGTAGTGAGCCATGGATTAATGATGAAGTATTGTGCTTGATTTTATTCTTAGAAAACTCTGTAATGAAGGCTTCTAGCAATCAATGAATATCCCTTAATTGTCCTTGATGGAGAGGTTGGAACCACATTAGGGTTGTAATTTTTTAGTGTTAATCCAAAAACATTGTAATTGAGTGAAAAGTTCATCAACTTGCTCAACTCTCAACACTTGCTTGAGTTCCCCTACATGTCATCGGATCTCTGATACCATCGAAGTAATTCTTCATGGATTTCACGAGTAGTGTGGGTCTCAAAATTCTTGGGTGCTTTCTTGGTCTAGGAAGGGGAAAATCATCGATGCCTATTTGGGGCCATTTGATAAGGTCTTGCCATAATGTTTTTTCTAGTATAGAAGCATTCATCAATGTTTTAATTTATCTATTTTTGTTATAATGCATAATATTTGATTTATCGTCTATCTCCAATCTATTGTGTGGTCTTTTTTTTAAACAAACCTATGTTGGATGATCTATACTATAATTCAACATCCCTTGAGATGCATTGTTCTTGGAATTTGTTTTTTTTTAAAAATGTGTTGGACCTAAATGTTTGGAAAATTTTTATTTTAATTCATCAAATGGAGGAATTTATTTTTCACAATCTTAGATGTTTTTTTATGCTCACTTGTAATCATGATTTTATATATGAATATAAATATGCAGATCTTCTCGAATAGAACATTGTCATTGAGGATTCCAAGATCCTTCGATGAATAAAGACAATTATTTAGGCATAGAAGGTTTTTCATCTATGGGAAATCTTTCTTTATATTGCTTAAACCTTCTAGTTCCTATGTACATGCTCTCGTCCTTTCTTTTCTTAAAAATATGAATTATATAGTAGTGTTATGATTAACTCCCCTATTAGAGAATTGACCAGTTAATTCTTTAAGGAATTTATCCTTATTTTAAACTTTTCCTTCCTCATTAGGAAAACTTTCAATAGAAGACCGACAAGGAGATGATGATGAACTACGTGATGTTTCGAATTTTTCAATGATTTATTTTTTTAGCTTATGGACCACACTTCAAATGACCTACATCTCAACAGCTTCTATAGAAAGAAAACCTTTTATCATCTAAGCGTAGGAGATGTATTAGAAAGGGGAAAAAATAGATATTTAGAGAGAGCACATATTGTTAATGAACCTTTTTCATGCGTCTAAGCTCACCCATATGTGGCAATTAAAGAGTTTGGGGACTCATTGTTCTAACAAAAACAATTTATGTGGAATGGTATTTCAATATCTATAAAGTTTATCAAAAAATGATTTTTCAATATCTATAAAGCTTGATGGTTATAAAAAGTTATATACGTTTCAACCTAATATCGTTTGGAGTGAACATATCATTGAATTTTTTTAATGATATGAAGGAAATTAGAACGATGCTAGAAAGAAACAAAGAATTTATGTAAGACATACTTTTCGGTGACCAACTATTTGAGGGAGCTGCCAAATATTATCGAAGTATTGGTGTCTTGAAAAATGATTCTGTCAATGTATTAAAAGAAGCCCATGCAAGAGTTAGAATATACATAGAATAAAGAATATATAAAATGATTTCTTTCAAATATTCAAGTATAGATACATATAGCAAATCTAATTGAAACATCATTCATGGAGACCAAAAGATCAAACTTTCTCAAGTCAATGTTGCTTAACAAAAGCTAAAAAAATAGCAATAGATACTATACTAAAAAAACGCCTCAAAAAGATTGAAGATGGAGCAAACATGGATCCAATGTAACTTATGCTCAAAATACTAAATTTATTGTGGATTCCATAGCAACACTCAAACATAGATAACATAGAAAATCAAGAGAAATTTTTTTAATACATATGACATCAATGCTCATAAAAAAGAAAAATTTTGCAACTCACAATAAAAATAAAGCTCAAAATATCACATCAATCAGGTCATTAAAAATAGATAAAACTAGGATCAAATTTAAGAGATTCACCATTAAAAAAGTAGGATCCGATGAACTCAAGATGCCATTGATGCACATATATAACAATAATATATGATATTTACCTTAGATTCTCTATGTACACCACTTCCAATCCAAGGAAGTAATTGAGCTTCCCTAAGTCACTGATCTTGAATTCCTCCTTAATCTATAACTTAACCCATACCTCCAACATCATTACCTGTGAGTATGATTTCGTCTACATATACAAAAGGGTATATGACTTCTCCATGTGTCCTCTTGATAAAAAGAGTGAAGGATCTGCGTTGCTTACTATAAATGTTCTATCCTATGAGTAGGTCTCTCTTGATTCCTCTATCTCAAAAGTAGGAATCAAATTCATGGGAGAAGTATTCTCCCCCTTGATTAGGCCTTATTCTTTTCAGGTTTTTACCTATTTTATTTTCCACAAGAGCTAGATAATGCTTAAAATATGAGAACACTTCATCCTTATGCTTCATAAAGTAAAGAATAGTCCATCTGCAACAATCTTCTATAAATGACACATAATGCCTTGAACATAAGATGGATGACTCTTTGCTCGGTTTTGAAACATGTGTGTGGACAAGCTCTAGAAGGTGTCTATTTATGTACCCTTTCATTGTGAATGGTTTCTTGTGGGACTTCCTAAACTGACATGCAATGCACCTATATATCATGTTCTACTTTGAGATATTGGGTAGTCGAAGAACACTTTCATCTTGACTCATTTGTTTGAGGGGACTCTCTCCAATGTGAGCCAACCTTTTATGACAAACCTCTAGCTCTCTTAGAGTTTGGGTGCCATAATTGAACAAAACAATGTTCTTGGTGTCTTGGAGTTGAAAGGTGAACAATCTACCTATTTTTTCTCCTTTTTTTATCCTCTTGAAGCCTTGGTATGGATCCTCTACATAGGCTCCATGCTTTGTGAATGTTAGCTACAAATCTTTCTCCACAATCTGACCTACACTTATTAGGTTTCTAACAATACTTGATACATAGAGAACTCTACTCAAAAAATTCATATTATCATTGGAAGTATTTACATTTCCTATCTTCTCCATAGGGTGCCTTGTGTCATCACCTGTTTGGACTTCATGCTTATTCTTTTAATCTTCTAAGTTTTAGAGCAAGACTACATTCCGTGCTACATGGTTTGAGCATCCTGAATCAATGTAGAACACATGCTCATGAAAATTACCTTCTTTCATTTTCATATTCATAAGTAGAAGTGAATCCTCTCGAGATTGATCATATGTGTAGTTGTTGTAGAATTGCCTTCCTTTGTATCCTCCTAGGTATTTTTTGTTGTATTTATTGTTATTTATCCATATAAGTTGTTATATCTATCTCTAGATGCTTCATATCCACCTCTCTTGTATACTTTTCCTCTTTGATTCCTTGGGTTCTTGAAGCATTGCTTTGTGATGTGATTGGATAGTCCACATACAACACGAGGTGAGGATCTTTGATAACTCCCCTACCTTTTTCTACCTCCTCTATCTCTTCTTGTTGAGCTTCTACCTCTACTTGCAAAGTTAGCTTGGGAGGTGCTTCCTTCATCATCACACTTTCTAGTTTTTTCGTTGTTAGATTTTCCTTTGTTTTTATCTTATGTAAAGCATAGAGGATTGATTACCTTTTTGGTTCTCATGAATCTTCATAAGTTTCGCTGCATGACTGAAAAGTTTCCCCATGAGAGCATTGAAGTATGGCATTATCCATGTACAAGTCCATGAAAGTGATGAAAGCTTCCCACTTGTCATCAGCCTTGATTCCATTGGTGAATTGCCTAACAATTTGCTTTTCATTAGTGATTACTCCAACGCTACCTAGTTGATCTACAATGTCCATCTTGGTGACAAAATCACTTACACTTTGCTTGGGCATCTTCTCAAGTGTTGTGAACTCCATCCACAATTGGTTCTTCCTAGCTTTGGCACTTGAAGAGAAGAGTGATTCTAAAGCATTCCATGTTTCTTGAAATGTCATACAATTGCTTATATGAGGAAGTAAGGAATCATAGATAGAGGTTAGAATATATGATCTTGTCAATGCATCCTTTGCACACATGTGTTTAATCTTTCCTACTCTTCTTGAATTGGTTGTCCTTTGTTTCTGAATATAGGCATCAACGCATCTCTTGAGATGTATCCATACAAATTTCTCCATTACAAATAAGCCGCCATCCTTAGAGACCATGTTGAATAGTTGCTCCGATCCAATTTTTCAATTGATGAGGGAAATCCATCACCCATAATTTGAAGTCTATGACTATGCTCTGATACCACTTGAGGAGTGATGGTTAATTATTTCTTATTGGAGGCTTACTAATAAAGAGCTTCCTAAGATACAATGTGATCTTTGTTTCCTTCTTAAGGAAAACCAAGCTTTAGTCATCATTGATGTGTTTTCAATGGATAACAAAATGATAGCTTAGTGGATGATTAAGGTTTAGAATAACCAAAAAGAGTCATGAGCCCATCGACTTTTGAAAAATTCAAAGGTTTTCTCTCTTGCCGACTCCCCTTGGTGGAACAAGAATGATTTTAGCACTTTTCTCACCTAACAAACGCATCCTCAATGGTTCATATCTAATTTCCTTGCACTAGAAATCATGGAATAATATTAAGGGTTATAGCTTGATAACATTCATTTACATGATATTTTGATCTCATGGAAGTGGCCAATGATCATAATTTCACTTGTAGAAATGGGAATTAAGAAAAAATAATGGGATGGATCACTTGAACCATGAAATACATGACCGTTGTTACATGTAAATTATCAAATAAAAGTATCGCCATTAAAAGAAAGTAATTTTCTTCCGTCACTTGAATGTCAACTATTTTTTCACTGCTTTCCATGGTTGCACATACTTAATTAAAAGTAATCAAAATAAATGTAAATTCTACTATTAATGATTGGTGTCTTGAAGTGGATGAAGCCATGTCTCATTTGCCAAGATTTGAGATATTTCCACTCAAAGGAGTAAAGTGTAAAAACTAAAGATTAAACTTTATGAATTGAAACATGTTCATAAATCATGGTACCAATGGTAAGAAATCTTCTTTACGGAGGATGATTTCAAAAAGAAGATGTTTCATCCTCTTATGAAATCATGTATGATTTTCACTCGAATGAAAGGGGTATGGTTTGCCATACACATAGCAGCCTTATCAATTTTTGTCTCTTGTATAGCCTCCCTTAGTACCAATTCCTCTTGATATTCCTTTGTCCCTTTCAAGTGATCTCGATCATGGTTCTTTGTTTTTCTATTTGATTGGCTCTTTCCTTTGCCAATCCGTTTTCGTCATCTTATTGGAGCTCTAGTTCTTGCTCTATTATTCTTGCACTGGTTTCAATGATCACATAATAAAGCAAAAGTAATCCAAAAACTTTCAATGATCCATATCTTCATGCAGATGAAGGTGTTTCCCAATCCCTGAGATTTGAGTTATTGTGATATAAAGGAATGAAGTGTGAAAAAACTTCCTAAGGTAAAACAAGTTCATAGAGCATGGTGAGAAAGTTTAAATCGTCTTCTTTAGGGAGCATAGTTTCTTGAAGTTTTAACCTCTTATCTAAACTTCTATGTTTTTGGTTGTAACAACAACTATGTGGTTCTTCGTAAAAAGACCATCCTTATCCATTTTTCTCTCTTGTATAGCCTATTCTAGGAGTAGTTACGCTTGAAATTCCTTTATCACTTTGAGGTGACCTCACATGTTTTCTTTTTAAAATTAGCTTTGCTAGTTGCCAAACCTTCTCTTAGGCTGATTGAAACTCGTCCTCTTCTCTTTCTTCTTCTTCCTCTTTTTATTTTATTACATAAAATAGTTGGACTTGATTTAGCTTGGAACTTTCTCCTCCAATGTTCATTTCCTTTGACATGAGAGGTACCAAATTTTCAAAGTAAGGTAGAGAATCCTTCACATATAGTGAAATGGTGAATCTGTTTCATGTTTCATCACCCCTTAAGCCACTAAAGGTATATCCCCTATGCCATCATTCTCAATCTGACACCCTTGTGATCTTAAGGCATCCACAAGCTCCTTAACCTTCAAAATGTATTCCCAATTGATCTACTAGCAACCTTGCTAAAGTTGTGTAGCTAATTCTAAAATTGGATTTTACTTGAGATTTAAACATACAATAAATCGTCTTCAATGTTTCCATATGCTTCCATGTCTTCAATATGACCTATAATTCTATTGAATATATGTTGTGAGACTAAGAAGGCCACTTACTTTTCCTTCTTATACCATTCTCTAGAATTTCGCATCTCATCATGTGTGAGGTTCTTTGAAAAGATTGGGATTTAGGTCTAGCCCATCGAATATTTTCTTTAAATCTTTTTTTTATATGTCGAATCCTAAACGTCCATGATTGATATGTATTTTTGTTTATTTTCTCTATTCATGGGTTGAACTCAACCATTTCTTCTTCCTAACATCTTTGGGACTCTGGCAAAATTCTTGTTAAGATTAATTTTTGGGCTTGTGATGGTTATCATAGTTATTATGATTATGTTTTTGTAATTAAGATCCATAATCTTTTTGAAGATATGGAAGTTATGTTCATACAACATATGTTTGTATAGATTATGATTATGATGCTTATGACCATGTAATTCATGAAACTAGAGTTCAGATACAATAATTTAATCTTATGGTTGCAATAATGGCAAAAAATATGCAATATATAGGTATGGTTATGCATTAATATCACCATTTATACACCTATTATTATAATAGTTATTCAATTTAATATTGAAAATACTATTATTGTTTTTCTCATCGCGATGTATCTTCATATTATAAGTTTTTAGGTAGAATATAAACACACACACACACACACACACACACACACACACATAAACATCAATAATCCAAGAAGATAAAAAGAGAATAATAAAAGACACATAATTTTATCATAGATCTCATTATTGATAGTTCAGAATACATCATCGTCCCATACCTAGAGTAATAAACATCCTCGTATACCTAGAGGAATAAACATGGATCATGATATGGAACTCATTTCAAGTTTTGCGCGATCCTATTGGAGAACAACTCCTTGAGAAATATGTAATATTTAGTTGAATATTTCACTTTTTATGAAAACCATTTAGTATATCATTTAGATTCATGAAATAAACTATAAAGAAAATATGATTATTGATATTACGAAGAAATTGTTTGATTCTTTTTTAATCTTTTCTCCTCTTCTTAAGAGATAGTTGCTTGGTGTATTATTGTACATAAAAGACGGGTCTAACATATCCATAAGATAAGACAATTATTAATTTTAGCAAGGAAATAGCAAATTTGATATCAATTTTTCATATTCAATGTTAAAACATCTTGTAAAGAAAAAAAATGAAAGCTCATGGATATAATTTAATGAAAATAAGTATAAGCTAAAGTGTAAAGGAAATGTAGATCTATATGTTCTATAACACATGGGAGTTTACCTTTGTTTTTAAAATTGTATGCCTCAATTAGCTCATCCTCCATCAAGGAAAATTCACAAAGATGTAAAACTAGAAATTAGGTCAGAAAAGTGAAATAAAAAAAAGACTTCTGGATACAAAGTGATGAATAGTCCATTTTGTTAGAACAATAAATCTTGCACCATGCTTGAATGAAGATTTGTTCTAGATCAAGTCAATACTTTGAGTAAACCATAGTGTTATGGTATTTCTTATGATTTAATATCCTTGTAACAATCCATAAGTATTTATGGATTCTAGATCTTTAACCTCATAGAAGGAAAAAGAGAGAAGTCCAAAAAAGCCACGAGTTTAGAGGTTGGTGTACAACCAATACTTCAAAACAATTTGAAAGTAAAAGACTTTAATTCCTAGATTATAGGGAAAGAGATCTTAGTCACAACAACTTAAACTACACGAAAATTTTTTTAATTCAAATGGTTGTAAAGAATCAAAGAAATCCATTTAAAGACTCCAAGAAGTCTATATAAATAATGAAAAGGATTTATAATATAGTTTGATGAATATACAATCAATTTTCATTATCTCCTTGCTTATTGCACATTTCTCTGCATCTTCTTCTTCAAAGTCTTCATTCTTTCAAAGATTGGTTCTCACTTCTCAAAAATCCAAAGTTTGTGGATATGGGCTCAATGGAAAGGTATTTATGTCTATTTATGTATATCAAGAATTGTGCATTCGATTTCATGCTTTGTAAGAAACAAATCATTCTAGCTCTCATGGGATGACCACATATTGATGTTAAGGTTACATATGAGTAAAGTCTTGCTTATAAATTCATATCTAATGGAGGGGGAGAATACTTCTCTAAAGATTTTGATGAGTATTTTCAGGATAAAGGCATCAAACGAGAAGTCACCGCTAGTTACTCTCCTCAGCTAAATGGTATTGCAGAAAGGAGGAACAAAAACTAGTTGGATCAGCAAGGACTATGCTTGAAGAGAAGAAGCTACCACATTATCCTTCGACAAAAGCTAACAGCCACCTATTAATCAACATAAAACCAAACATAAATGTTGAAAAGTACAACCCGGACTTTAGAAACTATGAAGAAACAACTCTCAAGTGGTTGAAGAACATTCGTTACCCAAGTCTTTTGTGAAAACACAAATCTCACACCAACATATCTCTATGCCCAAGAAATGGATAATAAAATCTCAGGATTCTTCTCGGAATCACAAGAAGAAACAAGCAATCTACAAAAATCCACTTCAAGGATACAAAAAACAATATAGTCAACCATGATCTATAATCACATAGATTCGGATACCCAAGAAAAAAAGAGCAACAAAGAATCATGGCAATCAAGTATGGAATCCCAAATATATCCTTATGGCTCACCCTACACGAATCCAAAGGAAGCACATGAACCCAAGGTCACATAAACAAAAGGGGGTTCATATATTCAAGAAAAGGCGACCATAAAAAAGCCTAAGACCTAGAAAAGTGTGTACCAAAAACCACAACATCAACAATAGAATAAAACCATGCATAATATGTGGATTTTGAAGAGATGTCCCAATCCTCTTCCAAATCCCATAGTCATTTTGTCAAATATCATTGCACAAAAGAAGTCATTGAGCATGAGGGAGTGTGTGACAAGGATAAAAGCATTGCTTTTTGGGTCCTCATGATCAGTGTGCTCCTCATGCTCTGGTGACTCATGCCTATGTTTAGAAAGAGCGTACATAGATTTGTATATATGTTCTTTTCTTGTCCATATTCAAAACTAACAATAACCATCCAGAACTTCAAACTCAATTGCTCACACAAATCAAGTATTAAGAACTTATTTATGAAAGCGATGAACACCTCTTAGTGGAATAACCATGTGCTTCAAGAACCATATATTGTGAACCATACAAGATCATTTGAACTTAAATTATCCATCACATAGAGAGCCCAATTCTAAGGCCTTCCATGAGACATGGTTGTTAATATCCCATGCACAAGAGTGATTTCTTGTAATGTGATGATACACACGACCTACAATAGTTGATTTCCCTATTCACATTTTATTTTGAGTGACCCTCACTCATAAAAAGACAAATGATACAAGAGAAGTGGCATCATGCTCTTTATTTGGGTAACTTAGCCCACTTCAAGTACATGTTCAGGGTGAAGCTAATGAATGTCTTCTTCAAAAGGTACAATCTGTTGGAGATAGACGTCTGCGGAAGCATGCGAACAACACAAGAGAGAAGAAGAAGCTTGGAGCACAAACACACAATACTGAATGTATTACTAGAGAATGTACAAAGATAAGTAGCCCATTAGGGCAATAGGCGTATATACAAGCCGGGGGAAAAAAACCTCCTAAAGAGGGAAAAACGTGCCCCGACTGTCCTAGTGTGTTCACACACATCACTACCTAAATATATCAACAAATCCCCCCTGGGAGTGATGCGGTGAACAAGGAGCTAGCACTCATGTATAAGGAAGTGCCAAGCTATGTGGAAATCACTCCACAAAAGGAAGTAAGCCCAAAGCTTTGCGGAAAGCTTCAAACTTCTCCCTAGGCAGAGCCCTCGTGAAAAGGTCTGCAATGTTCTCCTGCGTGGGCACATATGCCAAGCTGATCTCCCCAGCAGAGAACCTCTCCCTGACATAGTGATAATGCACCTCAATGTGCTTAGTGCGAGCATGGAACACAGGGTTCCTCGCAACTGCCAATGCGCTCTGACTGTCAGTGAAGATGGTGGTGGCAGAAGATTGGCCAACACCCAAATCAGCCATAAGGCATCTGAGCCACACACACTCAACAGTCATTGTGAAAGCTGCCCTATACTCAGCCTCACAACTGGAAGTGGCCAGAGTAGGCTGCTTCTTGCTCAACCAAGATATACATGAGCTACCAAGCATGAAGCAAAAACCACTGGTGGACACACGAGTGTCATAGCAACCAGCCCAATCTGAGTCAAAAAAAGCATGTAAATCTAGCGGTAGTGATCCCGCCTTGGGATAAAACAACCCAAGTAGCCGAGTACCACTCAAGTAGCGAAAGATGCGCTTAACCGCCTTCCAATGCGTGACTCCTGGGCAATGCATAAACCTGCTCATCTGTGAGACAACAAACTGAATATCTGGCCGAGTAATGCATAAGTAAATCAAGCATCCAACAGCCTGCTGATAGAGAACAACATCAAATGCATCTCCAGCATCAGGAAGACTCAATCTTAAACCTGTCTCCATAGGAGTGGCAATAGGCTTACAGTCTTCAAGGCCAAAACGCTGCAATAATGTGTCAATATATTTCGTTTGACACAAAGCCATTCCAGGCAGTCCCCTGGAGAGAGCTATATATAGAGGCATTTGGTTGGGAGGAGAGTCATCTCTCAAGCATGTGGTGGTCGTAATCCTTGTTCTGTTGCATGCCCAAAAAATAATGTAACAATCATGCATGAGCTTGGTGCATGACTTTATCTTGTACTAAGAATTTATATCATGCAATCTTGATGCATGTATATCCTTTCCTTTGTCCTAATGCACTATGATATAAAAACATATCCTTGTGGTGCAATAAGAAGCTTACTCAATGGAAAGGAAATCTGGAATTAAACTACCAAAATACATTCTTTGATGCAGAAGGATCCTTTTTTTTTTTTAAATCAAGTCTTTCCTTAATGCAAACTAATGCTTGGAATGAAAAGTTGATTGTTTGATTATCCTTATCTAGACTTAATCGATTGAAATCTTGGCTATTGCAATGTGCATCTAGGATTAAGTGTAGACTAATGAAAACAAGATAAATCAAGCATTAAGGCCAAGTAGAAACTGGAAAATACTTAGCTTTGATCATAGCTTCGTCCATCCTCTAATCCTTTGGAAAAGGCATCTTCCTTCGTGATTAGAGATCAAGAGTCGAACCCTTTGATCTTGAGCTTGCTTCATTCTTCCTTTGTTCTTCTCAAGCAAGTACTAGATTCTGATTCGGGTTCGATTGGGAATAGCTTCTCAAGAGAACTATTCGGATGGGAGATGGCTTCCAAGCTCGGGATGCGCAGAGGAAATAACATATGGCGATTGCAAAAAGATTTGGCACGGAGATGCTCATAGCTTAGTGGCTGAATGACTCGGTCAAAAAAACTTCAACACACCCGGGAGCAACACATGACGCCCAGGAATGACCGAATTTCGGAAAAATGAGGATAATAGAAGCTAAAACTAAAATGGCAATGAAGAAAGCTAATGGAGAGAAGCATGAATAAGCTCACTCCAAGGTCACCATGGAAGCTTAACCTTGAGCTCTGATACCAATGCAATAGAACAAGGATTAGGACCACCACGTGCTTGAGAGATGACTCTCCAATGCAACAGAATGAGGATTACGACCACCACGTGCTTGAGAGATGACTCTCCTCCCAACCAAATGCCTCTATATATAGCTCTCTCCAGGGGACTGCCTTCTTGGGCAGGTGGATACTAACCAGCCATGTGTCGGCCATGTAACTCCATGTGCGCCAAGTGTCCCAGTTAACTCGAGTTAACTCAAGTGGATGCTTCTAGAAGGCTCTAGATCTCTTTGGGCAAAATAATCTTCCCATGTCCCCTATGAGGATTGAACCCAAGACCTCCTCCTTCACATCTATGAGACTTAACCACTAGGCTAAGTAGGTCACTTGTTCACAAGAGCACAAGACCTCCTAGTAAGTCTAAACTCGAGATCTTTGGTCATAGGATGACCAAACGATGTCGGATTTCAAATATGTCTGAACCGACCTGATCCCTAGATCATAAAATTACTTTATTACATTCTTTCCCCCTTGGAAAATATTTTTGTCCTAGAAAATAGAGCTATATATCTACTGTAGGCAACCCGCAGCCTCATGTTCTAAAACTGGAAGAACATGGTCATGTTCGAAAACTAGAAGAACATGTCTCATCTCTGTGGTGGCATCCCTGTCCAAATGCTTCAAAACACTATCTCATTTTGCATGTTGATGAGCTAGACAAAGTACAAACTAGTGAAAAAATAATAAGGATGGATCTAAAAAATATCCTTGGCAAATTTACACTTTCTCAATGTGTGATCTAGGCACAAATATGTGAGCTAGATGGATTCAAATTACTAGTCTATTTCTGGGCATAACTGATGCATGGACTTAATAATGAAGGTGGGATTCTTATCCCTTACAAAACTTTGAGAGCTCTTGATTCACTTGAATTTGTTTTGGAGAACTTGAAGTTTGGTTGTCCCAAACATCTAACTTAGATGTTTGTACAATGGTTAACTCCTATCCTAATAGTTACTTTAATTTTTCACCCGACTAGAGGACTACTTTGTCCTAATGAGTTTAAAAATCCTATGTAAACTATAGGAGAAAGTTTACCATTTTCTTTGAGTCAACCATACTATAACTTGACCAATTGAAATTCAAATGAAAAATTATCCAAGTTAGGATACTTTTCTCAAAAACTAGTTTTTAGCTAAAAGTTCTTGGGAATTGTCAATTGTTGAGCAATTCCTAACTTCTCTATTCTAGAGTATACTGGACTCTAGAAAATCATTTATTCTATAGCTTGAAGCAAAATCAAATAAATAAGTCCGCTTAGAATTATTCTCTTTTGAAGATTGAAAAGGTTCTTGTACATAACATCTATCTAGGATGTTCAATTTGGTTATCTAGTTCTAACCGGTTGACCCTCGTCTTTTGCAAAAGCAATCAGATACCATATCTAAGCCAATTTCAAAAGATGTGAAAAGCAAAAAGAAATAACTAACACTCTATACAACCAATTTCAAACTTCAAAGATACGTAAACTTGCTATGAGTCAAAGGCTAGATGACTTAGGACTTTAACTTCTCAAAGATCTGTTTCAACAGGGTATTGTATTTTTTTCTATCTTTAAGAGAAATAATCCACTGAGGTTCTGTTAATGAGTTTTGTATTCAAATGATGCTTCACTTGAGACTAAGTTCATGTCACATTCAGACTTTCTGACTCCTTACTCGGAATGCAATTCTTGTGCATTTCTTTGAGTCAAAAGAGTGAATTTACCAAGTTACACTAGGAACTTGATGCTTGACTTAGTCAATCAAATCCTTAGTTGAAAAGATCAACTCAAAATCAAAGTCCAACTTCTTTCAGAAATTTATGAAATATTTCCGAATTAACAACACTTTATCTTGAAGTGTTTCAAGAAGATCTTGGAAGTTACTTACTTCATATCTTCTAATTCTTTTATCTTGAAGTTACCTTGAAGTATCTTGAGATACTACTTTTATCCGCCTTGAATTCAAACTCCTTCTTTGAAGTTTTAATTCCCATGAGGATCAAACTTCAAGATCCAATCTAGGACTAAAAGTTAATTATCATCCCACGGTCCAATGTCCCATACCATCTTTCCTACATCAATCTGAGTATAAAATCTGCTATCCCATACCACCCTATTTTATATTCACATTAATGTGTGGGTGATTCTTATCCTAAAGTCTAAACATCTCTTAATAGAGTACCTTCTTGCTTCAATTTTTTATGAAAATTTTGAAGTTTCAGGCATTATCTCTAACTAGATATTCTAGGTTTTGATTCCTTCACATGATCATCTCACAATCATGTGCTTTGATTTGAAAACCTTTTGATGAAATATCCATCATTCTTTGCTAGGGTTTTCAAATAAAAACCAATTAGAATTCCAAGTACTTGAGTTTTCTCAAATTCAAGTTCAATTGACTTATCCTTGACCAATTTGTAGCGACAAGAGCATTTAACTTCTTGTCTTTAGATTCCTTTCTTTACTGATGCTTTAGGTACCTACCTCGGGGACTTTATATAGGAATCTCTCTATTGCCTAAGTCTTAAGCATCTGCTCATGCTTTCTGGATTTGTACCAAAATCCCTTTAAGGATAGGCAAACATTATGTTTTACCTTCCATAGACTTAAGTACGGTCTTCACGGTTGCAGACTACATTCTTGGAATTTCTTCACTTTGCTCAGACTTGGAATAGCTTACTCTTTTCACATTTTTCCATTGGATAAATGGAACTTGAGTAAATATATCCCAAAAGGAATTTTTTTATTGCCAATACTTGGGCAATCTACAGAGTAGTTCCAATCCCACGTTCTTGGACAATGTCTACCAAGCTTGATCAAGTCTGGTTGATCTTGTGACTATAATAAAGACTTAGTCTTTATCTTTAAGATCTCTTGAACTATCTAAAGCTTCTTTGCTTACCTGCAGGATTTTTAGAGATCTTTCCCTTACTCAAGTCCAAGCATACACTAATGCCTCTCAGGTTCCAAAACTAAGAATCCTTGATATACCTTTAGGTTATATCACAATTTGGACTTTAAGTATGAAGAACTTCATTCTCAATACTTGAAAGAATGTTATCCTTCAAAGACTTGAGATTCCTTCTAGGGAATCAAATATCCTGAGCAAATGATTCATCTTGGAATCTTTTGCAATGTTGGAAGGATATTTGAAAGAAATTCTTTCAAACAATGTCCAGAAAGTTTACTGATTCAATTATATTCATTTCCTGAGTATCAAACTAGAGACTGGATATGGTTTCCCATGTCACTATGAAAGTTTAAGTTTGAACTTTCATTTATGTGATATTGAGTCCTATTCTTGAGTTTGATACAAGATTCATTATTATTGGTCAATCTTTAGATGTTACTAGAGCCCTTTAAACATATTTGACCAATCAAAATTATGTTTAAAGTCCAAGCATCTATTGATGATTGATGCAATAGTAATGCTACTATGAACACATAACTTTGAACTTTATAGCTTGTTTAGGAAAAGTTCCTGGATTGGAGACCCATTTCTTGGAACTTTCTGTTCCTAAATGAAAAGTTCACACTTGCTTCAAGTTATTGGGAACTTATTTTATTTCCTAAAGATTGCTTACTTTGATTTCCTCTTGAAGCTTCAATTAGTTTAAATGAAACCAAAATCTTAACTCTCTAAAAAAAGTTCTTCCATGTTTCCATGTTTACTTAGCTAGTTGCATCATTTACCAGAGATGCAACTATAGAACCTAACATCCTTTTATTGACGTCAAAGATCAATTGAAGTTGAGGTTCAAACTTTGATTTCCATCACTCCTTGGGATGAAATCAAATGAAAACTTTTAAAAGCTTCATAGTTTTTTGTGGCACCTTTATATCTTGGCAAAACATTTATATCCTAAAGAGGTTTTGCCTTCATCATCTTTCGGCAAAACATCCATAACCAGTAGATGTTTTGCTCTTATCCCTTTATACACCTTTTATTAGAACATCATGATTCCTTGGTCCTATCATATATTATGAATTTATGTGTATTTTGGGACGAGTTCATGAATCAATTAAGATCCTTTACTTGGAACGTCTACCTTCCCAAAAATAAATTCATCTCGAACATGGTAGGAGAATGATCTCACGAGGAATAGAAGGCTTGACTATTTCATTTTAGTGTTTTTCTTTTAGGAAATATCTCAATTCCTAAAAGTCACTTACCGAGGTTTCATCGTGACATACGAATCTTGAGACCACAAAGAAACTTCTTGGAACTTTTGAAATCTTCTAAATAGAAGAGTGCTTCCAAAGTTTCCATGTTTTCATGGCCCTATGCATCATTACCAGAGATGCAAAACATGAACGAAACACAAATATATTGAGATGCAAAGTTCAATTTGTATTTAAGGTCATCAATTTGGTTGTTGAGTTCCATGGAATTGAAGAGTGCTCATGGAACTTGGAAACATAGCTAAAGTTATCATCCAATCTTTGGATGCTTGAGAAGTTACATCAATTACGTAACTAATCAACTAATGCTTATCCGCATGACTTTCTAAATATCACCTATACTTAGAGTTATCATTATAATCTTATCTTCATGACTTCCCAAGTACATCCGGGACTTAGAGTCATCATATATCGCAAAAGGTTTGCAAGTAATTAAATTTTCTTGGTCATCAAAATTTGATCATCAAGCTTATTCATAAAGGAGATAGCAAGAACAAGATAGAGAACTTGTGAGAAATCATTAAGCTCTAGATAGACTACAAGTTACTCTAGCTAATGGGATAACTGACCATCTGAAGCTTTGGATTTGCCGAGATAAAAATGCATTTATGAAGGGTAGATCAATTCTAGAAGCGATCTTTGACAATTAAAGGGTTTGTAGTACAATAAGAGTAAAACCAAGACTTCCTATTCTTCAAGATTGACTTGGATAAGACCTACAATAGATTGGAATGGAACTTCATTTTACAATACATGAAAGATTTGGGTATTGGTAGAAAATGTACCAAGATGGTCTCCACATTTTTGCTAACACATTAACTAGAATTAATATCAACGGTATAAGATCAGCCTCATTCCCACTTAAACATTCAATTAGAGTGTAGATGGTTTTCCATTTGCTTTCTTCTCTATAGGGCTATAGATGGTTCGAATTGTCTTATGGAAAACCATGTTTTTATATGTGATATTAGGGGTATATGTAGATCAAAGATCAAAGATCAACCATGCTAAAATTTCTTTTAAATCCCATGGGATTGATTTCAATCCCATGAGGCTTTTAGATGTCAAAACACTGGAAGTTGGTTTTGAATAAATAGGATTATGAACTAAAATATTTGAAAGCTATGCAACAAGTTCATAATGGAGTTGGTCCATGGTTGCACATACTAAATAAAAAATCAATGTAAATTGTATTGTTATTATTTGGTGTCTTGAAGGAAATGAAGCCAAGATTTAAGGTATTGCAACCTATAGGAAACATTCTTGAGCTGAAACATGTTCAGAGAGCATGGTATCAATGGTAAGACATCTTGTATGTTTTTCATTGTAATGAGAGGGGCATGATTTTTCACACACATAGCAGGATCTTGGTATTCCTTTGCTCCTTTCAAATGATCTTGCTCATGGTTCTTTTTTTCTTCCTTGAATAGTTCTTTCTTTTGTGAATCCTTTCTCATCATCTTATTGGAGATCCCGCTCTCGATCTATTATTTTTGCACTAGTTTCAATGGGCACATAATAAATCAAAACTAATGCAAAAAATTTTAATGATCCATATCTGGAGAGGAATGAAGGTGTTTCTCAATCCCCAAGATTTGAGGTATTGTGATCTAAAGGAATCAAAGTGTGAAGAAAATTCCTAATAAGGTGAAACAAGTTCATAGAGCATGGTGAAAAAGTTTAGATCATCTTCTTTAGTAAGCAGAGTTGCTTGAGGTTTTAACCTCTTATCCAAACTTCTATGTTTTTGGTTGTAACAACAACTATGTGGTTCATGATAGAAAGACCATCCTTATCCATTTTTGTCTCTTTTATATCCTACTCTACTACCACTTACTCTTGACATTACTTTGTCACTGTTTTTTAGCTGATTCTAAAATTTCATTTTACTTGATGTTTCAAACATGAAATAAATCCTCTCCATTTTATTACCTAATTTGGACTTGTCAATACCTAAAGACATTTTGTATGCAAGATAAGGAATCAAAACTCTTGACCTATATATAGGAGTTGGATGAGCTAATCACGTGTCCCAAGAGCCATGCTCGAGGATTACTTACTAATCCTCCCTCTTAGTGTCTGGTGTTCAACCATCTCCTTCCAATCATTTTATGATAACCTTCTCTCTTTGGATGATCATTGTCCTCAATGATCTACTCTTGTATCCCTCTAGCCTTGGTGATCAACTCTTGAGCTCCCTAAGTACCATTGAATTGGTGTCCTCATCCTTGCACATTGTCTTGTAGCTTTTTTGAAACCTTGGTTTCTTGATCCCTATTCTAAACCTCAACATCTTGGACCTCATTCTCACCCATGCTCGATATTTTGAACCCTCAATCATTTTCTATCCAAGGTGTCCCATGGGCTTCATACTTCCTATCTTGGTAGATTTGGAAACTTGGTTCCAAGAGCTTTCCAAGGGTAACTTACATCTCTCAATATGACCTACAGATTTAGAGATAACCGTCCAATCTTTGTTCGAATTTTTTTTCAAAAGAGTTGAGCACCTTTTTCGTACTTTTTCAAGGACATGAGTGCTCAATGTATTTACTTAAGGCTATTGAGTAACTATAAATTTTATTGAAATCCATCCACCTTACCCAAGATGATGTCCTAGGCTTTGATACCAATGTCCTATTGAAGTCACTGTATTTGAACTCTTGACCTAGTGTCAAGGAGTTTGGTGGGCCAACCACTTGCCCCAAAATCCCTGGTTAGGGATTACTATGTAATCCTACCTCTTAGGGCGTGGTATCTCTACCTTCTTTTAAGGGAGTTTTGATCTTTGATCTTGTTTTCTCTCTAGGCTTGTAATTTGGAAGAATGACACACAGAATCAAATGAACCTACACTTTGAAGAGTTTATATGAAACTAGTAGACCACACACTCTTGATAAACTTGGAGAGAGTTTATCATTCATTTCAATCTTTATTGAAATCAATCTTTGATCATTTGTTTTTGTGGAACTCGAAGTATGTTGTTGAACTACTAATAGAGATGAATTCCTCTTTGCTCTATCATTTGCTAGAGTTTCCCCAATGACAGTGATCTCGCTCTTGGCTCTACTATAGAGTGGACTACTTTGCCATGTTACAAGCACCAATATGAACTCACTAGTACACACCACGTTATAGACATCCTATGTCATATTCTCCTCATAAAAGTATTCTTTGTAATAGATGCCTTGCCATGAATCATTCATGTCCCATCAAGACCTTCACTCTTCACTCAACATAGGGCCTATTCATCATATTTGTGCTCAATCTCCATAACAATCACATTATCGATGTCGGTGATAGTCCATGGTGAAGGATTGAATCTTAGAACCCATACCTTCAGGAATAAATGTTCAGCTAATTTGCATCCAATTGTCAATGCCTCTTCATCCACTAGACCTCCAAAGAAGATAATTGCAACCCTCTATAAGCTTATTGTATTTGAAATTTGGATAAAGTTCCATGCGCTTGTCCACGAGAAGATAAACAAAATAGGGCATCTCCTACATGACATTCTAATTGAGATGTTAAGACCATGGGACCTGCAATTGCAATTGAGCAAGCCTTACGTCAATTGAACGGGAGGCATGTGCTTTTTCTGTATTAACCAAGTGATTACACTATATCTTTTTTTCAATGAAAGGAAGTTCGGGCTTGGCCTACTCTCCCGAACTTTAATTAAAATGAAGAAAATGATACAAGTGAATGGGACTAGTGTCCTTGGAACCCCGGAATTCCACAAAGCAGGGGCAAAACTTGAGGGTCTAGAGAGTGTTACTATGAAGATTAATAACCCTCTCGTCCCCTCATACAGGACCCACTTCAGTTTAAGCTTGTTCTTCTTGATGAGAAACACTTTATGGTGCCTAAAAAGTGGGAACCTCTTGCAGTTGGAGATTCTTTTGCCATGGCTCCTCCGTGATTACACTATATTTGGCGAAGCTTACACTGTATTTGGCGAAGCTGATGAGGTTGAAATCAATCTCTGATCCTTTCTCTTTGCGGAGCCGGAATCATGTTGTTGAACTACTAATACAGAGGACTTCATCTCTGGTCCAGCATTCGCCAAAGTTTCCCCAACGACACCGAGCTCACTGTTAGCGCTACTTTGGAGCCCCGTGCTTTGCCGTCCGACAAGCACGAGTAGGAACTCGCCGGTACACACCACGTTATAGACAACCTGTGCTGCGTCGTACTCATAAAAGTACTCTTCATAATACATGCCTTGAAATGAATCATTCATGTCCTCATCGACAGCTGCACTCTTCACTCGAGCTAGGGCCTTCTCATCATATTTGCGCTCAAGTTCCATAGCTGCCGCATTGTCGATGTCGATGGTAGTCCATTGTGTCGGGCTCAATCTTAGCACCCAGACCTTCATGCATGGATGTTCGGCTAATCTGTATCCAAGTGTCAATGCCTCTCGGTCATCTGGACCTCCGAAGAAGATAACCGCGATCCTCTGTAAGCTTGTTGTATTTGATAGTTGGGTAAAGCTCCATGGGCCTCTGTCCACAAGAGCACAAACAGAACATGGTGCTTGTTGCATCACTTTCTGATTAACTGCTTTGATACCAGGGTTATCAACGTGCTCAAATGCTCCATCCTCTCTCTGATACATATGGTATGGCAAAATGATGATCGTCGACCTCTTCTCTTCTGCAACATCGCAAACATCACAATGCATATCTTCGAGCTGCGAGACTATACTTGTGAGCTTGACGGTGACTTTAGATATGCGGCTGTATGCGTCGAACGCGACAGAAACGGCATCATCAGTATTAGTTATCTCTGTCAAGATGAATTCTTCACTTGTCGCCCTGCATAGATTCATGATGGAAAGAGTTCTCTCTGAAAGCTCCGTCAGGTGCAAGGGGAAAAGCCTCACTTGCTTCTCATTGTCCGCGACTCTGCATGCCTCCACCAAGTTCAACAAGGCTGGAATCGATCTCGTCCCATACACACAAGCAAGGACTCGAATCTCGTCATTGTTCTTATACGAACCTTCGAGGTTGCGGTGAGCATGTGACGTTGGATTTCTTGCTGGCTTATAGAACGCCATAACTCCTGGGGTTGTGAAGAACATTAGGATAAGGCACAACAACACGAGAATGGCGAAAGTCTCTTCATCAAGTACCCCTATGTCCAATCCAATGTTAAGCACAATGAGCTCTGCGAGGCCCTTCGTGTTCATCAGAAATCCCAGACCAAATGCCTCATGGATGCTCAATTTGAAGAGTAGCCCAACCGCCACACTTGTTGCAATCTTGCCAACGGTCGCGGTGACAATGAGCAAAAATAAAATTCGGAATCCCTTGCCACCGCTAATGCTGCCAAGGTTAGTTTTCAATCCACTGGATGCGAAGAACAGCGGAAGCATGAGTATGGTTATGAAATCCTCAATCTTTTCAACAAGAATCTTCGCAAATTTGCCTTCAGGAGGTACAACCAGCCCAAAGAAAAACGCCCCGAACAGCGGATGTATGCCGATTAAATCTGTTGTGAAAGCTGAAAGGAGGACGCCCACCAAGGTGATCAACACAAATATCTCGCTGACGCTTTCTTGGCCATTTGCTCTGCGTACAACCCACTCCATGAACCTCCTCACTACAACCAGCATGAAGGTTACAAAGGCGACACCACAAGCGAGCACATAAGCAGGGGTTGCGGGTTTATTGCTGTGTCCAGAAATGGCAACGCCTACTGCAAGCAAGATCCATGCACACACATCATTGATAGCTGCAGCAGGAACAACCAAGCGACCAAGCTCTGTGCCGAGGATTCTCCTCTCCGCCATGATCCTCACTAGAACAGGAAATGCTGTAATGGAGACTGGAACTCCCACAAATACTACCAATGGAGCGAAAGGAGTGTCTAGATTGAAGGCTTTCTTTATCAGTGTAGAGACTCCTACACCGCCCATGAATGGTACAATGATGCCAGACATAGCTATTGTAACCGCTGTCTTTCCGCTCTTCTTGATCTCTTTCAGATCAAGTTCCAAGCCCACCATAAAAAGAAAGAAAAGCAAACCTAAAGTAGCTACTGTATCTAGCAACGTCATGCTACTCTTAGGAAATATAGTGTGAAGGAAAGCTTTGTTTCGTCCAAGCGCTGTTGGGCCCAAGAGAACTCCACCCTGGAAAACGAGAAAAGAACCTCATTAGTTTCACGAGGAATTAGGTTTAATGAGAATGAGCTTTGGCTGCACCATTCTTGTCAAAGGACATGGACTTACAATTATCTCTGCAAGTACGCGTGGCTGGCAGAAGGGCTTGATGAGCTTGGCCAGGGTTCTTGTGACGATGAGAACTACTACAATCTGGATGATAAACAGCGGCAACGCGAAATCCGTAGGACGATCTCCTTGTAGAACACCATTGGAGACCGCACCTCGAATGTGCGTACACGCAGGAGCCATGGAGGAATTGGATGTGCTCATAGTCCGAAGATCTCTTGTTATGATCAGGGTCGAGGTGGGTGTAAAGGGCGGCACGATGTTCGGCTGCACTTGATGGTGTGAAGATGATATCTACTCTGAGTTTCCTCGTGCGCAATCTTGCAGCGTCTGATCTCTCCCTGTATATGCTAAGTTGTCCCTCTCGTCTTCCTTCAGCTTCCTTGAATGATTGATAATCTCTCCGTTATTATAAGCTATTTGGAAAAGCAAAATCTCTCCGTTATTTGAAAACGCAAAAGCTATTTGAAAACCAAAAGCTATTTGACAAAGCAAAAGCTATCGATTGTGAAAAGCGATGGCTACGATCCACTGCCGCCGCGCGCGAGATGTGTTTTTCCAGGAGCTTTTAACGAAAATAACACTTGCTTTTGATATATGTCGAAAAGGCATTCGATTGATAACGCAAAAGCTCTTAGCTATCCATTGTGAAAGCCATCGCTGCAGCCTGCTACGATTGACTGCCGCCCGGCGACTTGTTTTTTCCAAGAAAAATAAAAATTGCTTTTCATATATTCTGAAACCGGATTCGATCTCATCATTTATTAATTGAAGGCAATCCACATAAACAACTTCCTCCTCAACGGCTCAGACAGGTCTCATCGAAGCACGTGTGGATCCCAACGAAACACCCGCGGGGGTCTGGAGGAACGGCTATCGGCGTTAAACAACGCTGGTTTGAAAAGCTCGAGAACTTCATTGAAGATGTGGGTCACCGTTGGATCGCGGTTTCTTTCGGTGCCCCTCTTTGTGTTACTATGGTCTTTTTGTACGCCCCTAACGGTGATTTGGAGAGACGGAACACTTGGGCCTCCTTAGACTCGCTTCCCCACAACGTGCTCATTTGTGGTGATTTCAACATGGTGGAGGACCCAATGGACAGATGGATGGGCAAGGGCAGGGTCATCGACAGCCGGGAGAAAGAAACGTGGGACATGACCAAACTGCACTTGGATTTGGTTGAATTCAAAGACTCGAATGGCTTTTCTTGGTCGAATCTCCAAGCGGGCGAGGACCTGAGGAAAGCTAGACTCGACAGATGCTACATTTCTCAAAGTTTTACCCAACAGTGGGGCCCCCCTACCATCACGCAACGCACTGACCTCACCATCTCTGACCACTACCCGATCGTTATCACTTTTCAACCTGCCAACAAGACCCGCAAGGCTCCGTGGTTCCATGCCAACGCGTCCACCTTCTCTCTCCCCTCCGTTCACCAAGAAATTGCCGACGTTTGGAAGGTGGCGTTCGCCTCTGGCTTGGCCCCAGCCAAGTGCTGGAGAAATGCGGTCGACAAGTCTCGCAAGATCATGATCAGAACTAAGAAGATGCTTGAGAATGTGAGGCGGGCTCGGAGGGTGGCTCTCTACCACAGACTCTGGCGGCTCGAGGAGGAGGTGAACAAAGGAAAACATCAAGCTCAGAAAGGTCTCCGAAAAATCAGAGCAGTGTTGAGATACGAGGAAGAAATACAAAGGAAAAACTTGCAAATCTTCTTCAAGGAGTGGTGGGCTGGCAAAGCCGACAAACCCACCAAAGAGATGTGCCGTATCCTTAAAAGGAAACACAACAGAGAAGCGATCCCACTACTGCTTGATCCGCTTGGCAATGTCTGCAATTCGGAAGAAGATAATTTAGGCATCATCGAAGGGCACTTCACGAGACTCCTGGGAACCTCGAATCCCCTCTCCCACCATAGAAGGGACTGTATGGCTGCCATCTCTAGGGTTTCCCCCCGGAGGATTCCACCCAACCTCCTCTCTCTGCTTCATGCTCCGATATCTGAATCAGAAATCATTGAGGTCATTGATGCCCTCCCTCTCGGTAAAAGCCCGGGACCCGACGGACTCACTAACGAGTTCTTTAAATCCTTCAAGCTGGTGGTTGCCACCCCTCTTCGGTTGGTCTGGCAAGAAGCGCTAAAGTTTGGTGCTCTTCCGTCTTGCCTAAACAATGGAATTATCAAGTTGATTCACAAGAAGGGGGAGAAGAACAGAATCGAGAACTGGCGACCTATCACGATGCTCCAAACTGGATACAAGATCATCGCCAAAGTCATCGCCAACAGACTCTCGTGCCACCTGAGATCTTGGCTTAGTGAGGACCAAAAAGGTTTCATCAAAGGCAGGTCTATCCTGGAAACCATTATGGATATTTGGGAAGGCATTCAATTTGCAAATGAGTCTAACCAAGATGTGGTCTTCCTCAAGATCGATTTTGACAAAGCCTACGACAGGCTAGAATGGGACTATATTCTGCAGTCGCTCCTTGATCTCGGATGTAGTCAGAAATTCACCAAGATGATCGCGACCCTTCTCGGAAACGCAACGACCCAAATTAACGTTAACGGCAAACTTTCGAAAGCAATCCACCTTAAAAGGTCTATTAGACAAGGGTGCCCCCTGGCCCCCCTTCTCTTTGCTGTCGCCACTGAGGGGCTGAGCAGACTGGTGACACATCATGTGGAGGCTGGCAATATCAAAGGCCTCCGACTGCCTCGCGACCACGGGCAAATCATCATGAGACTCTTTGCCGATGATATGAACGCGTTCGTTCACAACGATAATACGAGCCTGGAGACCTTCTGGAGGTGTCTTGCTACCTTCTGTGATGCCTCTGGATCCAAAATCAACCACTCTAAGACCGCCTTCAGGGCTATAGTGGGACAGCACCCTAGCCTTCTCATTGATCATGGCTGTCAAATCATTCCGCAGGGACAAATCTTTCGCCTTCTTGGAATCCCCTTGGGGTTTGGCGTCTCTATGGAACAGCGGTGGAGTTGGGTGATGGCCAAACTGGAAAACAAGCTCAACTATTGGAGAGGTATGCAAATCAATCTCGCTGGACGTGCGATGGTTATCAACACGTTCCTCCTCTCTTCTACCATCTATTTCCTTTCTTGCTGGAGACCGAACGAGCAAGGCCTGTCCAAGCTGAATAGTATTTGTAGAAACTTTCTTTGGACGGGCGATCATAACAGAAGGGGGGTGCCAAAAATCAAATGGACCATCTGCACCAGCCCTAGAGATAGTGGGGGGCTGGGTATCCTAGACATTGGGTGTATGGCCAACAAACTGGCGGCCAAATGGATGATCAAGGCTTGGTGCAATAGGGAGGCTTCGTGGGCCAAGCTGATCTTCAGAAACAAGCATGAGTTGGCCCTCATGGGGCACCCAAACTGGAAGAATCTAGACATCATGACCCTGCTATTCTCCCCGATCCCCGTCTTCCCGAAAGGCTCCAATCTCGTGTGCTCCCTTTGGAAGGGCTGGAACAAAGTCAAAAGCTTCACAAGAGTTAGTGAAGACTGGAAGTGGGCGGCCGGAATCAGACAAAACGACTCTATCTGGTTTCCGATACATGGCATCAGGAGGGTGGAATCGTGGAACATTCAAAATGCCAAGAAGTTATGGAACAAAGGATTCAAAAAATGGAAACACCTCGGGAATCATGACACCAACAGCTGGATCAACTACGAGGATATCGACCCTCGCATAAACATCTCCTACGAAGAGTGGAACACCTTACAAAGCAGATGCCTCGCCTGGGATCGTCACAAAACTCGCCTTCTCATGGGACATGATACTCCGAACGCGCGTGGTCTCAAATGGCACAATGGAAATAGCCTACTCAAAATCCCGAACATCAAAGAAACGGACGACCTCCAGATCCGCCTCAACAAGAAGTGGTGCCTGTCTTGGACGCGGCTTAGGTGGGACATGAAATTCATGGGTATCTGGCACCCACTTATTGAGGTTAAGAAGTCTGTCCTCCTATGGCAAATTCTTCATCGAGGAATTTGGACTAACCATAAAGCAAGCAAAACTTGTGGGATCCCCCCGTGGTGCAAACGCTGCCACCGTGCACCGAAGATGTCCCACACATCTTCCTTACTTGCCCCAACTCCCACAGAATCTGGCAGACGGTTGGACTGAAAATCAGAATTCAGAAACAGCTTAGTTGGAAACAAGTCCTTTTGGGAGAAGCGATTGGTTGCTCCGCGGCTCTCTGGAATGCTATCAGAAGGGAAGTCCTGTGGAAAATCTGGCGGGAGCGGTGTGCTCTCAACTTCGGCGACCCCCCCAGGGAGTGGTCGATTGAAAAATCACTATTCCTCCTTGGCAAAAGGATTGTCAACAGTAAGAAGTCCCCCCCCTTCAGGCACCATCAAGTCCTCCTTTTGACCAACAACAAGCTCAAACCCAAGTGGGTCTCGCATGAGGGCGACGAGAGGGTGATCAACCTTCTTTGTAAAGCAACCTAGGAATTATTCTTGCTTCCCCTGCTTTGTGGGATATGGGGGGTCCCGTGGGCACTAGTCCCCTTCCTTTGTACCTTTGTTTCTTAATTTAATTCAAGTCCGGGAGAGTAGGCTATTGCCGAACTTCCTTTATATTAAAAAAAAAACTTCCTCCTCATCGAGATAAAAAAGTCCGTGCTCATCTGGCAAATCCTTCAGCAGCGAATTTGGACTAATATAAAAGTTAGCAAAATTTGTGGGCTTTTGCCATGGTGCAAACGGCGCTTCGCGGCAATGAGAGTTTGAGACACATTTTCTTCTCATGCCCTAAATCTTTTTCGATTTGATGGATCCTTGAGAAAATCTTGTTGCTACAAGAACAAATCAATTGGAAGCAAGCATTACTGGGCGAGGTGATTGGCTGCTCCTAATCATTGTGAAATGTTATAAGAGGTGAGACACTCTCAAAGATTTCAAGAGAGAGGTGTGTTTCCAATTTTGGAAACCCTCCTAAAGAATGGTCTATCGAGAAATCTCTATTCCTCCTAGGCAAAAGAATTTCTAATTGTAAGAAGCCCCCACCTTTTAGGCATCATTACTTGAGTGTTTTTCCTCGAGAACAACAAGGTTAAATCCACGTGGGCCCCGCATGAGAGGGTTATCAACCTCCTTTGTAAAACCCTCCCTGCTTTGGGAGACTCAAGGGTCCCACGGGTCCTAGATCTGTTCACTTTTAGAGTTGTTTCGATTATTTTGATTAAAGTTTGAGAGAGTAAGCTATTGCCAAATTTCCTTTTATAAAAGAAACAACTTCCTTATTTATTTTCATATGTAATATGTTACTAAAATAATTTAGCAACTGCAGATTCTTGTGCATAAGGCTTTGTAAATAAAAATAATCGTGTGCCTTTAAAAGTTCATAAAACTAGTAGCAGATATAATAATTTGTCAATGTGGGATAAAGAAGCTGTCATGCTATCTTGTTCATGTGCTCAAAACAAATCATGCTTGATGTCTTTGAATGAGGAGCTCAAACAATGTTCAAAAGTTTTATAATATTTTCTCCTCCACTCATTGATTGTTATACCCTTTTTGTACTTCCATCAATGTTCATTTGCGAATTCCCCATCTTTAATGATTTTCTCATCAGACATCTTTGATTGCAACTTCATTTAAGCTTCCCTTGGGAAATTCCTTCCCAATAAGTGCAAATGCATACCATCTCTTGAGGAGATACATCAGATAAGTCCTGTAATTTATGGGTTTCGGTTGACATGAGTAGAGATAAAGATCTTTATGGAACTCACCCCCTCCAAACCTCCACATCCTCTCAATGGGTCAAATATAATTATATCTGCTTCAATGACCAATTCAATCTTTAACAAGATACTTCACCTGCATGCGAATTCAAGAAATGTGCCTATCCAAGGTCTTATAATGGATCTCTAACAATTGCATATTTTGAGATGCATGGTTAAAATATGATGCAAGTCCACACATGTGTATCTCTATAAACCCTCTTTTAAGGGAGTTTCGATTTTCGACCTTGTTTTCTCTAGGTTTAAAATTTGGAAGAATGACACACAAGATCAAATGAAACTTGGCTTTGAAGAGTTCATATGAAACCACACGGTTTGAAGGGTTCATCATTTGTTTCAACATTTATTGAAGATTTATTCCAGGTGAAGATCTTTGTGACAAAGTGAATTAATGAATAGTCTCAAGCCGCTTGTTCGGGTGGTTCGGCCTCTTGCTTCTTAAGGCGGGGGCGAAGGGTTCAACCTCCACCGGCAACATGTAAGGGACATGTCTATCATAGAAAGTTGTATCTTGTGGTTTATGTGCCACTGTTTATGCTACCCCGCGATAATTGTGACTGTAGTCTAACCCAGTTATGTAAACCCCTGTTCTTGTGGGATAAGGGAGTCCCATGGGTACTATGCTCTTCCTTGTACAGTTGCACTTTCAAAGTTAAAGCCTGGAGGAGTAGGCCTCGGTCGAACCTCCATTAAAAAAAACAAGGTGAATTAATGAATGCATCAATCTAGGAGCTTCTGTGTTGGTGATTGATAAACGGATAACTTCTTTCCCAGGTGATTAAGTCGCTCATGGATAAGACCTACTTACGATGAGTTCAAAGAAACAACAATTTCGAAAACGCATCGTGTAAAAACGTACAACATATTAAACGATGTTCGAAATGATTGAATCGATTGATTCCACATAGCGTAAAAGTTTCGCCTGCTTTCAAAGATGAATCATCTGAAAGTGCAGTTCATTGAGAAGAACCGTATATACTTAATATTTTCGTTCCAAATTTGAAAGGGCAAAGACGATGCAAAAGGGAGTTTCTCTGTTTGTAGGTCGAGATGTATGTGCTTTTTTCTATTAGCCAAGTGATTACACTATATTTGGTGAAGCTAGTGAGGTTCATGTTGTTGAACTACTCAGACAGAGGAATTCATCTTTGGTCCAGCATTTGCGAGAGTTTTCCCAATGACATCGAGCTCACTATTGGTTGTACTATTGTTGGAGTTAAAGTCACAAGACATCTATAAATGTAATCAAACCCTCTTGTACTAGACCTCCGAAGAAGATAACGATGACTCTCTATAAGTTATTGTATTTGACTGTTGTGTAAAGCTCCATGGGCTCTTCTCCATGAGAACAAAACAGAAGAGCGCCCCTATCCACGAGATCACTTTTTGATTGACTGCTTTGATATCAGGGTTGTCAACATGATCAAATGCTCCATCCACTCTCTAATATTCGTAACTCTTGAGCCTGATTGTGAATTTAAATATGCGGATGTATGCATCGAACACGAAAAAAATGGTGTCTTCAGTATTACGTATCTCTATTGAGATGTTGCCGTGCATAAATTCAAGATAGAAAGAGTTCTCTCTAAAAGCTTTGTCAGGTGCAAGGGGACAAACCACATAGGCTTCTCATTGTTAGAGACTCTTCATGCTTCCACCAAGTTCAACATGGCCGGAATAGATCTTGTATGTTCTATAATTAATGGGTTCAAAAGGTTAAATATATGGATTCTAAAAGTTAGAATATGATGTATTTTTGCCTTGGTTTAGCCCTTAATTTACCCTTGGAACATGCTTTAAAACTTTGGGTGAAATCCTTGGTCTTAACCCTTGAGGTATTTACTCATATGAGTGTTGGAGTTAGACATCTGTGGAAGCACACGAATAGCACAAGGAAGAAGAAGAAGCCAGGAGCACAACACACAATGCTGAATGTATTACTAGTGAATGTACAAAGATAAGTAGCCCATTAGGGCAATAGGCGTATATACAAGCTGGGGGATAAAAACCTCCTAAAGAGGGAAAAAAGTGCCCCGGTGGTCCTAGAGTGTTCACACACATCACTACCTAAATATATCAACAAATACCCCCTAGGAGTGATGCGGTGAACAAGTAGCTGACACTCATGTATAAGGAAGTGCCAAGCTATGTGGAAATCACTCCACAAAAGGAAGTAAGCCCAAAGCTTTGTGGAAAGCTTCAAACTTCTCCCTCGATAGAGCCTTCGTGAAAAGTTCTGCAATGTTCTCCTACATGGGCACATATGCCAAGCTGATCTCCCTAGCAGAGAAGCTCGCCCTAACATAATGATAATGCACCTCAATGAGCTTAGTGAGAGCATGGAACACAGGGTTCCTCGCAACTGCCAATGCGCTGTGACTGTCAGTGAAGATGGTGGTGGCAGAAGATTGACCAACACCCAAATCAGCTATAAGGCGTCTGAGCCACACACACTCAACCATAGCTGTGAAAGTTGCCCTATACTCAGCCTCACAACTAGAAGTGGCCACAATATGCTGCTTCTTGCTCAACCAAGATATACATGAGCTACCAAGCATGAAGCAAAAGCCACTAGTGGACATATGAGTGTCATAGCAACCAGCCCAGTCTGAGTTACAAAAAGCATGCAAATCTGGCGGTAGTGATCCCCCCTTGGGATAAAACAACCCAAGTAGCCGAGTACCACTCAAGTAGCGAAAGATGTGTTTAACCGCCTGCCAATGCTTGACACCTGGGCAATGCATAAACCTGCTTATCTGTGAGACAACAAACTGAATATCTAGCCTAGTAATGCATAAGTAAATCAGGCATCCAAGAGCTTGCTGATAGAGGATAGCATCAAATGCATCTCCAGCATCATAAAGACTCAATTGTAAACTTGTCCCCATAGGAGTGGCAATAGGTTTATAGTCTTCAAGGCTAAAGCGTTGCAATAATGTGCCAATATATTTTGTTTGACACAAAGCCATTCCACCATCAGCTTGCATAAACTGAATGCCCAAATAGTGATGCAACTGCCCCAAATCAGACATCTCAAATGAGGCATGTAAATCAGCAATATGCTTCTCAATAGGACCAGTGAGCAGCATGTCATCAACATAGACAACAATGATCAAAAGCACATCATTAGCAAGCTTAACATATAAGGTGCTTTCAGTTGGACTGTTCTCAAAAGCATGTGCAATCAGATAGGCATGTATCTTCTCATACCAAGCACGTGGTGCTTGCTTTAAACCATATAATGCCTTCTTTAACCTGCACACCTAGTTTTCATGCTCTTTCTGCACAAAGCCACAGGGCTCAAAAACATACACTTCTTCATGCAAGTCACCATTCAGAAATGCACTTTTAATGTCCAACTGATGTACATTCCAACCATGATGGGCTGCAAGTGCACAAATGCTCCAAAAAGTAGTCATACGGCATGTAGGTGCAAAGGTCTCATCAAAATCAATGCCTCTTTCTTACGCATAACCCTTTGCAACAAGCCTAGCGTTATACCTATCAACTGTACCATCAAGTTTACGCTTCAGCTTGTATACCCACTTAGTGCTAATGGCCTTCTTGCCAGGAGGCAAGTCACATAAAGACCAAGTACCATTCTTCATTATTGCATCATATTCAGATTGCATAGCAGCCATCCAATTTTCTGAATTTTGTGCTTCATCAAACGAAACAGGCTCATTCTCTTCACAGAGACTAGATGCAGCCATAGCATAGCAATCTGATGCAAAAGAGGCACTATGAGGGCCTATTCGAGTACGATATGATAGAGCTGCATCTAATTTGCTATCACGCAAGGCCTCCATTAGCAATTTTCGCATAGTTCTTGCCTTCTCAATACCAACTCTCTCATCAATAAGTGCATCATGTACATCTGCATCAAAAATGGAATTATTTGCATCATCACATGAAACCTGCAAAGGTTAAGAAGTTGCCTCATTAGGACCAACACTAGACTGTCCACCTGTAAAAAGAGGCAGCAAAGTATCATACATGTCTTTGGAGCTAACAGATCTCTCCTTTGTACATGAAAGCAATGGCTGAATAGCATCTTCCACAAAAACAACATCACGGGTAACTAGAATGCGTTTAGTTTGTGGATGATACAGATGATAGCCTTTACTTTCAGAATTGTACCCAACAAAAATACATTTTACTACTTTATCATCCAATTTTTTGCGATGTTGTTCAGGCACTAATGCATATGCCAAACAACCAAAAACACGCAAATGAACAACAGATGGCTTGCGGTCATGCCAAGCCTCGTATGGAGTGACAGAGTGCAGTGCTTTAGTGGGACACCTGTTCAGTACATATGTTGCACACATGACAGCCTCAAGCCAGAAACTATGTGGTAAAGCCTAACTGTTGACCATACACCTCGCCATCTCCATGAGTGACCTATTCTTTTATTCAAAAACTCCATTCCGTTGAGGTGTATACGGCACTATACAGTGGTGTTTTATCCCATGTTCAGCCAGAAGTGTATTAAAATCAGAAGACATATACTCCCCCTCGATCAGAACGGAGGGTGCCCATTTTACATGCTGATAGATTTTTAGCCAAAAACAAAAACTATTTGAAGCACATGAACACTTCGGACTTTGCCTTGAATGGATATACCCATGCATGCCTGCAAAATCATCGATGAAAGTCATGAAGTAAAGATAATTCCCAAAAGAAGGTGTCTGCATAGGACCACAGACATCACTATGTACAAGCTGCAATTTTTGAGTAGCCCGAAGTGAACCATCTTTTGGAAAGGATGAATGCTGCATATGACCACATACATCTCAACAGACTTGGGATGCCCTCGAGACTTTCTTTTCTGCTAGTACCAAAGCAAGAAAGAATCATCTTTGGAACGAGTTCAACCAAATGAAGAAGACTCCTAAGCAAACCATCATAGAGTTTGTTACCAAGGTCAAGGAGGTTGCGGATCAGTTAGCATCCATTGGAGAGCTGATTGAAGAAGAGGTCATATTGAGGCAAATTCTCAATGGTTCAAAGTGATAAGCAATGGCAATCCTTCACGACGGCTTATGATCTCATCACTGATGTGCAGACTCCAGACTTCAACATCTTTCTTGGACAACTCTTCAATCAAGAAGCCAACAATAGCATACACGAAGGTAACTCTTATCATGGTAAATCAACTAGTGCTCTATATATAGATAAGAAGGATAAGAAGCAGAAAGGCAAGAAGAAGGAAGAAGATGAAGAAGAGACTTCTCAAGCCAACTTTGCAAGCAAGAGCAAGTGGAAACGGAAGAAGAAAGGACCAAAGCAAGACAAAGCCAAAGGTTAGAATGTTCAACCTTGTGCCATATGCGATAAGACCAACCACACCACTCAGAATTGCTAGTTCAATGGGAAGACCTAGAAAGGAAGTGGAAGAGGTGGATATGGTAGCAATAGAGGCAGAGGTGGACACAACTTCAACAATAACAATAGAAGCTATAATAGAAGGGACTACAACAATTATTCAGAAGATCAACCACATGAAGACTCATTGCTTCTTATGAATCTAAGCCACAAAGAAGGTAAAGAAGATGATCATTTGTTCTACATAGACTCAAGATGTTCGAATCATGTTGCAGGCAACATTGCTCTTCTATCTGATTTGGAAAGTCCAAAGCACCGACATGAAGTGCAAACAGGGGATGATAGAAAGCACAATGTGGAGAAGATTGGTAATGTCAAAGCTTCCAATGGCAGGACAAACATTCTAAGTAAGGTTCTCTATGTACACACTATCACTAAAAACCTAATAAGTGTAGGCCAAATAGTTGAAAAAGGCTTGCAAGTTACATTCACTCAACATGGAGCTTTTGTGGAAGATCCATATCAAGGCTTCAAAAAGATAGCCCGAGGTGAGAAGCATGGTAGGCTCTTTACTTTTGAAGTAGGAGAAACCAGGAACATAGCTCTATTCAACTTTGGGTCTCAAACCCTAAGTGAGCTTGAAGTGTGGCATAAGAGAATTGCTCATGTGAATGAAAGAACCTTGAAGGATATATGCAGGGATCAATCTGAGTTAGAAAAAGCATGCAAATCTGGCGGTAGTGATCCCGCCTTAGGATAAAACAACCCAAGTAGCCGAGTACCACTCAAGTAGCGAAAGATGCGCTTAACCGCCTTCCAATGCGTGACTCCTGGGCAATGCATAAACCTGCTCATGTGTGAGATAGCAAACTGAATATCTAGCCGAGTAATGCATAAGTAAATCAAGCATCCAACAGCCTAATGATAGAGAACAACATCAAATGCATCTCCAGCATCAGGAAGAATCAATCCTAAACCTGTCTCCATAGGAGTGGCAATAGGCTTACAGTCTTCAAGGCCAAAATGCTGCAATAATGTGTCAATATATTTCGTTTGACACAAAGCCATTCCACCATCAACTTGCATAAACTGAATGCCCAAATAGTGATGCAAATGCCCCAAATTAGACATCTCAAATGAGGCATGCAAATCAGCCTTGAAATCAACAATATGCTTCTCAATAGGACCAGTGAGTAGCATGTCATCAACATAGACAACAATGATCAGAAGCACATCATTAGCACGCTTAACATATAAGGTGCTTTCAGTTGGACTGTTCACAAAACCATGTGCAACCAGATAGGCATGTATTTTCTCATACCAAGCACGTGGTGCTTGCTTTAAACCATATAATGCCTTCTTTAACCTACACACCTGGTTTTCATGCCCTTTCAGCACAAAGCCACGGGGCTGAAAAACATACACTTCTTCATGCAAGTCACCATTCAAAAATGTTGTTTTAATGTCCAACTGATGTACATTCCAACCATGATGGGCTGCAAGTGCACAAATGCTCCGAACAGTAGTCATACGGCATGAAGGTGCAAAGGTCTCATCAAAATCAATGCCTCTTTCCTGCGCATAACCCTTTGCAACAAGCCTAGCCTTATACGTGTCAACTGTACCATCCAGTTTACGCTTGAGCTTGTATACCCACTTAGTGCCAATGGCCTTCTTGCCCCGAGGAAAGTCACATAAAGACCAAGTACCATTCTTCATTATAGCATCATATTCAGATTGCATAGCAGCCATCCAATTTTTTGAATTCTGTGCTTCATCAAAAGAAATAGGCTCATTCTCATTACAGAGACTAGACGTAGCCATAGCATAGCAATCTGATGCAAAGGAGGCACTATGAGAGCCTGAACGAGTACGATATGACAAAGGTGCATCTAATTTGCTATCACGCAAAGTCTGCACCAGCCATTTTGGCATAGTTTTTGCCTGCTCAATATCAGCTCTCTCATCAACAAGTGCATCATGTAAATCTGCATCAGAAATGGAATGATTTGCATCATCATATGAAGCCTGCAAAGGCTGAGAAGTTGCCTCATTAGGACCAGCACTAGACTGTCCACGTGTAAAAAGAGGCATCAACATATCATACATGTCTTTGGAGCTAACAGATGTCTCCTTAGTACATGAAAGCAATGGCTGAATAACATCTTCCACAAAGACATCACGGCTAACCAGAATGCGTTTAGTCTGTGGATGATAGAGACGACAGCCTTTACTTTCAGAACTATACCCAACAAAAATACATTTTACTACCTTATTATCCAATTTTCTGCGATGTTGTTCAGGCACTAATGCATATGCCAAACAACCAAAAACATGCAGATGAGCAACAGATGGCTTGCGGTCATGCCAAGCCTCATATGGAGTGATAGACTGCAGCGCTTTAGTGGGACACCTGTTCAGTACATATGCTGCACACATGACAACCTCAAGCTAGAGACTATGTGGTAAAGCCTGACTTTTGACCATGCACCTCGCCATCTCCATGAGTGACTTGTTCTTTCGTTCAGCAACTCCATTCTGTTGAGGTGTATACAGCACTATACACTAGTGTTTTATCCCACGTTCAGCCAGAAATGCATTAAAATCTGAAGGCATATATTCCCCCCCTCGATCAGAATGGAGGGTGCCCATTTTACATGCTGACAGATTTTTAGCCAAAACCAAAAACTGTTTGAAGCACATGAACACTTCGGACTTTGCTTTGAGTGGATATACCCATGCATGTCTGGAAAAATCGTCAATGAAAGTCATGAAGTAAAGGTAATTTCCAAAAGACGGTGTCTGCATAGGACCACAGACATCACTATGTACAAGCTGCAATTTCTACGTAGCCCGAACTGAACCATCTTTTGGAAAGGATGAACACTGCATTTTGCCCAAAATACAGCCCTCACAAACATGTTTTCCAGGTGCCTCAAGTTTGGGCAAAGAGGACACCATTTTTGATTTCTGCAAGCGTAGCAAACTAGCAAAATTCAGATGACCAAAGCGTGCATGCCAAAGCTTTGCATCTGACATAGCCTGAGAATCATGAACTGCACATGCCGAATCATTCACAGATCTTTCATAGTCTATGAGCTTATACAGCCCACGACATAAAATGCCAAAAGCAATAATCACATCGCCATTTGAGAGATCATGAACTGTACACCTGTCATCAACAAATTTCACAACCAAGCCAATCTTGGCTAATGTAGAAACTGATAACAGGTTCTTTTTGATCCCTGGCACAAATAAAGCATCTAACAAAGTGAAAGAACTACCATCAGCAGTAGTCAAAATGATCTTACCAACTCCCATAACAGGATAAGAGGAGTTGTTGGCGCATGTAACAGTATTTCCTGTAGGGGCAGGCTCGAGTGAAGAGAAGAAACTGTGCTGCGAGGTAATATGTTTGGTCGCCCCACTGTCAAAGTACCAAACATCTGAGTCTATTGCAGACATGCAGTGATCATGAGAAGATGGGTCAAAACTGGAGACAATAGTAAACGCCCATTCTTCTTCCTGCACAAGATTTGTAGACTCTGTTTTTGGTGTAGAGGCCTCTGCAACAACCATTCGAGCCTCTTTCTTCTTTGCCTCTTTATCAGCCAGTTTTGGACAATTCTTTATGATATGATCATTTCCTTTACAGTACTTGCAAAACAATTTCTGCTTTTTTGATTTCTTCTCATCTTTATCCTGGTTCTTCGATTGTGCAGCATTTGTAGATTTCTGCTTACTAGTAGAAGTGCTCCATTTTCCTTTGCCCTTCTCACTAGCCAGGAAAGCTTGATCTGCAACACGCATAATGGACCTGTTCTGCCTGGACTGATCTTCCTGCAACAGAACGGAGACTAACTCCTCAAATAACAAGGCATTTGGATTGCCTTTCATCATCAATCGAAGAGTAGAGGCAAAACTCTGATATGAATCAGGAAGACCATTCAGAACGGTCTGCACAAGTGAGCTATCTGGTATAACCTCATCAACAGAAATCAACTGTTCCTTCAAATCTTTGATCTTCGTTAGGAAACTGTCCATAGAAACACCTTCATTCATGTGCTCACTCTCCAACTGTTTTCGGAGGTAAGCAACACGAGCCTCATTCCTAGCTTGGTACAATGTGGTAAGTGTATCCCAAGCATCCCTAGCTATTCTGCAAGAGCGAATATGAGGAATAATGGCACGTTTGATAGACAAAGCTATCAATGCATGTGCTTGGGCATCTCTGCCATCCCAACGAATCTGCTCTGTAGTAGGTGCAACAGAAATAGTAGCACGAACAAGAATCTGTGGAATATCATCTTCAACACTATCTTCATCAGCTCTAGCACTTGTATTTGCAGTATGTGTCGTTACAGGTGTAACAGGACGTCTTTCAACACCCTGCACAATGTTCCACAATCCTTTTGCAACCAAAACATGTCACATCATATAAGCCCATAATGGATAGTTTGTACCATCTAACTTATCCTCAACAGCCAACATACAGAATACATCACTGCTTTCAGCCATGGCCGGTGACTAAAATACCTTGATGCAGAAAATTGAGTATATCTCAAAAAGTTGAACAGAATTGCCCAGACGAGTTCTGCTAGACTTGTAGCAGACTTCGAGACGCTTAAACTGGCGAACAGAAACTGGTGTATACCTTTGGCACAAAAAGACGAAATAGCCTACACAAGCGCTGTGATAGTGCGTTCAGAGGCCGAAACGAACTCAGATCGCGATTTCGGCACCACAGAGCGAAGCCTTTTGATCTCGGAAACACGTTGAGTATGCTTACCAAAATTCGTGCGATTCTGAGACTGCAAACGGAGGAGTGTCGACGGCACCCTAGATGAAGCGACGACCTGCTCTGATACCAATTGTTGGAGATAGACGTCTACGGAAGCACACGAACAACACAAGGAAGAAGAAGAAGCTTGGAGCACAAACACACAATACTAAATGTATTACTAGAGAATGTACAAAGATGAGTAGCCCATTAGGGCAATAGGCGTATATACAAGCCGCGGGAAAAAAACCTCCTAAAGAGGGAAAGAAGTGCCCCGGCGGTCCTAGTGTGTTCACATACATCACTACCTAAATATACATTAGGGGAAAAAATGAGCCCTGCATGGGCCTTGTAAGGATTTGGATTAAAAAGCTTAATCTAGGAGATTAAGGGGCCTTGCAAAACCACTAGTAGTATTGTCAAATAAAATAATGATTCACAAAAGGTTGTATTCGAATTCTAAAGATGAACAAATTTTGGCCTTTGGATGCCTCAAATCAATGGTACATATTTAATTGGATGCATCTCTAGTGAGAGAACGTCTGACAGCATAATGATGAAGATCAACAGCCGGCGCACATTTTTCAATCTCTCTGCACATTCTTGGTCCCTTAGATCAAGAGAGATCCAACGGTAAACCGCAATTCGGGCTGATCGCAATTTCGGAGGTATCCTGAGCCGTCAGATGGGTCCAAGATCAGAGGGTGGACAGCAAAAGGCGCTTTTCGATGTTGGGGCCTCACTCTCAGCCATTAGATCACTTGTATATCCGATGGTCCACATTTTAGGCACCCAAACTTTCTTGGTTTCAAGCAGATGCGTTCGATTCGAAGCTGGATCCAAGGGTGTAGAACTCATGGCGCATTTTTAACATGAATCTAATCCCAACCATTGATAACAAGAGCAATCCAAGGGTCCAGGTTCATTCGCGCCTTGACTTTTGCTTTTTCACCTTATCCCTTGGATCATTGAACAAATCTAAGGGCTCCTATTGATTCTGAAGCATTCCAAAACCATTCACAAAGCCAAAACCACAAGTTCTAGGTGGTTTTTGTATCTTTGACCACACAAAACCAAGGGAAGCCTATGCCTAGTCTATGTGATTAAGGGAGTAGATTGTGGCCACCACCCTCTTCTCATTGGTCCATCCATTAGGGAGAAAAATGAACCCTGCATGGGCCTTTTGGATTAAGGAGTGATTAGTGATGGACCAATGAGAGGAGGGTGGTGGACACAGTCTATAGCCTATAAATCACTAGGCTGAAGGGGGATGAGGGGACAGGATTCCCCTATGTTCAGGTTTTGCCTCTAGAGAGAGAAAGGAATCTCGTAACTTACCTGGGCCCAAAAATTCAAAATTTTCAAAAAGTTATAAAACTCATCATAACACCATTTAATGGTCCCCCAACCACTTTTTAGGATCAAAAGTGCTATTTTTGGGTACTAAATCAAAATCCGTGCATGAACTGAAGTGAAAAAAGTGACTTTTTCAAAAATAACTCAAAATGCAACTTTCTCCCTCCAAAACCTCCCATTTTCATACCCAGGTCCCAAAAAGTCATCTCTTTCCACTACTTTCTCTCCCTAGCACACCATTGCAGCTCCTGCATCTCCATTTCTTTCTCTATGCATCATCTTCTTTGAATTCCTACTGTCATTTCCATACCCTGATCTCCAATGGAGAAACGTAAATCTCATAGACGTCCAAAAGATGAGGTTATCGCGATAAAATGTCACAATATCAAGGCTCCAGAAGGATTTTGGTTAGGACAGGAGTTCTGCAAAGGTGCATGGGTGTACATGCAACCCTCTGATGTTGGTCCTCACCGTGTGAGAGATCGTGGAAACTTGGATCTTCATTGGAAAGGGAAGTTACTAGGCTTCAAAAAGCTCAAAAATGGTGAAACTGTTGCCATTGTACAACATGTGTTCACAATGTCAACCATGAAATTGGAAAACTCAAACAAAATGAGATATCCTATCAACTGTAAGTATTACTCATTGACTTTTGTCCAAATTTCAGAATATACCTAGCTAAGTTGTGTATTTTTTTGTTGTAGACATATTTCCTTCTACCTTGGTGGAAGAACAACCACTTCATAGTCTTACAGGTACTTTCCAAGCATTGCATGCAGATGTTGGGTCGATAGTCTTTCCACAAGCCCGTCCTGCTCAGCTATTATGTGAGAGAGTTTTCTTTTACACACATACATATGTTGTACCCTCTTCATCAAACGATTTTGGCAAGTTAGAGATGATTAAGGTAGATTCTCTCTTAAAGCTTGAGTGGCCGCAACCTGATGTATGGACATTAACATCTTTGAAGCATAAGATGGTGATGGACATACACAACTCTTTGAAATTTACAAGAGTTTCAAGATCTATAGGATTACATTGGTGTGTTCTTGTTCATTGTTTTGTACATTTATTTCAGATATTCACAATTCTAGAGACGTCAACAATGTTCATGTTAAAAGATATCACGTATGAGCAGGTAGAGTGTTTGCTAGGTGAAAAATGGGGACTTGTAGAAGGATGCACCAAAGGGGATAGATACATTTGTAAAATTGGTGCAAGAGGCATAGGATTTCGATACTTGAAACATCGTACTTCATTGTACATTAGATTCTATTATGATCGTTGGATGTGTAAACTTGGTGAATGGATACCATTACAAAGTTCTGAGGGTGTTTTAATTTCATTTGAAATTAAGATAAATCTACCCAACAATGAAATGGAAGTTATTTCAGTAAATCATCATTGGACTCTTGCCAACGTGAGAGAACATCTAGTAATCATGGGATTTGAGGATCTGGATCAATCAAAGTTCAGAATACAAGGGCATAAGGTAAGTAGCATATGGTATTTCTTCTTTTGTTTATACAAATTCTTGCACTCAAATATGTTCATTTAAAGTTTTCTATTTGTCTGCAGATTGGTAAGAGGTTGGAGGATAAAATTAAAGTCCTCCTTGAATGGAGTGTGGATGGAACTCAACTTTCATTGTCATAGCTCAAGGACTATTTGAGTGCTACAGTGTACACACACCTATGTTCCATTTATAATCCTACATCTGCAACAATGTATTTAACATGCAAGACATGTAGCATGTAAAATTTTTTGATCTCAATATGATGTACAATTTGCCAAATCTTTGGTTTTTCCAATGGCAATTTATTATAATTTTAAAGTTCTGAGAATTTTTTTTTTCTATTGTGTTGTCGTGTATCTTATTCTGGTTAATGATTCTGTTCAATCTTTTTATGAGAAAAAGTTTTTTTTCTGAGAGTTCTGTGCATGATTGTTTTATTTGAAGGTATCAGTTTTAGTTTTAAAATGGGACCCACTCACTTTAAAATTTTGAAACTACTATAAAAGCAACACTTATTCTCTCATTTCTCACTTTTGCAACCAAGAAGAGCTACAATCACTAGCAGAGTACGCACACAAGCTAGCATCACGCGCAATGGCTGCCGCATCCTCCAGTACCCTGCAACTCAAACGTCCACGTGAACTCTTCAATGAGTTCTTGGAATCAACTGAGTTCAAAGGTCAGAACCACTTGTATGACCTACTGTCTAGGGTCCCTGATCTAGACAAAACAATTCAACTGAACTCTGATGTGCTCAAGGAAATCATAGAGTTCCTTGAGTACTACATCTTGCGTTTTTCTATAGAAATACCGCCTTATGAGGGTAAATGGGTTCCATGTGACCTTCTACTCTACATACATAGAGGCGATGAAGCCTTCATGAAGCGCCTTAAGCGCTTCATGGCAATTGCGGAAACTGCTGGGCACTTACTAGATGACTCTGTGCCATTAGTAAAAAAACTTAACAAAAAGAAGAGGATGGGTACAAAGTACCTATCCTACACTGCAACAACATATTTTATTATTAATGAGGAGCCGGAACCTACACCTGTTGAGCTCCCCAACCTTGCCACTGGGGGTTTTGTTAAGGAGAAGAATGAGCCTCAACCAGAGGCCATAAATTTTTCCAAAGAAAGCATTACAATCCACCAAGAATTCCCTGGTGGTGTTGAGGATAAACTACATGTGCAATCAAGCATGGAGGAGGCCCCCCCTTCAAATCTCAACCCCTCTGAGCCCACATTACCAGAGGTGGAACTTGAATATCTCTCCTGCATCGTTGTGGATGGAGAGGAATTTATTTTACTCCATGACATTGAGAAGGCATTCGGTCTACGTCTAGATGAATGCTTGAGTATTTTCTCCACAATGTCAGATGTTCCACTTGACAACACATCTGACATACTTGAAAAGAAGTCCATCCCACTTGGGGATTCTGTGGCAGACACCATATCAATGGTGTGTGCTGATATTTTAAATGATGACAACAATTCTACTACAGAGGAGGAGTTCAGTGCAGCACAGGAGAGGATACTGAAGCAAAAAATTCCTACACCCCATGTAGCAGAGCAGAGTGGCATGGCCCACTCTAGCATTGATCTTGATGCCCCTGGAAGAGGGGAGGAAGAAGACAAGCTTCATGATGTAAGTGGTAATTGAATTAAATAAATCGATAATTTTAAGTTAACATTGTAAGAGCTTCAATTCTCATTTGTTCTTAACAGGAAGCAATTGAGCTCGACAAGTTCGCAGCAAGGTCTGGTGGGGATCGAGCTTCTCGTGGGAGTGGTGCATCCTTGGCAAACTACATCGGAAAGTTGCCAAAGGATGATTTTGTTATCATACACAAAGACTACAGTCCCGATGGGCACTTCATCACTTGGTGCTTGAAGGCCCTTAGCAAGATTTTGTGTTTATGTACAATTACCCAAGGCACTAATTGTGTCATTTTGGTTAGGAAATCCTTAGTTGTAACTACTTTAGGACTTAATTTTAGAGGGAAAGTATTAGGGCAAATAGGTATCGCCATGAGTCTTGGAATGCAAGACCCCCATGTAATATCAAGATCTGTATTGACTTACCAGCTGCCTCAATCTCTCCAAAGGAGAAAGAAAGTTGTGGAGAAATTGAAGGCAGCTGAGAAATGATGTAATGTCTTGATAATACAAGCTTTTTTTTTCATCATTTGTCTAGTTCTGTTTATGAATGTGCTAAAAAATTGAACTTATCTTCTCTCCACAAATTGTATCTAATTGGGGGTCTTTGTATTTTTCTTTGGTCCTCTGTATGATTATATGCTTAAAAAAGGCCAAAAAAGCCCCAGCCACAGAAACGCGGGAAACAGCCCTGCAAAATTTTTGCAGGGCTGTTTCCCGCGTTTCTGTGGCTGGGGCTTTTTTGGCCTTTTTTAAGCTTTTTAGGTGCTACAATACATAGGAAACTATGTAATTTCAGATTTTCAATTGGTTTTGGTATTATCAGGACCAGAAGTTTTCAGTAGGGTATAAACTCAGCCTTTAGTAGCTAAAGATCTCAATTCCTATAGGGTATAACCTCTTAATACCTAGACCCTTGCATCTCTACCATATGTCTTATGCTTACCAAAGACCAAATATTGCAAAAAAAAACCCCAGCCACAGAAACGCGGGATTCAGCCCTGCAAAAATTTTGCAGGGCTGAATCCCGCGTTTCTGTGGCTGGGGTTTTTTTTGGTATTAAAAAGACATGATGCACACCAGGATGTAGAAAAGGAACATATCTAGTCATAAAACAATAGGCAAGTGCATGCATGTTTAACTGAATCCATATATAACTGACTGAAAGAGAGAGAGAGAGAGTGAGAGAAAAAAGAGACAAAGAATATAAGTCAAAACAAAATTTTCTATTATCCATTGTATTACATCGCAAAGTAGCCTATCATAGGGTATAATATACACATCATGGGTTATTTCCTCTAATTCTTCTTGCTAGTTGAATGTCCTTCGGTTGTATGGTTACTCTCTTGGCATGGATAGCACAGAGGTTAGAGTCCTCAAGCATGGAGATGAGGTAGGCCTCAGCTGCCTCTTGAAGTGCTTCAAGTGCTATCCCTTGTATTCTTAGACCTGTTTGGTAGCTTTGTAGTTCCTCTTTCACTACCCTTGCAAAAGCTCTTCGTGGTATGAGTAGTTCAACGGACTTTTGGTAGTGTCGTATCTCTGCAAAAGCCCTGCAGTGCTTCCTTCGTCTTTGTGGAGCTCTTGGGTTGGGAGGTATGTTTGGCTGGCGTTGAGGTCGGCGTCGAGGTTGATAGTTTTTTTTTCTCCGATGTACACGATGTGAGGGCCCAGCTTCATCTTGCACATTTTGTTGTTGATGTGGTTGTTGACTTTGCTCTCTTTCCTCCTCTGTTGGTATTTGCCCTTGTCCTTGTGGAAGTGTCTTACCTCCATGTGTCACCCTATGGCTCGTTGGTATTTGCATATCATTCCATGGTGGTTGATTGTTGCTTTCCTCATATGGGGATGACTCTTCGTCGCTCTCTGGTACACTCCTTCTGATCAACTTCTGTTTGGGTCTTGATTTGATGGGTGTCCTTGTTGGTGGCTCATCATCTGAAATGGCCTCTGATCGTCCTGGAGTATAATAATCTTGTCTATTGGAAACTTCATTTTCTCGCACTGAATTGCTCCCAGGTGGTGTGCCATTGTGTGACACAGGCACAGATGTGCTCTGGGAACCACTTCGAGGCCTTTGGGGGGGTTGCAACCATGGTGGGCGTTGTGTCCCTAGATGAGGGCTAGGAAAGAAGACGCGATCTTTCCTTGCAGTTTGCTTGGTGCGTGCCATTCTCTTGAGTTGCAAAAAGTGTGAAATGAAGTGAGTTCTCTCTATTTATAGAGTTTTTTAAAAAACTGTTTGTTCACACTAGAGCGGACAAAACCTGTTTAAAACCATACAGAATATTATATATTAAATAATAACACATTGAAATCAAGATTACAATAATCATATGTATTACCACATAATGGGAAATAGCGAATTCACTTTACTTCCAAGCTGAGCCTTCTCGTTGTCTCCTTGCACGCCACTGAGCATGATGAAGAGGACCTAACGATGACTTCCATTTCTCACTGGCAATGTTGTGTTGCATCTTTCTTGCAAGTTTTGCCAATTTTGAATCCCTAAGTCGTTCCACAAAAAACTTTCTCGAGAATGTAGTGCGGTAAAACCAATTAAACATCTCCTCCATGTAGTTTGATTGCATTGGGCCACCACCATGTCGGGTGTTTTTGAAGTAGACACCCCTCGCTTTGTAGTGTGACTTTTCCATTCCTTGGGTACTGAAAATCTCTAATGACCCATATCGATGCATGAAAAAAGCTCCATGTGCAAACAAAATATGCTAAAAATTGTTAAGTACATTGGAAAAAGGTAAGTGCAATGAACACTTGTAGAAGAAGATTACACTTACAATGTAGTGTGTTATATTGCTCTCTCCCCAACATTGAATGAAACACTTGGTGAACTCCACTAATGTTTCTTGAAACATTTGACGTTGAATAGCACTAGACCTAGTCAGACCCATTAAGCCTACAACCTTATCAAAGCTCGACCAAACTTTCTTTCTCTTATTACAAAGATCAACTTGAGAGTCATTGTCTGTTGTGATCATGCATAGGTCTTTCCACAGCTCATAACGTTCATTATTTTGAGTGCTAGTACCTCTTCTAAAAAAATGTCTTGCTTTATTCCCTGTCATTGACACTTGTTGCAAGCTATCTTGAGATTCTCCAACTTTCTTAACAACTAGGGTTACATTTCCACCATGACAACCAATTGAATTAAGAAGTTCCTCCAATTTCTTTATAGCTTGAATAGATTTATCAACTGGCTTCATGGCAAATGCGTATTCTATATGGAGCTTCAATAGTCTATCAAAAATTCTCATGAAGGCATGCAAGGTGCAAAAGTGGACATTGACTAAAGGGAATGGAATAATGGGATTCCAATCCTTATCTGACATGTCACGATTAGGTGTACCTAACATGGGACACCTCATTAAAGGTGTATCCCATTCAGCAGATGGAGTTGCATCTGTGTCATCAACTAAATCATCTATGTTGTTTTGTTTTCTCTTTGTTCGTTTATAACCTCGTGTACAATATGGACAAGGATAGAGAGTAGATGCACCTTGTTTGCACCCTAACATGCATTTGATAGTCTTTAAGTCTCCACCTAAGTGCCACTCTACTTCAAAATCACCAAGGCTTTCTACATTGATTTTGGCACCATGAATTTGAGAAGTTATCACCTCTGTGATCCATGGGATCCTATTGAAAATCCATGTAAGAACATCGTTGGATTCTTTAGGTACTTCAATAGCACCTAACCACCATATATCTTTCTCTGATTGGACACTATATGTAAAGTGATGGGTAGATTCTTCACTATCATCAATAATAGCATGGGCCATAGCTTCGTTCATGAGTGTCACACTAAGTCTCTCCATAGGGCGTCCCTTTATGATTTGACATTCGTCTAGCTTGAATACAAACTTGAGTTTGGAACCACAATCTACATCAAATAACAAACATTATATTATTAAAAATACTATGAATGTCATTATCAAAACAATGGATATACCTTGAAGTGTGGATTTGTAAAATTTAACCATTTCCTTTTGGAGCCTCTCCAAATTGACAAATATGTTGTTGTACTTTGTGTAGATGAATCCCTGTCTAGATGTGTTTTTCAACTCTTTCTTTGATGTAGATGAATGATAAATGGATGCAGGCATAACATCTTCTATATGCAGGTAATTGCCAAGAGTATTGGCTACATCCTCATTGGTTATCTTCTTCCTCACAGATACCTTGTAAGGGCATGGAAAAATGCTCTGGAAAATACCTTTGTTTTGTAGAGCCTCCTTCAAAAGATTGTACAATGCAGTGTACGCTCTAGTACTAACACCTGCTTCATCACATACCATCTGTACCTCACTAGGACTAATAATATCTTCTAAGTTGCCTGCAAAATCTTTAATCACTTGGGTTTTGATGTGATTTCCTATTGGTGACTCCAAGATCATAAGCACATGTTTGTTGCTAAGACAAGAATTCAGAAACTTCAATTGATCCTCCATTGTTGAGGAAGCACTCGCATCTTCAACAAATGACCTGCACAATAAGAATCTCAATCTAAAAGTCTTTTAACATAAGTAAACAAAGGAAATACATACCTAAGTGCGTAAACACGTCGCTTCCGTGCTCCACCACCAGTTGAAAGAGCTTGAAAGGATGATAATGGTCGTTTCCTAAATCTCATCCCAAGTGGAGTCTCTTTTAGTTGTGTAAGATTGGCTTTCAACTTTGTAATTGTGCTCTCCTTTTCTTCCACATCTTGTTTGAGACTATTATTGTGCTCATCCAAAGATTTGATAGCACTTTCTAAAGTGTGTATAGCACTCTCTAAACTGTGTATCTTGAAATGGTTGTGATGACATTGTTGCATCCAATAATTTGCTATAGATGTAGAATGGTTAGACAATCGCTTGCAATAGCCTAGGAGTCCATCTTCACCGGAACCAAGGAATTGTAGAAATGTGGAGATAGTATGGAATCTAGGATGAACATTAGCCATTGGATCCAAGGGATACAAAGCACCATGGACCCAAAGATCAATATTCTTCTCTCCAGCTGCACGTCGTGCATTTTGAGAATCTATGTCATTGCTACCTCTAGTTGTTGGTGCAAATTCTGTAGGAACACGAACATGTACACTCTTTGAGTGAGGAGCACGCGCTGGTGCTGGTGTCATGTTCGTAATACATGTGAGCACCATGATGTTCCAAAACTCCAGCACCGAATGGGAAGAAGCACACAGATGGCTGGAATGGCTAGTACAGTAGCTATGTGCAAGAAAAAAAGTGTGTTTTGGTATGTGGATAGGTCAAAATGACTTTTTTCAGTATGTTAGAGGGAAAATGAGTTTTTTTTCAAAAATTCATGTTTTGGGGCAACCAAAGTTACGAGTTTGATGATGTGGCACTTAACTTTTGGAGGGATTTTGAAAAGTATGTTTTTTAAGTATTTTTTATAAAAATAAGTCTAAAAAAATTAAGTTCTGACATATACATAAAAGTATGGGCCATTTTGAATAAAGAATAGCTGAAAAAGAGACTTTTTCAGAAAACTCATTTTTTTATTCATAAAGATGGACGGATTTGATGAGGTGGAAAGTGGTTTTTCTCTCTCTCTATGTGCAGAAGAGAGAGAAGGTCCTAGCTCAGCCTAAAAAAAAGCCTACTTCAGCCTACCAAAAAGTGCTCTATTAAATGCACTTGTCCCCTTAACAAAGTACAAGATTAAGCTTAATCCCTAAAAATTAGGAATCCTTACAAGGCCCATGCAGGGTTCACTTTTTTTCCTAATGCACTAATCAGCCCTCAAGCTAAAAGGCCCATTCAAGGTTCATTTTTTCCCCTAATGTATCAACACAATCTTATTATGGGACAACTAGGCTAGCTAAGGAAAGACAACTGTGACACTTTGCATGTAATTGATTCAGAATAATTATGGTCTACTAAGAGTCTACTCTTTGAATAGTCAGGCAATCCTCTTCATTTTTTTGTGTCTACCTCTCAAGATCATCTACATCAAAATAGTAAATGGCTATTATCAAAGAACATCAAGTGATGCAACTCTCATAAATGCACACTAAAACTCTATTGATTCATTACAAGCTTGTCAAAAATAAGTTTTCATGGTCTCTACCTTCCAATCTACTATAATCAACAAGGAGGGGGGGAAGCATATATCATTAGGTATAATATTTCCTATCTTCTGTATCATATGCCTCCTAAGGCAAGCTTAAGAGAAGAGGGGAAAAAAGAGAAAAAGGAGAAAATTTTTTTCCATCCCCATAGCTTAGGAGTCTTCTTTATCAAATAATCCTTGAGAAAATCACTCAATACCACCATCTCTTGCATATTTTTCAATAAGTGCATCTAAAGTTGCATTCATAGCGCCCCCTCTCCCCCCCAATAGGTTGTGCATCAAACACTAGTTTCCTGAGAACCCCTACATTGCACTAACTAGTCCCTCTATAACTACTTCCACAATCCACTCCTAATACTTTTCCTTTTCTTTTTAAGTGATAGAAGTAGATTTCTCTCTTTTATTCCTCACATAATGCACCACCCTCCAAACTCGATCCAGTTTTTTTCCATCCATTTTTTCTTTTTCTTTTTGGGGGGTCACAATTCACTCATGCTCACCCTCATTTTGACAGCATTTAATTTTCCTTTTAGATCATGATTTATTTTTATTTTTCTAGAATAAACTTAAAAGATATTAAAAAAATCCAAAAATAGTCTCCAAAATCTGCAATCCACTTGTTTAATTGTTTTTCTCGGTATTGTTTGCATGATTACAATGCACACATCAAGTACCTAACATATATGCATTAGCATCCATGTTCATTTGGGATGCACATGAAGGCATCTGTCGAGGACAACAAAAAGCAACGAGGGGGAAGTGTTGAAGGAAGCTAAAAAAGATACAAAAGGTCTAAAGTCAAAGCGATCAAATCTCAGTTAAAGGAAAAATAATATGATAAAAGGGGAGTAGAAGCATGGAACCAAAGGAGGAAGGAATCTATCAAATTTTCCCAACTCATAGCTATGCTGAGAATAGTTTTCCCATTTTTTTCCCAAAATACTTCTAAAAATGCTATTTTTGTCATAAAATCCTAATTTCCTTGTAGAATAGGTGCACATTGTGAATGTTGAATAATATTCAGAGCTTTAAGGACATGAGTAGTACCTCCAAACCAACTTTCATAATTTTTTGACTCTCCTTGGAACTCCAAATAGCCTCTCGACACTAACTTTTAAGCTAGGCTAGATGCTATAGTGTGGATAGGGCTCTTGAGGTATATATAGAAGTTAAAGAACTTTCATTTGCTGAGGTTACTTTGTTTGAGGCTAGCTTGTTGAGTCTAGAAATATTATAATCTTTGTATCAATTCTTAAGCAATAGAGAGCTTTTTTTGAGCAATTCATCTCTTGCCTACTTATGAGAGTGTGTGCATGCATGCATATATGTGCCTATGGATGTCCTTATTTCACTCTTGTGATAGGTGTTTGCACTTCCATCTTGCTACATGCAGCTTTTTTTGCACTGATTGGTTGCTTTGTGGATACGACATATTTTTGTTACATCATGCATGTGGGCTATGATGATGTATGGCTCGACCTCCGAAATACCCCTGAGCTATCTCAATCTCATTCACACACACTCTCAATCTCACCCTTACTCACAATCTCACTCTCAATCAAAATCACAAGATAATTCTCTAATTTCCATCCTCCTCTTGCACGACACATTGATCTCTCTGAAATAGAGTTGATCATCCTCAAGGAAGTGCACAATCCACCAAATTTAGAAAAAATTGCACCTCTCCATGTTGCATGTAGAACTTTCGTAAAAATCTTGTGTTTTAGTGGTCAATCGCTCTCTTTAGTGGAACCAGTCAAAAGTAAAAAAACAACAAAAAGACATATGTGTTCACGTCCACAATATGCATGAGAAAGAACATGTATGCATGAATATCATGGATTCAAATAATAATATAGAAGCCCTTTTTCTAAGTGTTGGAAAAATCAACACTTTTTTGGGCCTTGTAACTAAAAAATAATGCGGAACTTGAAGATGCTTGTGAGAGTCAAGAATATTCATTTGTTTGATCTGCACGATAATATTAGCAATGCCCTAGATCCAAATTGGCCTCCAAATATCAGTTTTGAGTCTTGAAAGTTTAGAAAATTTAGAGAGAGAATAAAACCATGACATTATCTTAGATTGAAGTAATTATATAGCTGGAAATGAGGTACTTAAAACATGCTTCAAAAAATTTTCAAAAGAGACACTTTTATTCTCCTATGTATGCTCTAACTTTCTCTCATACAACATTGTTACTGATTCTTTCATCATCATGTTCAATTTTCAATTAGAAAACATGATACAAACAAGGTTTAGATAGACAATATAAAAATTGTGATCCCTAGATTTTATCTATATGCATAAGATGACCTAACTACAAATTCTAAACGTTAACCATACAATGCATGATGGAAAGTTCTCTCTCTCTCTCTGTATATATATATATATATATATATATATATATATATATATATATATATATATATATGATGGAGAGTGTTAATCTCCAAAAGAACAAGCTATCCTTGGTATTAGACCACCTCTAGACCAAGAATAACTTTAGACTCCACATAATTTTGGAAATCCACTATCACATTACCAAGAAATTGATTAACTGTGAAGAAATCACTTTTCTGAAAAGTCTGCTGCAGATTAATCATTCATTGACTAATCAATCCTGTAAAGTTTTTAATAAAACTTTGCACAATGCTTCGCCTTAAGGTTGCGCACCTTCTCCAACTTAAATCTCTACAAATGATTCAGTATACTCTGAGAAATCATACAAACAATTTACCTATGTGTAAAACACCTTCTCTGCAGTAGCGACTTTGACACCTGTAACTTCTTAGCTATAGTTCTCCCAATGTTGAACCCGTTTGATCAAGATCTTTTAGCCATAGATGGCTTACCTTTCAACTTAGATTTTAAGCCCTCACTTGTGTAAAACTTTACACCATGCACTGAGCAATGTTCATTTCTCTGAACATGAAATCTGCGCCAGTTTTGTCGACTCTCAGAACATCTTCACATATGAATGTTCCTATGCAAAATTCTCTTAACCTGATGACAATTAGACTCTCAAATTCTAGCCATAGATTGATTAACTATGGACTTAGATATGTTCAGAAGGATTTCACAAAAGATTAACTACAGAAGTAGCAGACACCAAAACATCGGGTGCAAGATTTCCATTGATTACTCAGAAAAGTTACAACTACATTGAGGAAGTAACTCAACTAACTTTCTTGTGTCCAATGACACTCTCTACATCTCATTTCTCTCTTCCTATTCTCTATTCTACATGCCCCGACTTTTTCCAAAACATTTATAGGCAAATATGTACAAAGTTATGACTAATCAAAAGTGTGAGTCACCTATATCTGAACTAATGTACATATGTGTACATAGCTTTGAATTTCTGAGTATGTCCTTCCTTCAAACTTCTGATTTTTTTTTTCTTCTTAATTTCTTGACTTCATTTCTTCATAAACCTTCAATTGATGATTGGCATGCACCAACAACTCCCCCTCAATCATTAATTGAGGTTCTTCTCTATCTTTTTAATTCCTGCCATATCCTTGAATCTCTGTAGCTTTGGTCCATCTAGACTTTTTGTCATCATATCTGCAAGTTGATCTTTTGTAGGAGTACGCATAACTTCAATTTCCTTATCAATGACCTTCTCTCTCAGAAAATGATACTGTATTTCAATATGTTTAGTTCTAGCATGAAACACAGGATTAGCTGCCAAGTATAGAGAACTCATATTGTCTCCACAAATAATAGGAGTACTTTGAATCACATCAAAACTCTTCATAAGTGTCTTTAGCCATATTACCTCCTTTGCAGCTTCCACCATACCTTTATATTCTGCTTCTGTAGATGACAAAGCAACTGTATGTTGCTTCTTAGAACACCATGAAATCAATTTGTCTCCTACATAGCACAAATATCCATGTGTTGATCTTCTATCATCCACATTACCTGCCCAATCTGCATCACTATATATCTTCACTCTTGTATCAGAAGTAAATCCATAGTACAGCCCTTCACTGAGTGTACCCTTGATGTACCTAAGTACTCTTTGTCCTGCAATCCAATGGTCCTTTCTAGGACAATGCATGAATTGTGAAAGCACACCAACTGCATATGACAAATCAGGCCTTGTTAATGTAGCATAAATCAAGCTACCAACCAAACTTTGATAGAGCTTCATGTCTCTGAATTCTTCTCCTCCAAATCTAGACAATTTATGGTTCACTTCCAATGGTGTAGGTGCAACCCTGCAATCTTCCATTTTAAATTTGGTTAGCAAATTTTTAAGATACCTTTCTTGGGTCACATATACTCCATGTTGAGTATATAAAATCTCCATTCCCAAGAAGAATGACAAGTTCCCCAAATCACTGATTTTGAACTCTTTCTCCATCTGCTTCTTGATCATTTGTATTCCTTTATCATCTGTTCCTGTAAGTATTATGTCATCAACATAAATACAAACATAAATGAATCCATCTTCACTTGCTTTGACTAGCAAGCTACTATCTGCCTTTGATGCTTGAAATCCAAGTTCTTTCAAGAACTTTACAAGCCTATAATTCCATGCCCTTGGGGCGTGCTTTAATCCATACAAAGCTCTCTTGAGCTTACACACATAATTTGGACTCACTTGATCTTTGAACCCATCTGGTTGCTCCATGTAAACTTCATCTGAAATGTAACCATTCAAAAAAGCATTTTTAACATCTAATTGAGATAACTTCCAACCTTTGCAAGCAGCAATTGCTATGAGAGTTCTGATGGTTGTCATTTTTGCCACAGGACTATAGGTCTAATCATAATCCACTCCATATGTCTGTGCATACCCTTTCACAACAAGTCTGGCTTTGTACCTAGACACACTTCCATCTGCAAATCTTTTTGTTTTGTAAACCCACTTACATCCAATAATTTTTTGGCTATTAGGTTTAGGAACCAGATCCCAAGTCTTATTCTCTATCAACGCATCATACTCCTCTTGCATGGCTTCTTCCCAATTTCTCTTGCCTTTGGCTTCATCATATGTAGATGGATCTTCATCTGCTTTTACCAAATAAGCATAATCTTTAGTAGTCAAGAATGAGGTGTCATAGCTATACCTTGTAGGTTGCCATTTGTGCCTAGATGACCTCCTAACTTCTGCACTTTTTGAAGTCTCTGGTTCATCACATTCTGGATCAAACCTTGGCCTCTCTTCAACTTCAACCTGTACTTCATTATTCTCATTTTCATCAAGTAATTGAATCTTGCTTTACCTTTCCTTTGATCCACTACTTCTTCAACATCTGCATGTACATTATATTTACCTGCATACCAAGTACCTTGCTCATCAAATGTAACATCCTTGGATACAAGGAATTGCTTTGTGGATGGACTCCACAACCTGTATCCCATTTGCTTATCATCATAACTAATGAATACATACTTTTCTGCCTTAGGCTCCAACTTATGCCTCAATTGAGATGGCACATATGCATATGCCAAGCATCCAAAGATTCTGCAATGATCCAAGGTAGGTTTCTTACCCCACCAAGCTTCATATGGTGTCATACCTTGCAAAGCTTTACAAGGCAATCTATTGACCAAATATGTAGCTGTATTAACAGCCTCTGCCCACAAATAATTTGGGCAATTCTTCTCCTTCATCATGGACCTTGCAAATTCAACAAGAGTCCTATTTCTCCTTTCTGCTACCCCATTTTGTTGAGGAGAGTACCTGCAAGTAACTTCTCTCTTTATACCTGCATTCCACAAGTAATCATTGAATTCATTTGAAAAATACTCTCCCCCTCCATCTGACCTTAGTCTCTTCAATTTTTGACCTGTAATCCTTTCTGCATATGCATGCTAGTGTTTAAATGTATTAAACACTTCTGACTTTTCTTTAATCACATAAATTGTAATCCATCTGGTAGCATCATCAACATATATGACATAATATCTTGAACCATTTATACTAAAGTCCTTTGAAGGACCCCACACATCTGTATGCACCAATTCAAGTCTTTCTGAATACATAAACCCATGCTTGGAATAAGATTGCTTATGGGCCTTACCTAATTGACATGCCTCACATCTGTATGTCATGTGTTGACCTGCAATGTTAGGCAACCCAAGCACTGAATCATTATTAATCATGTCTTTGATACCTCTTTCATTGAAATGTCCAAGTCTTTTATGCCAAAGATCCAATTCAGATACCTTCTGCTCTCCATATGTGAACATAGCATGTCCAACATTTCCTTCTACCTTCAATGTGAAGAGCCTTCCTTCTTTCTTTCCTGTAACAACCTGTTTATACCCTTGACTAGGGTCTTCAACATAGACTCCATCATTGGTAAACCTTACCTCATATCCTTTTTCCACAATTTGACCTACACTGATCAAATTCTTTGGAATTGTGGGAACATAAAGAACCTTACTCAAAAGAGTGCTCCTATCTTTAGCCTTGACTGAACCAATTGACTTTACCTTATGCTTTGTATTATCACCTGTCTGAACTGTATGGTTAATTGCATTATGATCTAGATCACACATCAAAGCAATATTTCCACTTAAATGATTACTACATCCTGAATCAATATAGAACACTCTCATGTCCTCATGTGAGGTTTCATATGTTGCATTCATAATGAGAGTCGAATCCTCCTTCTGATCTGATGCATAGTTGTAGTAGGTGTTATTGTAGGATTGATTTTGGAAGCTTCTTCCTCCACCTCTTCCAAAAGAATTCCTACCACCTCTACCTCTAAAGTTTCCTCTCTGAAATCTACCACCTCTTCCTCTTTGATTAAAGTTCTGATAATTACCATTGTTCTGATTATTGTGCCAACAATCATGAGATAGATGATTGGTCTTACCACATATCCAACAAGCTCTTGCATTATCCTTGTTGTTTTTGCCTCTTCCTCTACTTCTGCCATTTCCTTTTCCTTTTATGAAATTTGCTTGGTTTGAAGCACCTTCTTCTTCACCTGATTGTTGCTTTCCTTTGTTAGCTTTCTTCTTGTCTTTAGAATACATTGCATGACCTACACTCTTATCTACATCTCCTTTGATATCATTCTCAAAAGGTAGCATATGACCTAACAATTGATTCAAATCAGGAGTAAAGTGATCTAATGAAAGTTCTGTAGACAAAATAAAAGGCTTCCACTTCTCATCTCCTCTTAGCCCTGTGAGAATTTGTCTTACCAATTTATCTTCTTCAATATCTTCATCCACTGCACCTAAAGAATCTGCAATGTCCTTCATCTTTGTCACATAATCAGAAATTGATTGTGAGGCCTTCTTCTTGAAAGTAGTAAATTCTGCCCATAGTGAAGCCTTCCTTGATTTGGTTGTGTTTTGGAAATGCTCTTCCAAAGCATTCCAAATGTCACATGCACTTTCAAGTCCTCTAATGTGAGGAAGCAAATAGTCATTGACTGCCATGTAGATTATGCTCCTTGCTTGAGCATCCTTCTTCATCCAATTCTTTAGATCTGACAATTCTTCCCTAGTTGGAACACTAGGATCTGTGAACTAAGGCTTCTCTTCTTCACCTGTAATGTATGCTATCAAATCTTTGCTCATCAAATGAGCTTCCATTCTCATAGACCAAGCTGGATAGTTCTCTCTATCCAACTTTTCAATTTGGAGACTATCTCCCATCCTTGCTTCACCTGTAGTCTCAAAACTTTAGACTTTACAAGAAATAAATGTACCTTAACTTTGAGTGTTGCTTCTTCTGATCCTTTTGATAATCTTTGCGTGTCTCCCTTCAATCTTTCTTCAACATTTTATCCTTCTGAACCTTCAAGATGTAGAATTTGTATATCTGCAGCAGTCGAGTCTTCCTTTCCTTAATTTTGACACAACCTGCTCTGATACCACTGATGGAGAGTGTTAATCTCCAAAAGAACAAGCTATCCTTGGTATTAGATCACCTCTAGATGAAGAATAACTTTAGACTCCACATAATTTTGGAAATCCACTATCACATTACCAAGAAATTGATTAACTGTGAAGAAATCACTTTTCTGAAAAGTCTGCTGCAGATTAATCATTCATTGACTAATCAATCCTGTAAAGTTTTTAATAAAACTTTGCACAGTGCTTCGCCTTAAGGTTGCACACCTTCTCCAACTTAAATCTCTGCAAATGATTCAGTATACTCTGAGAAATCATACAAAAAATTTACCTATGTGTAAAACACCTTCTCTGCAGTAGCGACTTTGACACCTGTAACTTCTTAGCTATAGTTCTCCCAATGTTGAACCCGTTTGATCAAGATATTTTAGCCATAGATGGCTTACCTTTCAACTTAGATTTTAAGCCCTCACTTGTGTAAAACTTTACACCATGCACTGAGCAATGTTCATTTCTCTGAACATGAAATCTGCGCCAGTTTTGTCGACTCTCAAAACATCTTCACATATGAATGTTCCTATGCAAAATTCTCTTAACCTGATGACAATTAGACTCTCAAATTCTAGCCATAGATTGATTAACTATGGACTTAGATATGTTCAGAAGGATTTCTCAAAAGATTAACTACAGAAGTAGCAGACACCAAAACATCGGGCGCAAGATTTCCATTGATTACTCAGAAAAGTTACAACTACATTGAGGAAGTAACTCAACTAACTTTCTTGTGTCCAATGACACTCTCTACATCTCATTTCTCTCTTCCTATTCTCTATTCTACATGCCCCGACTTTTTCCAAACCATTTATAGGCAAATATGTACAAAGTTATGACTAATCAAAAGTGTGAGTCACCTATATCTGAACTAATGTACATATGTGTACATAGCTTTGAATTTCTGAGTATGTCCTTCCTTCAAACTTCTGAATTTTTTTTTCTTCTTAATTTCTTGACTTCATTTCTTCATAAACCTTCAATTGATGATTGGCATGAACCAACAATATATATATATATATATATATATATATATATGTATATATATATATATATATATATATATATATATATATATATATATATATATATATATATATATATATATATATATATATATATATATATATATATATATATATATATATATATATATATATATATATATATATATATATATATATATAGTGTTGAGGGATGTAGTAAACTAAGTTTATGATCTAGGGATCAGGTCGGTTCAGACAGATCTAAAATCAGACACTGTTTGGTCATCCATGTGTATGACCAAAGATCTCGAGTTTAGACTTACTAGGAGGTCTTGTGCTCTTGTAAACAAGTGACCCCACTTAGCCTAGTGGTTAAGTCTCATGGATGTGAAGGAGGAGGTCTTGGGTTCAATCCCCATAGGGGACATGGGAAGAGTATTTTGCCCAAAGAGATCTAGAGCCTTCTAGAAGCATCCACTTGAGTTAGCTCGAGTTAATTGGGACACTTGGCACACATGCAGCTACATCGCCGACACATGGCTAGTTAGTATCCACCTACCCAAGAAGGCAGTCCCCTGGAGAGAGCTATATATAGAGGCATTTGGTTGGGAGGAGAGTCATCTCTCAAGCACGTGGTGGTCGTAATCCTTGTTCTGTTGCATGCCCAAAAAATAATGTAACAATCATGCATGAGCTTGGTGCATGACTTTATCTTGTACTAAGAATTTATATCATGCAATCTTGATGCATGTATATCCTTTCCTTTGTCCTAATGCACTATGATATAAAAACATATCCTTGTGGTGCAATAAAAATCTTACTCAATGGAAAGGAAATCTGGAATTAAACTACCAAAATACATTCTTTGATGTAGAAGGATCCTTTATTTTTTAAATCAAGTCTTTCCTTAATGCAAACTAATGCTTGGAATGAAAAGTTGATTGTTTCATTATCCTTATCTAGACTTAATCGATTGAAATCTTGGCTATTGCAATGTGCATCTAGGATTAAGTGTAGACTAATGAAAACAAGATAAATCAAGCATTAAGGCCAAGTAGAAACTGGAAAATACTTAGCTTTGATCATAGCTTCGTCCATCCTCTAATCCTTTAGAAAAGGCATCTTCCTTCGTGATTAGAGATCAAGAGTCGAACCCTTTGATCATGAGCTTGCTTCGTTCTTCCTTTGTTCTTCTCAAGCAAGTACTAGATTTTGATTCGGGTTCGATTGGGAATAGCTTCTCAAGAGAACTATTCGGATGGGAGATGGATTCCAAGCTCGGGATGTGCAGAGGCAATAACATATGGCGATTGCAAAAAGATTTGGCACGGAGATGCTCATAGCCTAGTGGTTGAATGACTCGGTCATGGAGAAGAGTGTCCACGATTGAGCCCCATCGATGTCGCCTGAGAGAACTTCTTTTACTCTATTGTTAAAGCTTTCGCAGCCCCAAAACTTAACCATAATAATCTTTGCTGCCCAAACTCTGAACACGAATGTGCGTAGTGCTTTTGGCTACGCGAGTTGTCTGGTTTAGTGCGTGTTACGGTTCGAATCCCGCTTCGGATAGCTGGAGATATTATATCCTTTCACTGCAAGGAATACGGGCGTATAGCGACGGTTAAGGCGACAGAATTTCGTCGCTATAAAATTGCAACTTGTGTCGTAATTAGCAATGGGTGCGGACCGTCGATTAGACCAAGCAAAAAATGACGGTATTTGCGACTTGGATTGCGACGCTCCCGTACAACGTCGCTTAAACGACACTATTTAAACGCGTTGCTTAAGCGATGCTTTTTTGCGTCGCATAAGCGATGCTAAAAAATGTCGCTTATACGACGACGGATAGCATCGCTTATACGACGACGGATAGCATTGCTTACACGACAATCTGTTGATGGACAAAAATTAAAACGTTGGAGGCTCTGCAATTGGCATTTTCACGCATCCGATCGAAGAGCTCTCCAACGTTCGCAATTGCGCTGTGCTTACGAGCTGAAGCAAGTATATGCAGAATTGTTGTTTTGCCTAAGCTCTCTGTTATTGTCTCCCTCTGTCTTTGTTTCTCTCTCTCTCCATCTTTCGCTCTTTGAATTCTCTCTCTCTCTCTAGATCTCTCTCTCTCTCTAGATCTCTCTCTCTCTCTAGATCTCTCTCTCTCTCTCTTTTCTTTCTCTCTTTATTGCAGGTTATTCAAGAAGCTAACCAAGAAAAAACTATGGCTAACAATTGTAAGTACAATTTCTATTATTTGTAGATCATTTGAATTGTGTTATTTTCATAACATACCATACTCACACTTATTGATATGCACTCATACACTTATACATGATGAAGATGCACACACACATGCATATACCTACATATACACATATACATGCACATACACACACATACACATAGAGTTATACATATACACACACATACACATAGAGTTATACATATACACACACATACACAAGAACATGCACATATTGATACATACATATACACTTATACATGCACATGCATATACATACATATACGCACACATACACATGCACATACATACATATACACACACATATATATACACTTAGGTACACACATATGAATGAATTATATAATTAAAGTATTAAAACACATATACACATGCATACACACATGCACATACCAACATATACACATATACATGCACATACACACACATACACATAGAGTTATACATATACATGCATATACATATACACACACATACACATGCACATGCACATACTCATACACACATATACACTTATACATGCACATGCACATACATACATATACACACACATACACATGCACATACATACATATACACACACATACATATACACTTAGGTACACACATATGAATGAATTATATAATTAAAGTATTAAAACACATATACACATGCACACACACATGCACATACCTACATATACACATATACATGCACATACACACACATACACATAGAGTTATACATATACATGCATATACATATACACATACATACACATGCACATGCACATACTCATACACACATATATACTTATACATGCATGTGCACATACATACATATACACACACATACACATGCACATACATACATATACACACACATAAATATACACTTAGGTACACACATATGAATGAATTATATAATTAAAGTATTAAAACACATATACACATGCACACACACATGCACATACCTACATATACACATATACATGCACATACACACACATACACATAGAGTTATACATATACATGCATATACATATACACACACATACACATGCACATGCACATACTCATACACACATATACACTTATACATGCACATGCACATACATACATATACACACACATACACATGCACATACATACATATACACACACATACATATACACTTAGGTACACACATATGAATGAATTATATAATTAAAGTATTAAAACACATGCTTAATATAAACAATAATAACAATCAATAGAACAAAACGCTTCATTACTTAATACCATACACACAATTCAAAACATAACTGAAATGAAAAATATATAGATAAAAAAAAAATATATATATATCAATGTAAATACATATAATCCAATGTCATAATCAACTAAAATCCTAATCATCATCATCATGATCATCATCATCATCAGCAATATCATGATCATCCTGATCTTCCTCATCCTCGTCGTCATGATCATCCTGTGACGATCGAGATCGTCCCTCCTGTGTTTGTCTCTCCACCTCATCCATATTTGTCTCCCATAATACTCCTGTATTACATATAACAAACATAAATCAATAAAATAATTAAAACATTCATAACAACAAAATAATTATATAAAATTTAAAAATACTCACAAAGGCATCAAGATGATCTTGTATATACTCGCCCAAACGCCGATATCCAAAATGTGTAGCATACTCGATCTCGTGTTTCGTAGGATATTGGCCATAATCCTTTCGCTGCAATGAAAGAAATAGAAAACATTAGTTGCTTGCATTTTAACTAAAATAAAAAATATACTCACAATAACACATATACTTACAAACGTAGCTACAAAACCATTATGGCCCATTTGGCCTAAGTGCGATGTGTGGCCCGACTCCACTCTCTTCTTTGTAGCAGCCTGTTTAATCAAGAAAAAAAATACATAAATTAAATGTAAAAAATTACTAAAATATATAAAAATTATAAATATAAACTATTAATTTGTGTACCTTCTGCTGAGGAAATGACTCCTGAAGACGTAGCTATCTATGACAAAACTGCCACGACTCAGGTGGTATGTTAGCTCGCCTCTTATTTTTTTCGACCATACAATATCTCGTGTTAATTTAATCTCAAACAGAAAAAAAAGTCAGAATACATACACATATATACACACACATACACATACACATACACATACCCACATACACATATACATGCAAACATATACGCATGCATATATGTATATATATACACACATACATACATATAACATAAACACACATATACATATCCACATATATACGTACACACACATGCATGCATATACACTCATTCATACAAAATACATGCATTTATCCCACAATAATATGTAGTTGTGTATATGTGAATATGTGTGTATGTGTAAATTTGTATATGTGAATATGTGTGTATGTGTAAATATGTATATGTGAATTTTTTATTTATGTAGATAATCAAGTTATTAATATCAAATACCATTATTTGTAGATTCTGATCAATCAGATGGAACTCCACCACCGTCTCCTCATCGTGCAACGACTTTATACTGTAAGTATATGAAATATTTAATTTTAACTATATTTGATGGATACATAACTTATATTTTTTTTTATGTGTCTTATGATGTGCAGATTCTAATCAATCAGAGGGTACTCCACCACCTCCTACCCATGCAACGACTTCACATGTGTCCTCCGATAGGAATTATGATGAATTTTACTATCAAGAGCATATTATATGTTGGTGTAACTCTTGTTATGGCACGTATCAAAGACCACGATTGGAATGTATTCAACATGAGGCAGAGTATGGTACTTTTGAGTGTGCACCATCACCTAGTCAACGTGATAATGCTTGGGTATGTATTTTCTATATATATTAATATCATTATTTTATTTAAAAACCATATATAAAATCAAATTATTATTGATATATAGGAATACTTGCTCGATGATGATGATGATGATGATTTTTCTCATAATGTTAATATACCTTGTACACGTCATGGACTTGCTGTTCATCAATTACAAGCAGAGGTTTCTAGAAATCCTCTACCTTCTGGTTTAGAGAATGAAACGACTGGAGATTATCCATTGCCAGCTCGTGATCGTTCTTTAGTACAAACATATGATAGAAGAAGATATGGAGGATGGAATAGAGGACCACTTCCTTTAGATGGAGAGGTTTTCAACTTTTGGGGTGATCGCTATATGATTGCTCCATCCACTATTACTAATGCTGGTCGTGATCTCTTTATTGTAGAGGATTTGTATGTGCCTCCGAACTCTAAAGTCACTCTTATGTCATTTAGTGGTCCTATATATGGATGGGGAGATTGGCATCGACTTTCACGTTATGTTCAAAGCATGAGTACTTATGGAATATGCTTGAACGCAACATCCCTTACTAGTAGAAGGATTTTACATGCAAAAAATGAAAGATTATATATTGATGGAAGACCTTACACACATGGAAATATAGCAGGTTTAATAAATAGTAGTCGAGGGTTACATAATAGTTCAAGGACTAATTGCACATTTGAAGAGCGTGAAAATAGTCATGAATCACCATACATGAGTAGAGATGTATCAAGATACATAGTTGTCAATGCTATTACTACATTACATGCTGGTGATGAACTATTAGTGAATTATGGATGGCGTAGACCTCCAAGAGAACCTTTTAGCTAGAGAGAATAAAAATTTTCTATCCATATTTAATAAGTTATATACTTAATTTTATATTTGAAGTTTAATTTTTATTCATTTATGGAATACTAATGAGTTTTATTTATATGTGTAGATTCCAACGTATGATGTTGATGATATTCGTCCACAACATTCACAATTACCAGTAAGACCTCATTTATCAGAAGCTTCTATGAGGAGGCTACGCAAAACTAATCCTGTGCAATATGCAAAGTTGAAAGATCTATATTCAAAAGATGATAAAGTACAAGATTTGTGTGACAATGATGAAGATGATGGCATGGCAGATTTTATTGAGGATTGGTATCAAAATGACAGTGAGAGCATGGATATTTCTAAAAATGAGAAATATCTTCGAGAGGAATGTCTAAAGCATGTATATGAAGGAAGTCGTTTGACATGACTAAATGCGAGCTTACTTATTCTCAACCTTCAAAATCGTTTTGGATGGAGTAATGTATCTGTTTCGACACTATTAAGGTATAAATTTCAATTTTCTATCTATTTATATATATATGAATATATATATATATATATATATATATATATATATATATATATATATATATATATATATATATATATATATATATATATATATATATATATATATATATATATATATATATATATATATAAATACATGCATGTTTTTATTCTTACTTTAGATAAGGTAAGAACAAGAACTTGAATTGAATGGAAACTTTTTGTCCGCACATCTTTTAAAACTATTAATGCATCTTTCCAAATATTTGCAATGGTGACCTGGATGAGTCGCATGCACAGAGGTTACTCAAGAGACAACAATCTGATTATAATGGAGTAGTCCACTTTGTATCCTAAAGTTCAGATGCTCATCATTGACATGCAAGAGGTTTACTGCATACCTGAGAAATCCTGCTCTATCTTGAGTAACCTCTGTGCATGCGATTCATCCAGGTCACCATTATATGAACATATGTGTGAATTGACAGGATACGATTGTTTGGATGGCAGGATACGATTGTTTGGATGGCGGGATACGATTGTTTATTTTGGAGGATATGAATGATTTGTCGATTCACACATATGTTCAGTTTGAAAGTGTGAATTGACAAATCATTCAATGAAGGTACATACTTCATATCATCCAAAACAAACAATCGTATCCTGCCATCCAAATTTTGCGTAAATATTTTGAAAGATGCATTAATAGTTTTAAAAGATAGCGCGGACAAAAAGTATCTATTCAATTCAAGTTCTTGTTCTTACCTTATCTAAAGTAAGAATAAAAACCTGCATGTATATATGTATATATATTTATTTACCTTTTTTAATATATCTTTTTTTGATAAACTTACAGGTTATTATCTGAAAAGTTTTTACCAAGTGAGAACATGGCCAGTGGTAGTCATAAACTACAATCTTCCGCCATATCTAAGCATTAAAAAGGAACATTTAATGCTTTCACTTTTAATCCCAGGCAAAAGACAAGTTAAAGATATGAATGTATATCTTGCTCCTCTCATTGACGATCTTCAAGAGTTATGGAGAGGTATTAATGTCATTGATGTATCGAAAAGCATCAATGAAAGACATATTACGATTCGTGGTATTGTGGCTTGGACTATTCACGATTTTCCTGGATATGGTGTTTGTTCAAGTATTGATGTAATTTTTTTATTCAATATGCATGTAAATAAATATGATTTAATCTAATTATATTTTTATCATTTTCCATGATGCAGGAATATCTACTAAGGGTTATAAAGCTTGTCCATATTGTGGTGATTGGTTGAGATCAATCTATAGTAATAATCTCAACAAAAATATTTATCTTCGACATCGATGATTCTTGCCTGATGATCATCCATTAAGATCTAAAAGAGAAGCGATACATTTTAATGGAAAGCTTGAAACAGGCCAGTATCCAAAACCTATGACGCCTATGGATTGGTATAAAAAATGGACAGATGGACCTCTGATAGATCCAGAAGCAGAAATCTTCAGTGATGATTCAGATAATGAGTATGTGAACAGAGGTAAAGGGAAATTGGCACTCGCAGAGAACATATCAATATGGTATTCTTTGGAGTATTGGAAAGAGTTAAAAGTATGTCATCTTCTGGATCCTATGCATATATTAAAATAAAAATATGGGTTATTCACTATGGCAGCATCTTCTTGGACTAAAAGATACCACAACTTCAAGGAATGATTTGAAAGATAAAAAATCCAAACCAAAGTTATGGCCAGTTTTTGGTAGACATCGACAAGAAACGACTTATGCATTTGCTCCTTGGGTACTACAACAAAAGAGATACAAACTATCAACAATAGAATTCAATTGATCAAGACTCCTACAAGATATGGAGCATCGTTTCAAAACATCTTTACTATGGATGATAAGAGCTTATCTGGGTTAAAGACCCATGACTGGCATAACTTTTTGAAACATATTTTACCTTTGGTTATCGATGGATGTACAAAGAAAGGAGTACGAGATGTGATCTATCGTCTTGGATCACTTATAAGGTAATTATGATACTTGTATGAATATTGGATATATTTTATTTTTTAATTAACTTCTTTACAATTGTTTTTATGATTTGTATAGGTGGATTACATCCAAAGAGATCGATAAAAATTCGATCCCACAAAAAAAAACGTGAATGCAAAGAGCTACTATGTTTGATGGAAATAGAACTTCCTACTTCATTTTTTGATATTCAGGTTCATTTACTAGTCCATCTTGTAGATGAGATAGAGATTGGTAGTGTTGTCAACACTCGATGGATGTTTTGGGTCGAGCGATTTATGGGAATACTAAAAGGTTACGTGCGACAAAGAGCAAAACTAGAAGGATCCATGGCAAAGGGTTGGATGCTTGAAGAGTGCATGTATTACGTTAGTGAGTACCTTCAAAGAGTTCATGAAGAAGCTCCACGTGCATGGACCAACGATTCTTCTTCAAAAATAACAGATGAGGTATTATCAGGTAAGGGGGTTCCATTCTTATTTACATTTCAAGAAAAAAATGATGTTTCTACTTTTGTAGCATATAATAGCGAATGCATGCAAACATTCCTTAGCGAGTACGAGGAACTTCAAAGTCTCCGAAGTAAAAGGCGAAAAAACAAAAGATCTAGACGTAATCTCGATAATAATGAGATTATAGATATACCTCCTTTCACGGATTGGCTATATAGTCGTTTGCAACGCGCCAACGCAAATAATGAAGAAATCTCCGATGAGCAAAGAGAGTTAATGATAGGTTGTGAACAAAAGGTAATTTTATTAAAATATATATTTTATTTTTTTCATATATGTATGTTAGTTTCTACTTACTAATTGAATTTATTTTGCAGGCTCGAATGTTCACTAATATGTGGGCTTTTGGACAGCATATTAGAATCAAAGTCATTGATTCTTCACGTAAAACAGAGGATTCTAGTATTGTTGCTTGTTTCAAGCAACTATTACGTGCTAGCTCAAAAGACACGAACCTTATAGATAGCGAACTTGGTTACGTAGGAACTATTGTTGGTATCTACGAAATTTCATTTTGTACATTCAAACAGGTAGAAAAAAGTTTATATATTTTTTTTAGAGTTAGTTAGTTTTTAAAGCACCTAATAATGGGACGTTTTTGTTGTTATATATTTTGATAGGTCATTTTGAAGGTTGACTGGTATCGAGCGGAGTATAAAGGTAGTAATTCTACAATAAGAAAGGAATTATCTGGGTTTTGGGCAATTGATTCTTCCAAGGTAATGCGATCTACTAAAGAACCATATATTCTTCCTAGGCATATTGAACAAGCATTTTTTTATAAAAACCCAGATGCTCATCCTTGGTGGCAAGTTATTCATGTGCAACCTAGAGGTAGGTCATTGTTTGAACACTTTACTGTTAGAGAGATTGAAGAAAGTCCTCTTGATGATTCAGCATCAGATACTGATACATCAACATCTGGAATATAAATTAGACTCATTATACGTGATAATGATACTAATCTTTTTGATGAAGAGGATAATTCTCTACATGCTGATTCTACTGATGAGGAAGAGGAATTACCAGAAATAGATATTAATCCACCAATAGATGATGTGATTCATGAGAACATAGATTTAAGAGTAGAAGAAATAAATGAAATCAATAAGGATAATGAAGATGAGACTATATTGATGTCTTACCAAAATGATGGCAATAATGAAAACCTATGAGCAGATTCGATAGTAACTTGAAGCTTCTGAATGGATATCAGATAATAGGTTTTTTTTATTAGCTTGAATAACGATGAATCCTACTAGAGAGATGAAATCATGTTCTTCTAAGTTAGAACATGAAGCTCGGGGGTATGCCTAATTATTTTATATATAGCTTTATCTTCGAGGAGTAAATTTTTATCATGTATGTATGCATATGTGTGTGTATTCATGTGTATTATATGTATACATATGTTAGTATGCATATATATGTATTTCATGTATATGTATGTGTTTGCATGTGTGTGATATATGTATACATGTGTTAAATATGCATATGTGTATATATGCATATGCATTTATGTAAAATATTCATGTATTCATGTACGTAATATATGCAAGTGTTTATAACTGTGTACATGTATATATGTATATGTGTCTATGTGTAAATATGTATGCATGTATATATATGTTTATGTGTGCATGTAGGCATGTACATGTATGTGTAAATATGTACATGTATGTGTAAATATGTACATGTAAATATGTTAGTATGTATATATATATTTATGTGTGCATTTAGGCATGTATGTGTGATGCATAATATATCTACTCCATTTTATATTTATGTATCCTATCTACATGACGTGTATATATCTTTACATATATTATGATCCTCGTTGATTCGAGTAGCTATATATAGAGGCATAAGGTTGGGAGGAGAGACATCTCTCTAATAGGACGTCGGAGGTGTACATATACTTCAAACATATGGCGAAAAGATTGAATTAGAGTTTTTAAATTAGGGATTTCAAAACCCTAATATCGAGATTAGTGTTCTCTCTCTCTCTCTCATATACATACATATCGTGCATTATCGCGACGATGAGCCATAAGTGTCCGCATCTCTTTTAAACACCATTTAAGAGACCACCCTGTCCCAAACTCCGTCTCAAGTGAACTGAGCACGTACTTTTTATCCCTCTCATCATGCTCACTACAAAAATAAAAAACATAATATAAATAAAACATAAGATATATATTTCAATTTATATGTAAAACTTTTACTTACTTCCAGGGTAAGTGGATAAAGTGTAGGTAAGAGTCGCATAGTGCGCGCATTCACCTCTTGAACTCCAATCCATTTCCTATGTATACAATATTCCCCTATGGCTCTATGTCGCACTCTAGTCCTAACGTGCCTATGCATGTCCTCATAGGCAACGTCTCTGCTCTGCTATCACGTGCTGGAGGTGGTATAGGTGTCCTGAAAATAGATAGATAGAAATAAATAAAAATATGTGTTATAATATCATTAAAAAAGTTTATGAAAAAAAACATACCTATGAGCAGATAGCTCTCTTCCTACGTGTGGAGCTGCAGAAGAGCCCTCATCTGATCGCATAAGCATCAGGATCGTATAATCCAGCTCCTCATCAGACATCTCTGCGTAGTCCCGCATTATGGCCCCTAGAGTATCTGACGGAACTCTTGCTCTCATAAGACTTTTTATGAGAGTGAGTTTCGCCTTTCTAACTCTACTGGGATCCATAATACCTAACATATAAAACAAAATGGTTAAAAATCAATATATATACGTGTATGTGTGTGTATGCATGTGTATGTGTGTGTATGCATCATTATGTGTGTAAGTGTCTATGTGTGTTTGTGTGTGTGTATATGTGTGTGTGTGTGTGTCTATGTGTATGTGTGTGTGTCTATGAGTGTGTATGTGTTTATGTGTATGTATGTATCTATGTGTGTGTATGTGTGTATGTGTGTATGTGCATGCATGTATGTATGCATATATGTGTGTATGCATGTGTATGTGTGTGTATGCATCATTATGTGTGTATGTGTGTGTATGCATCATTATGTGTGTATGTGTGTATGTATATGTGTGTGTTGTCTATGTGTATGTGTGTGTGTCTATGAGTGTGTATGTTTTTATGTATATGTATGTATCTATGTGTGTGTATGTGTCTATGTGTGTATGTGTATGCATGTATGTATGCATATGTGTGTGTATGCGTATGTATGTGTGTGTATGCATCATTATCTGTGTCTATGTATGCATGTGTATGTGTGTATGCATCATTACGTGTGTATGTGTCTATGTGTGTATGTGTGTGTGTATATGTGTTTGTAAGTGTGTATGCATGTGTATGTGTGTGTATGCATCATTATGTGTGTAAGTGTCTATGTGTGTTTGTGTGTGTGTATATGTGTGTGTGTGTGTCTATGTGTATGTGTGTGTGTCTATGAGTGTGTATGTGTTTATGTGTATGTATGTATCTATGTGTGTGTATCTGTCTATGTGTGTATGTGTATGCATGTATGTATGCATATATGTGTGTATGCATGTGTATGTGTGTGTATGCATCATTATGTGTGTATGTGTCTATGTGTGTATGTGTGTATGTATATGTGTGTGTTGTCTATGTGTATGTGTGTGTGTATATGACTGTGTATGTGTTTATGTATATCTATGTATCTATGTGTGTGTATGTGTCTATGTGTGTATGTGTATGCATGTATGTATGCATATGTGTGTGTATGCATATGTATGCGTGTGTATGCATCATTATGTGTGTCTATGTACGCATGTGTATGTGTGTATGCATCATTACATGTGTATGTGTCTATGTGTGTATGTGTGTGTGTATATGTGTTTGTATGTGTGTATGCATGTGTATGTATGTGTATGTATCTATGTGTGTGTATGTGTCTATGTGTGTATGTGTATGCATGTATGTATGCATATGTGTGTGTATGCATGTGTATGTGTGTGTATGCATCATTATGTGTGTATGTGTCTATGTGTGTATGTGTGTAGGTATATGTGTGTGTTGTCTATGTGTATGTGTGTGTGTCTATGAGTGTGTATGTGTTTATGTATATGTATGTATCTATGTGTGTGTATGTATCTATGTGTGTATGTGTATGCATGTATGTATGCATATGTGTGTGTATGCATATGTATGTGTGTGTATGCATCATTATGTGTGTCTATGTATGCATGTGTATGTGTGTATGCATCATTACATGTGCATGTGTCTATGTGTGTATGTGTGTGTGTCTATGTGTATGGGTGTGTGTTTATGAGTGTGTATGTGTTTATGTGTATGTATGTATCTATGTGTGTGTATGTGTCTATGTGTGTATGTGTATGCATGTATGTATGCATATGTGTGTGTACGCATATGTATGTGTGTGTATGCATCATTATGTGTGTCTATGTATGCATGTGTATGTGTGTATGCATCATTACGTGTGTATGTGTCTATGTGTGTATGTGTGTGTGTATATGTGTTTGTATGTGTGTATGCATGTGTATGTGTGTGTATGTGTCTATGTGTATATGTGTATGCATGTATGTATGCATATGTGTGTGTATGCATGTGTATGTGTGTGTATGCATCATTATGTGTGTATGTGTCTATGTGTGTAGGTATATGTGTGTGTTGTCTATGTGTATGTGTGTGTGTCTATGAGTGTGTATGTGTTTATGTATATGTATGTATCTATGTGTGTGTATGTATCTATGTGTGTATGTGTATGCATGTATGTATGCATATGTGTGTGTATGCATATGTATGTGTGTGTATGCATCATTATGTGTGTCTATGTATGCATGTGTATGTGTGTATGCATCATTACATGTGCATGTGTCTATGTGTGTATGTAGTGTGTATATGTGTGTGTGTCTATGTGTATGTGTGTGTGTTTATGAGTGTGTATGTGTTTATGTGTATGTATGTATCTATGTGTGTGTATGTGTCTATGTGTGTATGTGTATGCATGCATGTATGCATATGTGTGTGTATGCATATGTATGTGTGTGTATGCATCATTATGTGTGTCTATGTATGCATGTGTATGTGTGTATGCATCATTACGTGTATGTGTCTATGTGTGTGTATGTGTGTGTGTCTATGTGTATGTGTGTGTGTCTATGAGTGTGTATGTATCTATGTGTATGTATGTATCTATGTGTGTGTATGTGTATGCATGTATGTATGCATATGTGTGTGTATGCATATGTATGTGTGTGTATGCATCATTATGTGTGTATGTGCCTATGTGTGTATGTGTGTGTATACATTATGACAGTGTATGTAAGCATGTGCATTATGTATGCATATAAGTATGTATGTATGCATATGCATATGCATTATGTATGCATATGCATATGCATTATGTATGCATATGCATATGCATTATGTATGCATATGCATATGCATTATGTATGCATATGCATTATGTATGCATATGCATATGCATTATGTATGCATATGCATATGCATTATGTATGCATATGTGTGTGTGTATGGATATGCATGTAAGTATGTTTGTATGCATATGTGTGTGTGTATGCATATGCATGTAAGTATGTATGTATGCATATGCATATGCAATATGTATGCATGTATGTGTATGTGTGTGTATGCATATATGTGTGTGAATGTGTGTGTGAATGTGTGTGTACATGTGTCTGTATGTGTGTATGCATGTGTATGTGTGTGTATGCATCATTATGTGTGTATGTGTGTGTATGTGTGTGTGTCTATGTGTATGTATGTGTATCTATGAGTATGTATGTTCATGTGTGTGTATGTGTCTATGTGTGTATGTATCTGTGTGTGTGTATGTATCTATGCATGTGCATTATGTATGCATGTAAGTATGTATGTACATTGTATGCATATGCATATGCATTATGTATGCAAATGTATGCATGTATGTGTTTATGTGTGTATGTCTCTCTATGTGTGTGTATGCATATATGTGTGTGTATGTGTGTATGTGTGTGTATATGTGTCTGTATGTGTGTATGCATGTGTATGTGTGTGTATGCATGTGTATGTGTGTATGTGTCTATGTGTGCATGTGTGTGTATATACTATATGTGTGTGTGTCTATGTGTATGTGTGTGTATCTATGAGTGTGTATGTGTTTATGTGTGTATGTGTCTATGTGTGTGTGTATGTGTTTATGTGTGTATGTGTATGCATGTATGTGTATGTGTGTGTATGTCTCTCTATGTGTGTGTGTGTATGCATATATGTGTGTGTGTATATGTGTGTCTATGTGTGTATGCATGTGTATGTGTGTGGATGCATCATTATGTGTGTATGTGTCTGTGTGTGTATATGTGTGTGTATGTGTGTGCGCATCTATGTGTGTGTATGTGTGTCCGCGTCTATGTGTATGTGTGTCTGTCTATGAGTGTGTATGTTTGGATGTGTAAGTCTATATGTGTGTCTATGTGTGTATGCATGTGTATGTGTGTGAATGCATCATTATGTGGGTGCATGTATATGTGTGTGCATGTGTATGCATTATGTGTGCATGTGTGTATGTGTATGCATTATGCATTGTGTATGTGTGTATATGTGTGTATGTGTGTGTGTTTATGCGTATGTGTGTGTGTGTCTATGCGTGTATATGTAAGTGTACATATGTATGTGTGTATAAGTGTGTGTGTGCGCATACCTGCCAATGGTCTCGCTCTCTCTCTCTCTCTCCCTCTCACGCTCGCTCTTTCTCTCTCTCTCTCTCTCTCTCTCTCTCGGTCTCTCTGTTCTTGCTCGCGTCCAAGTCCCGGCACAAATGTGCCGGGAGAAATCAATTTTTTTTTTTACATTCCAGAGCGTCACATATGCGACGCTCTGCAGTTTGCCAACGTCGTTAAATTCGTCGCTAATCAGCCACTATGATAGCGACGCTTTTTAACTAGCGTTGCTTATGCGACGCTATCGTCGCTTATGCGACGAGGGTTGGGCAAAAAATAAAATCCAAAATTCCTACCATCGCTTATGCGACGACTTCGTCGCATAAGCGACGGTTCTCGTTTTTTTCCCGATTCGGGGGCGTCGCTACGCCCCCCTTTTTCTTGTAGTGTTTATAGCTTACGATTTTGATTTCTGTAGTAGTTAAGATGAAGCTATAGAAGGACTATTCAAGATTTCATCAGTCGACGCACCTACGCTTCTTGGATAAGACAACTGTCTGTCTACCTCAAAGTCACGGGTTCAATTCCTATGTGTGTTAGCAGACATAGGCTATTCTTTTGCAACCTCTTATTGAAGTATGCCACCGAGAGGATGTGAAAAAAACTTCAACACACCCGGGAGCAACACATGACGCCCAGGAACGACCGAATTTCGGAAATACGAGGATAATAGAAGCTAAAACTAAAATGGCAATGAAGAAAGCTAATGGAGAGAAGCATGATGAAGCTCACTCCAAGGTCACCATGGAAGCTTAACCTTGAGCTCTGATACCAATGCAATAGAACAAGGATTAGGACACCACGTGCTTGAGAGATGACTCTCCAATGCAATAGAACGAGGATTACGACCACCAGGTGCTTGAGAGATGACTCTCCTCCCAACAAAATGCCTCTATATATAGCTCTCTCCAGGGGACTGCCTTCTTGGGCAGGTGGATACTAACTAGCCATGTGTCGGCCATGTAACTCCATGTGCGCCAAGTGTCCCAGTTAACTCGAGTTAACTCAAGTGGATGCTTCTAGAAGGCTCTAGATCTCTTTGGGCAAAATAATCTTCCCATGTCCCCTATGAGGATTGAACCCAAGACCTCCTCCTTCACATCCATGAGACTTAACCACTAGGCTAAGTAGGTCACTTGTTCACAAGAGCACAAGACCTCCTAGTAAGTCTAAACTCGAGATCTTTGGTCATAGGATGACCAAACGATGTCGGATTTCAAATCTGTCTGAACCGACCTGATCCCTAGATCATAAAATTACTTTATTACATTCTTTCCCCCTTGGAAAATATTTTTGTCCTAGAAAATAGAGCTATATATCTACTGTAGGCAACCCCCAGCCTCATGTTCTAAAACTGGAAGAAGATGGTCATGCTTGAAAACTGGAAGAACATGTGTCATCTCTGTGGTGGCATCCCTGTCCAAATGCTTCAAAACACTATCTCATTTTGCATGTTGATGAGCTAGAAAAAGTACAAACTAGTGAAAAAATAATAAGGATGGATCTAAAAAATATCCTTGGCGAATTCACACTTTCTCAATGTGTGATCTAGGCACAAATATGTGAGCTAGATGGATTCAAATTACTAGTCTATTTCTGGGCATAACTGATGCATGGACTTAATAATGAAGGTGGGATTCTTATCCCTTACAAAACTTTGAGAGCTCTTGATTCACTTGAATTTGTTTTGGAGAACTTGAAGTTTGGTTGTCCCAAACATCTAACTTAGATGTTTATACAATGGTTAACTCCTATCCTAACAATTACTTTATTTTTTCACCTGACTAGAGGACTACTTTGTCCTAATGAGTTTAAAAATCCTATGTAAACTATAGGAGAAAGTTTACCATTTTCTTTGAGTCAACCATACTATAACTTGACCAATTGAAATTCAAATGAAAAATTATCCAAGTTAGGATACTTTTCTCAAAAACTAGTTTTTAGCTAAAAGTTCTTGGGAATTGTCAATTGTTGAGCAATTCCTAACTTCTCTATTCTAGAGTATACAGGACTCTAGAAAATCATTTATGCTATAACTTGAAGCAAACTCAAATAAATAAGTCCGCTTAGACTTATTCTCTTTTGAAGATTGAACAGGTTCTTGTACATAGCATCTATCTAGGATGTTCAATTTGGTTATCTAGTTCTAACCGGCTGACCCTCGTCTTTTGCAAAGCAATCAGATACCATATCTAAGCCAATTTCAAAAGATGTGAAAAGTAGAAAGAAATAACTAACACTCTATACAACCAATTTCAAACTTCAAAGATACGTAAACTTGCTATGAGTCAAAGGCTAGATGACTTAGGACTTTAACTTCTCAAAGATCTGTTTCAACATGGTATTGTATTTTTTTCTATCTTTAAGAGAAATAATCCAGTTTCTCAAAAAGATTCAAAGCAAATCAAAAACATCATCCAACCACAAGATACTAGTGTGGTAACCAACATCAGTGTGTCGACCCACTGAGGTTCTGTTAATGAGTTTTGTATTCAAATGATGCTTCACTTGAGACTAAGTTCATGTCACATTCAGACTTTCTGACTCCTTACTGGGAATGCAATTCTTGTGCATTTCTTTGAGTCAAAAGAGTGAATCTACCAAGTTACACTAGGAACTTGATGCTTGACTTAGTCAATCAAATCCTTAGTTGAAAAGATCAACTCAAAATCAAAGTCCAACTTCTTTCAGAAATTTATGAAATATTTCCGAATTAACAACACTTTATCTTGAAGTGTTTCAAGAAGATCTTGAAAGTTACTTACTTCATATCTT
>CM035428.1:129996002-130063502 GCA_020310875.1 Ceratopteris richardii
TCACTACCATACTCTATAAAAACTTAAATTGCTATAAAGAACAAAGCACTGAACCTCTAAAATTTTGCACAGTAAAAATAGACTCTCTAAGTTTCCAAGAAGCCATAGATCACTCAATTTGGGCTGTGGTACCTATGTCAGCTTCCTTGCACAAGACAGACCAAAAATTTCCCAAGTAGGTAGCTTCTTCCAATGTGTACCTCTTGACACACATGTATATGGAAATATGTAGAGATATACTAAAGAGCTTTCAAGCCTAATTTATTCAAGGAGAATAAACACTTGATACTAAGATCATAGTCAAAAGAATACATGAATCCATCCATTTCCGAAATCTAAGAAGATTAGGTTTTTTGTTGTATGTATAGTCCGAACTTGTATCCTGATAATGATCATCAAAATGGCTATTATAACCATGATTAGAGTATTCTTTGGTTGGTACTAATGAACTTGCCAATTTTTCTTCTACAGATGTGTACTATAATGCAACATTGGTTGGTAGAGGTCGTTCTTGTCCTAAGACATGTCTAGGGTTATCCAAAAAATCTCTTTCTCTCAGTTGTACTGGCTGGTTTTGATACTCTATCTGTCTATGTCTCTCACTAGTTTTTTGTTATAGAAACACTCATCCCTTATGTATGTGAATAGGATGGTTCTCTCCACACACATAACCTTTCTTGACTTGTGTTATTCTGGGGTTAACTCTGTTTGGTTTGACAATAACCTATACACTATGGCTTGAGCTAATTCTTTTGTGGGTGGTATTTTAGTCTCCCCATTTGCTCGTTAATCAAATATTAGAAGGTCAATTCCCTCTATTGTCTTTTGAATCAATGGCTTCTTTGATGCAAGAGTCTAGTTCTAGAGATATTCTACAATGTGCATTCTTTAATCCTTAATGACTAATGCCATTGTCCTTAATTGTGCATTCTTTAATCCTGCAATGAATAATGACACAATTTTAGGCATAGACGGTTTTACATCATGTGGACATCTATCCAAATATTGTTTGAATCTCCTTGCTACTATCCTTGCACTTTCATCAGGGTTTGCTTAAATGTGTGAATTAGTGTAGCAATAATATGTTTGATGCGTGGTTTGAAAATTCCCCTATAAATTCTTTCAAGAGTCTATCTATTTCCACAAGCATTTCCTTCCTTGATGGTAAAAACCAAGTTAACAGAGGTCTTGATAGAGTTAATCCAAAGGCTTCAAACTAGGTTTTGTATTCTACCATCTCTTTCGCTCTCAAGATTTTCTTATACTCAGCTTCATGACCATGAGGATATGCAGATCCTTCATGTTGGTTTTTGATACACTTTCCCACTTGGTATGGTCTCAATCTTCTCCCAAGATTATTCCATTGATTTCTTCTTCTAATTGGAAATTTGTCTTCTAATTCTCCTTCCCTCCTTCTCTAAGAAAGGGATCAAGTGAATATTGATATCTTCTCTCTCTTTGTTGATCTACTTTGGTGTCATGTTTTCTATTTCTTGGCTTATCTAGTTGCTCTAAGTTTTGATCCAAAGTCTATTTTTCTAAATATTGACCTGGATTGTTTATGTCATATATGCATCCATGTCTATCCTCATATCTGCCATCGTTGAACTCAGCCACTAGCATCAAGTTTGAAGGAATATCTAAGTTCCTCAATATAATGAGTTGCTTATGCAATCCATCTTGATACACATAGGCTCGAACTTATTTCTATACAGGTATTTGAGGATATTTCTATAGTCTCCTTGTTCAGATGTCCCTAATTCCCCATTCCATTCCTCCGTGTCTATTTGTGAGAAATGTATGCTTTGATCCTTCCTACTTTGTTCTTGTTGTGCCCAAGTTATTTTAGGAATTTTGTTGTGTCTGGTGATAAGTTGTGTTCTTAGTCTCATCAATTTTAAGAGAACCAACAAATCCAAGACAAAATACTCCAAGTGTCTACACAAGATGAGGCTCATATGCGCAGTGGTTGGAGCTTATCCGTCTCAAGATTCATCCAAGTTCCATCATTCCAATGCCTCTTTTGAACTTCATTAGCTTGTTAAAGTCCAATGCTTTGGTAAACATGTTAGCATACTGATCCTTGATACTTATGTGTTGGACTTGCACTTCTTTAGCTAGCATCTTCTCTCTGATATAGTGATAATGTACCTCTATATGCTTGCTCCTAGCATGGAATTTGGGATTGGAAAATATGTACACACTACTCATGTTTATCACAAAGAAGGAGATAAGCAAGAGAGCTCACTCACACTCAAAGAGGAGCACACATAGAGATTGAGGCAAGGAAGGATGATCTTCTTCTTCTTCTTCTTCTTCTATTACATAAAATGAATATACAAGAATGACCTAACAATACAACTAGTGCAATATATAAAGAACAATACATGAAAATCCTGATGTCTATGAATGAGTGAGCTGGCAAGAAACAAATGTCTTGTCACTCTTGGTAGATAAATCTAGTAAAGCTCAATGAAGTATCCTTGACATATATCAGCGTGACCAGTATACATGTGAGAGAAATAAAAAAGTAATATGTGTCATCTTGGATCATCACATCTTGAGCTAAATATCTCAACACTACCCCTCAAGCTCAATGTCATGTCTTATCATCCAAGCATGTCCTAAAACGTCTTCAACTTCTCAGTTCCAAGTCCTTTAGTGAACATATGAACAACCTGCTCATATCTCCTCACATAAACAATGTCAATATCACATGATAATACTTTTTCCTTGATGAAATGATAATGCACCTCAATATGTTTTGTTCTAGCACGAAAAACAAGGTTCAATAATAATTATATGCTGCTAACATTATCAAAATAGATGGTGATAGGCTTTTGCACTTCCACATTTAAATCTGCAAGTAGCATCATTAGCCATGATGCTTCACATTTTGTCATTGTAGCACCTCTATACTTAGCCTCTCTACTTGACAAAGCAACAATTGATTGCTTCATATTTCTCCATGTTATAGCTACACTCCCAAGTGACAACAGAAAGCCACTAGAAGATCTTCTATCTAGAATACTACTAACCCAATTTGCATTAGTGTATCCATAAAATATCAAGTCTGCACCAACTTCATAAAACAATGCATAATCCAAAGTAGCACTCATATATCGTAGAGTGTGTCTCAAACCATCTAAGTGTGGTTTCTCGGGAACCTACATGAATTGACTTTCAAGTCCAATACTGTAGCTTACATCAAGCCTTCTAATTGTGAAATATATCAAACTTCCCACAATTTTCTTGTACATAATAGCATTTTTCAATGCTTTAACTGAAAAAATATTTGTTGGAACAAGTCCATGGCAAGTCCAAGTGATGGCTTGAGTCATCAAAAGACCTAGAGACTTGAAGGAAATGTCTAGTCTTTGTAAAGTTCACTTTTGAACTATCTCTTGTAATTGTTGAAGTCTTTACTTGATGTAAAATTGAAAGCACCTAAAGTGGTTGAGTCCACTTGATGAAAAAAGGAAAAAGAAGCCACGAATTGGTGATTGAAGTGGTTGAAGAATCAATCAATCACTAAAATATAGGAGATTTGTTTTAGGTGAGCTAGATTCAAATTCAAATCTTGGCTCCAAAAATCAGTATATATACATATCTCTTTAGTCACGGTCTTAGACCTCCATGAGCAGAGCTTTATGCCATATCAAAGTGTGGGTTCAAGTCATACATATGTATTAGTAAGTCCATTGTACTTTAAAATCCATATAAATTCATTTTCATGATCATTTGAGTTCATATCTTCATGCTTTTGTGAGTATACTCTTCACTGCCATATCTCTTAGTTTTCATAGTCAGATTGCAGAGATGATTTCTCTAAGCTTGGTGCATCATTTTCAGTGATTTAAGTTGGTAAGTTTGCTCCTTTATTGTACTATGTGCGCATAAAAGTTTATTGCAAATTGGTTTTTTAATCTTGAGATATGTTCATTTGAAGTCGACTATATCTGTTCATACTTTACTTCTCTCTCAGCACTCCATCAGAGCAGTCATTTTCTCAGAGCTTGTTCTCGGTGTGTACTCGGTCATTTTCCATGCTTTAAAGCTTAATAGAATCTGCATATTCTCTAGTATATGCTTAAAAATTTTCATAAACATTTCCTCTTGCAATATCAAGATATTATCATTTCTCTGCTCACAGGTGTGAGTAGTGCTACAACCCATGAAAATCGGGGTGATGCTATAACTTTCTAAACATTTTTCTCTTTATGTAGTCCATCATTTTTTATGAAATCACTCATTATGGTTAGCTTAATAAGTTACTAAGAGCTCCCCAAGAGGAATTAAGTCAATTGGTGTTGTGGCTAGAGAATGGTTCAAAACACTAGACGGGTGTATGAACAAAAATAGCAAGTTTTTTGTTCTTGAATCTACTCCAACTTATCTTTTTTGATTCGTCTTTTTGAGGGTGATCTTCCAAGGTACCTAGGATGTCTAATACATCCTTTAGAAAGTTAAAAGGTCACACCATATATCTCTAGACTTCATTTGGCTGGTATAGTGCAAAGTTTTGCAGCACAACTTCATCTTCAACAAGTACAAATCCATCTCTTCATAGTGGTATGAGAGCAAGGTTGGACAACATGGGAGATGGATTTCCTTCATCAATTGACAAATTGGATAGAGGTAAATACTCAGCTTGGTCATTAAGGATGGAAGCTTATCTTCAAGGTAGGAATTTATATGGCTATATAGGTGGAGATGAATTTATGCAAAGTTTTAGGAACAAAGGTCAACCAACACAAGAAGAGCAAGAAAGATTGAGCAGATGGTGCTCCAAGGATGCACTTGCAAGGTCTTATCTCCTCAACTCTATCTCATATTTTTTGTTGCCTCACATTAGAAGTTGTAAAACATCTTAGGAGGTGTGGAATGCACTTGAAGCCTTCTTCTCTTCAAGTACAAAGGCCAAGAAGCATCAACTATGGTTGGACTTTACAACTCTCAAGAAAGCCCCCAAACACAATGTGACTGATTTTGTGACAAAGCTCAAGGACATAGCAGATCAGTTGGGAAGCATTGGAGAAGTGATAGATGAAGAGCAAATTGTAAGGCAAGTCATCAATGGCTTGAACAAGTGGTAAGCATTCACCACAGCTATGGATCTATACATGGATATGCATGTACCACATTTCAATACATTCATGGGACAACTACTTACTCAAGAGGCCAAGCTTATCAAAAATGGAGAAAGTTCCAAAGGTAATCAATCTTCTGCTTTGTATATTGATAAAAGTAAATTCAAAGACAACAAAGGGAAAGGAAAGAAAGTGGATGATGAAGTAGGTACACATCAAGCTAACTATGCACGTAGAGGAAGACAAGGTAGAGGTAGAGGCAAAGGAGGAAGACATGGTAGGAAGAGATCCCAAGTCTCTAATTCATGCTCTATTTGTGGATTAACTAATCATACAACTGAAAATTGCTTTAGGAGTTCCAGGAATCAAAGAGGTAGAGGCTACAATAGAGGAAGTTATGGCTACTCTAGAGGAAGGTTCAACAATTACCATGGCAACCATAATGATTACAACCATTCAGACTATCAAAGAGGCTATAGGGGAAGAAGAGACTTCAACAACTACACAGAAGACTCAAATCAAGAGGACTCATTGCTAATCATGAATATGGCCATGCCACAAGGTAAATCTGATGAGCATGTTTTCTACATAGATTCAGCTTGTTCCAATCATGTGGAAGGAAATGTGGCACTCCTATCAGATTTAGAAGATCCAAGGAACAAGCATGAGGTACAAACATGGGATGATACAAGACACCTTGTGGAGAAATTAGGAAATGTCAAAGCACTTGATGGAAACATCAACTTACTTAGTAAGGTACTCTATGTCCCTACCATAACAAAGAATTTGATAAGTGTTGGACAGATAGTGGAGAAAGGGTTGCAAGTCAGGTTCACAAGAGGAGGAGCATGTGTTGAGGATCCAAGCCAAGGATTTAGGAGAATTGCAAAAGGTTAAAAGATAGGTAGATTTTTCACATTTGAACTACAAGACACCAGAAACATTGCTCTCTTTAATTATGGTTGTGAGACACACAGAATTGGAAGTATGGCACAAGAGGTTAGCACATATTGGTGAAAGATCACTAAAGCAGATATGTAGAGACCAAACTGTACTTGGACTCCCTAATTTGTCAAAGCAGCATATGATTTATAAATGCAGTGCATGTCAATTTGAAAAGTCTCATAGGTTACCATTCATGAAGAAAGGATATATGCATGAAGATCTCTTGGATTTGGTTCATATAGATGTATGGGAACCTATCAAGGATGCTTCAATATCTGGATCAAGGTATTATGTCTCCTTTAATGATGATTTCAATAGATGGACTATATTATATTTTATGAGACACAAAGATGGTCTTTTCATGCTTCAAAATGTATTTGGATCTTATGGAGAATTAAATAGGTAAACCATTAAAAAGGCTAAGGTCAGATGGAGGGGGAGAGTACTTCTCCCATGAATTTGAATCTTTTCTTCAAGAGAGGGGAATCAAAAGAGAGATCACTACAAGGTACACTCCTGAGCAAAATGGAGTGGCAGAAAGAAGGAATACGAAAATTGTTGAAGTTGCAAGGTCTATGCTAAATGAGAAGCACTTACCTAATTACTTATGGGTTGAGGCTATATCTACAACCACTTATTTGATTAACAGGCTACCTTCAAAATCACTTGATGGCATGGCACCATATGAGTATTGGAATGGAAGAAGACCAAGATTGGATCATTGTAGGATTTTTGGATGTATTGCTTATGCTCATGTTCCTTCACACGTTAGAGGCAAGATGGATACCAAAGCAGAAAGGTGTGTATTCTTTGGATATGACAACAATCAAAAGGGCTACAGATTATACAACCCTACAACCAAAGGATTCTTGGTGAGTAGAGATGTAGTTTTTGATGAGAATAGTTCTTGGTATGAAGATTCATGTAGAAAGGTCAACTTACCTTATGATTTTGAAGAAGATTTTCCAAGACTTGTTAAGGATAATTCTTCTAAAGTTGAAGAGCAAGATACCTGAGAAGATGATGAAGCAACTCAGTACAAGAAACTCAAAATGTGGAAGTCTAAAGGTAAAGCAAAAATGCAAGAACTTGGACAAGAGGTGTCATAGCCTAAGAAGGTCCATGAGGGAGAAAAGAAAACCAAAAACGTATGGGTTTGATACTTCTATAGTCACTGAACACTCAATCTATCTAGCACAGGACATAAATCAAGAGGAACCCTTAACATTTGAGAAAGCAAAGAAGAAATCAAAATGGAGGCATGCAATGGAAGAAGAAAGCTCTTGAGGAGATAACACTTGGGAGTTGGTTCCCAAGTCTCCATCAATGGAAGTGATAGGCTCAAGATGAATCTACAAATTGAAGAAGAACTCAAATGGCTCCATTAACAAGTATAAGGCAAGGCTTGTGGTAAAAGGTGTTATCAAGATCTTCCTCACACGCACACAAAGGTTACAAATGCAATAAACACACAAAAAAATAGACATGCCAGGAGACAAGATAGAACATAGTATTGAGTGCAATCTCCCCCCATGCACTCTGTTTCGACAGTCCACAGAGTGCATGTATTTATAGGAATTTTCAATTATGTCAAAAAGAGTGGTTACATGAGAGCAGCTTCGAAAAACATGTGTGAAAGTAAAAGTTGGTAGTTTTTGTAGAAAGCCTTTGCTTTTAATATCAAAAATTGCAGTCTACAATAATCCTTATTGTAACCACTACTTTTTCTAATTATTTCTAACAATACAACCTTCTATGCAGATTTATTTATAAACTAAATTATAAGTTGGATTATTGATGTCTACCCTAAAGTCCGATTATTGATGTCCACCCTTTCGTACCTTTCACACCCTCATGAACCTTCAACTACTAGATCAAAAACACCAAAACACATTAATACATCAATAAATTAACACTCCAACAATGCCTTGTTCAACATATTCCATAATTTATAGCATGCCCCTCAGTTGAAAAATCAACTCACCTCAGTTGTTAAAATTAGAAAAAAAAATTTACATGGATGGACAGTCACATGTTCCATCACTGAATGAAAATAATCATGTTCCATGTAAAAAAACATGCATGGAAATGTTCATGAAGGAATTACATTAATCTGTTTGTGTATGATATGCAAAAATTAAGTAATCATAATGAGGTGTTAATTATGTTTTACGTATCCATTGGAATTCTTCAATAGAGTGATTTTTGTACTTAACTAAATATCAATGATATTGAGTACCTGTGCGAGTAGTAGTGACATCACAATCAATTATTTTCTTAGACCCCAAGATTTCATATTGTTCTTCAATTAAAGGAGGGTCATCAAGAAGTGGAGTGAGTGCTAAAGTTCCTTTAAATGGTTTAAGTAAACTAATATCAAAAGAGTTATGTATATTCCAATGAGATGGTATGTCTAATCCAAATGAATTATCATTAATTTTTTGTATAATGTGAAACATTCCATAATAGCATGGTGCAAGTTTAATTTTACGATGCTACAAAATATTTTTGAGACGTTTTTTAATAATACACAACCACAAAAGATCATTTTCCTTGAATTCCTTAGCTAATCATTTTGTATTGATATTACATGTGTATCGCTCATGACTTTTCCTAATGTGCTCATGAACATCATGAAGTATAGAAATGTGACCTTGCGCAATAGAATCATCCATCAGAATATCGGTTTGGGTGAGTGACATGGGAGTGGGAAGCTTTTTGCCATAAACAATTTCTAAAGGTGCACGAGTAGTGGTGCGTGTGGTGTTATTGTAAGCAAATTGAAGCAATGGCAACTTTTCATCCCAGTTAATGGGACTATCTAATGAATAACAATGCAATAAATCAAGAATAATACTATTTGTAGCCTCACTTTGTCCATTATTTTCAGGATGAAATGCAAAGCTAAAATCTATTTTAGAACCAAAATGTTGTCCATGGTTCATTCGGAATGGGAAGTGGCATTAATAATCCAAATGGTTTACCATGATGACCTTTTACACGGTGACATACAATGCATTGAGAAACATAATATGCGATATCTTTTTCCATGTGTGGCCAGAAGAAGAAATCTTTGCAAGCAAAAATGGTGCTTTGTATGCCTCTATGACCCATGTAAGATGGTTCATGCATTTCTTTGATGAAAAAATCTTTAAAAGCTTGGGTTATGCATAATCTATGTTGAAAATAAAGGAATCCACTATGAAATGTATAATGTTTATCAGATAAAGATGTACCATTGTTGAAGTCATGCCATGCATGTGAAAAATACAAATCAGATGCATACGTGGAAACCATTTCTTGAAAAGAATGAATTTGGATGGTAGAAAAATTTTGCAAAACAATAGAATGTGAAAGAAATCGGCTAAGAGCATCAGCTACAACATTAGCTTTACTAGGCTGATATTGGATCATGGGTTGGAAATTTTGAATGAATGATGCCCATTTAAGATGCCAATCAGAGATTAAGGGTTGATTTAATAAATGCTTAATAGCCTATTGATGGGTTTTGATTAAGACCTTAGAGCCCATAAGGTAGTGTTTCCAAATTTGCAAAGCATGCACAACTGCTAACGATTCTTTATCATATGTACTATAATTCTTTTATGAGGCCTTAAACTTCCTACTCTCAAATGCAATGGAATGATCATTTTGCATTAAAACAGCACCTATTCCTCAACCACTAGCATCAGTAACAACATGAAAGGGTTGTGAAAAATCAAGTAAGTATAAAACAGGTGCATGTGAAAGTGCATGTTTGAGTTTTTTCAAAGGATTGTTGTTGGGTAAGTCCCCATGCAAATTTTATTTTCTTTTCCAATAAAAAAGTAAGTGGCAATGCTAAATAAGAAAAATTTCAAACAAACTTCCTATAGAAACTAGCCAACCCAAGAAAAGAACGAACATCATTGACTGATTGTGGTGTAGGCCATTCTACTATAACTTTAATCATTTTTGGATCCACATGCACACCTTCACTTGAAATAATATGTCCTAGATATTCTAGCTTACCTTGAAAGAAGTGACTCTTTTCAAGACTAGCATAAAGTGTGTTCTCTCATAGTGAATGAAAAACTGTTTTAAGATGCTTCTCATGCTCACTATCATTCTTACTGTAAACAAGTATATCATCAGAAAATACAAGAACAAAAGCTTGGTAATCAAGAAAAATGTTGTTCATCATTTGTCCAAATGTAGCAGGGGCATTAGTAAGTACAAAGGGCATTACCATAAATTCATAATGACCTGTTTGAGTTCTAAATGTAGTCTTAAAAATATCACTTTGCATCATACGAATTTGATGGTATCTTGATTTTAGATCAATTTTACTAAAGACACAAGCTCCTCATAATTTATCTAAAATATCATCTATTTGAGGGATAGGGTATCTATTCTTTATTGTGATCTTGTTAAGGGTTCTATAATCAATGCACATTTGATAAGTTTTATTCTTCTTCTCTACTAAGAGAACTGGTGCTCCAAATGGGGAAGAACTAGGCCTTATAAGTCCTTTCTGTAGTAGGTCTCTTACTTGGTTTTCTATTTCTTTTTGGTGTAATGGGCCATGTCTATAAGATCCCTTATGAGGAGGAGAATTACCAGCGACTAAGTCTATGCTATGGTCAAAGGATCCTTGAGATGGTGGTAGTTCAGAGGGATACTCAGACATAAAACAACCCTTATAAGTAGTCATGAAAGGTTTATGTGCATCAGGAAGTGTATGAGTATAATCATTGATGACATTGACAAAAACAATGTATGAATTGAATCCTTTCCTAAATGCACATTTTAATTGCATATGACTAATCAATGGAAATGGCTAGAAATCATGCCGTGTAGACAAGGTAATGATTTGCACTTTAAATTCAAAGTTAAAGGTATGTGTATGGTAGTCAATGTGTGGGTTATAAGCATGACAAAAAGGCATACCTAGTATAACATCGTAAGATTGCAAAGGTGCAATAAAAAATGTTCATGAATCAACATATGTGCCTATGCTAATCATAACATCTTGCGCTTCTCGTGTTACATTATAATGATGACCTTGAAATGTAGCTTTTACTTTAGACAAGGAAGGAAATGTTTTTAATTTAAGTTCCTGTACTAATAAATGTGAAATGAAGTCATGTGAACTACCATCGTCATGTAAATTTTTTAGGAGTTTTTTGTTTATAGTACCTTGCATGCAAAGTAGAGAATGAAGGGAGATATCGTTACCCAAGGCACTTAAGTCCTTCTCCAATGATTCCTCTATCCAAAGGGGAGGAATTTCTTCATTATGGGCCTCCATGTTATGTAACGGAGCTGCAACTGGTTTCATGTTAAGAGGTTGCAATCGGTACTTTGTTTTTGTATGTCCAGGTTTACCACAATTCCAGCAGGTGATTCGTGGTCGCTTATGTTGGGCATCCATCGCTGAAGTTTGTAGGGTAGGTGGTTTGGAAGGTTGGAGAGATGAAGCAATAGTGTAGTTGAGTAGTTGGATTGCTATGGATGAGGAAAAATAGAGTAAGATGGGGCATTAAAATTACATTTCATGGGAAGATTTGATTTAACAAAAAGTGTTCATTGACATCATTGTTGTTGTAAACTGATTGACTTGGTTATGGACTGGAATCCTTTCTCTATATCATAGGTGAAAGATATAGACTCAACATTGTAGGTTGTAGGGTGTGAAACTTAGCTTGGATTCCCACCTTCAAACCATCTTTGTATATCCACTGCAAGCTATCCTCCGATACATCTTCAAGCACTCGAACCAATAGTAAATTTTTCTAGAACCACTCCATGTAGGTAGTAACTGTATCACCCTTCTTCCATGTAAGGGACATCCATGCATGTCAAACATGTAAATGGTATTGAGGAGGAAGAAAAGAATCCTTCACTTTATCTTGGAAAGCCTTCCATGTTGTTGGATGCTCTGTACTATGTCGACATTCCACCAAAGTTGAGCTTTTCCTACTAAAAAGTTAGTGGAAAATTTGACTTTTTCACTATCAGCATATGTTTCATCAATATAAAAATCATCAAACTGTGACAACCATGAAAGGACCAAAGGGCCATCCTTACGGCCATCAAACCGTAAACTCATCAGTTTGCATCTTGTGGAGTACTTCATCGTGTTGTCGGACTCATTTTGAGTGCCTCAAAATTCATGCAGTAGGAGCTCAAGTTGTTGCTCGAGTGTTACCTCGAGTAGAGGTGACTCATCAAAATCCTCCATGGTGTTCATAGGATCCATGAGGATGTAGAGAACAAAACCCTCTTGCTAGATATGTAAAAACAATTTTTGAGATTGTTTGAGTTAAAATGTAAAAGGAAGGGTTGTTCTTGGGAATTGAAAAAGTAAGAAAGAGATGAACGTTATGTTAAATATATGAAAAGAGAACTAGAGTGACAACACAAAGAGATAGTGTAGTGGTAAAACACTTCCCTTGTGTGATTGAGGTTGTGGGTTCAAATCCTTGCACTTTGGTGAATATAAAACTCCTTATTGCCACTCATAAATTAAAATTGTTTTGCATGTAGCCAACGGTCGCCAAGGGAGCCTTGGGTGTCAAAGATGCCAAGTAAGCCGAAGGAGTAAACATAGGTGTAAGCGTACATTCTAGTTCTAGAAGAGAAACAAAAAATGAAACTAAAATAGAAACAAGAACAAGAACGGAATCGAAAAAGGAAATTAGAATCGGAATCGGAAATGGAAACGAAAACCGAAACTGAAATGGAAATGGAAAAAGAAAACCGGAACCAGAATCGAAATTGAAATCGGATCGCGAAGAGAGAAAAACAAAATAGAGAATAATTGACAAAATGAACAGAAACAAGCCCCTCTGTAGTGATGCATGCAAGGCTCTGATACCACTATTATCAGGATCTTGCTCACATGCACACAGAGGTTATGGATGCAGAAAACACACTGAAAAATGGACATGCTGGGAGACCAGATAGAATGTATTATTGGGTGCAATCTTCCCCCATGCACTCTATTTCGATATTCCATAGAGTGCATGTATTTATAGGAATTTTTATTATGTCGAAAAGAGTGGTTACATGAGAGCAGCTTTGAAAAGCATGGGTGAAAGTAAAAGTTGGTAACTTTTGTAAAAAGCCTTTGCTTTTAATATGAGAAATTGCAGTCTACAATGAATCTTTTTCTAACCAATACTTTTTCTAAATGTTTCTAACAATAGAACCTTCTATGTGGATTTATTTATAAACTAAATTATAAGTTGGATTATTGATGTCCACCCTAAAGTCGGATTATTGTTGTCTGCCCTAAAGTCAGATTATTGATGTCCACCCTAAAGTCGGATTATTGATTTTTGCCATTTCACTCCTTTCACGCGCTCACGAACCTTCAGTTGCTATGTCAAAAACACCAAAACACATTAATACATTAATAAATTAACACTCCAACAATTCCTTGTTTAACATATTCCATAATTTATAACAAAAGGCTTTGCACAAACTCAGGGAATCGATTATGAGGAGACCTTCTCTCCTGTGGCAAAGATGCCTACAATTATGGTATTGCTTAGTATTGCCTCTTCCAACAATTGGAAGATACTTCAATTGGATGTAAAAAATGCATTTTTTAAGGGATGCATAACAGGTAAGGTATATATGGCACAAACACTGGGTTCTGAGAATCACATATATCCTGATTATGTGCGTAAACTTAATAAAGCTTTATATGGACTCAAACAAGCCCCAAGGGCTTGTAATCATAGGCTTGTCTCATTCTTGCAAGACAAAGGATTTCAACCTAGCAAGGCAGATCCATCACTATTCATAAAAAGGAGTAATTCTGAAGTCATCTATTTGTGTGTGTATGTAGATGATATTATACTTACAGGAAATGATACAGATGGCATGAAGAGAATCAAAGAACAAATGAGAGAAAAATTCAACATAATTGATTTGGGTGGATTGGAACTTGTCTACAAAGATCATGGTTTGTTTCTCACTCAAAAAAAGTACATTAAGGACATGTTGGCAAAATTCAAGATGCAATATTGCAAGATTGCAGGTACTCCAATGGAGGTTAATCATAAATTGAGCTCACATGAAGGTGAACTCATAGAAGATGTGATAGGTTATCGAAGCCTTGTGGATAGCTTGAACTATGCCACATTGACAAGGATTGATATATGTTATAGTGTGAGTGTGCTAAGTCAATTTATGCACACACCTAGAAAACCTCAAATGGAGGCTGCCAAGAGGATACTCAGATATCTCAAAGGGACCATGAATGAAGGATTATACTACCCTTATGTATCTTACTTAAGTTTGAAATTGTTCTCTGATGCAGATTGGGTTGGCTCCAAGGAAATCAAAAGGAACACTTCAGGTTATCTTACCTTTGCATGTTCAAAACTTGTCTTATGGTCATCCAAGAAGAAACGCACAGTTGCTCTCTCTTCTATTGAAGCTGAATATAGAGGTCTTGCTATAGCTACTCAAGAAACAATGTGGATGAAGACACTATTCACAGATCTTGGATTGGAGTTTGGAACTCCAACTATCTTCGGTGACAATATGAGCTCCGTTCACTTGGCTGCCAATCCAATTTTTTATGCAAGGACAAAACATATTGAAGTACATTATCACTATGTAAGAGAGAAAATTGTGAGCAAGGAAATTCAGTTAACTTATGTGTCCAAACATCAACAATGTGCACACATTCTAACCAAAGCATTGGATGGTACAAATCTTTGCAAATTCAAGGCTATACTTGGTTTGCAGGTAATCTTGGAAGATTGGAGGCCTCAAGATCACTTGAATTGATGGGGAGCTATTGAAACAAGTCCATGGCAAGTCCAAGTGATGGCTTGAGTCATCAAAAGACCTAGAGACTTGAAGGAAATGTCTATTCTTTGTAAAGTTCACTTGTGAACTATCTCTTGTAATTTTTGATGTCTTTACTTGATGTAAAATTGAAAGCATCTAAAGTGGTTGAGTCCACTTGATGAAAAAAGGAAAGAGAAGCCACGCGTTTGTGATTGAAGTGGTTGGAGAATCAATCAATCACGAAAAGATTATGTGAGATTTGTTTTAGGTGAGCTAGATTCAAATTCAAATCTTGGCTCCAAAGATCACTATATATACATAGCTCTTTAGTAATGTTTTTAGACCTCCATGAGCAAAGCTTTATGCCATATCAAAGCGTGCGTTCAAGGCACACATATGTATCAGTAAGTCTATTGTACTTTACAATCCATATACATTCATCTTCATGATCATTTGAGTTCATATCTTCATGTTTTTGTGAGTATAGTGTTCACTCCCATATCTCTTAGTTTTCTTTGTCAAATTGCAGAAATGATTTCTCTAAGCCTAATGTGTCTTTTTCAGTGATTTAAGTTGGCAAAGTTTGCTCCTTAATTCTACTACATAATCATAAAATTTCATTACAATGTTTTCTTTTAACCTTGAGATATGTTCATTTGCAGTTGACTATATCTGTTCATACTTTACTTCTCTATCAGCACTCCATTAGAACAATCGTTTTCCCAGAGCTTGTTCTCAGCGTGCACTTGATGATTATCCATGATTTAAAGCTTGATACAACCAGCATACTATCTAGTATATGTCTACAAAATTTCATAAGCATTTCTTCTTGGAATCCGAGATATTAACATTTCTCTACTCATGGGTCCGAGTACTGCTATAGCCCGTGAAAATCGGAGTGATACTATAACTTGCTAAACATTTTTCTCTTTATTTAGTCGATCCTTTTTTATGAGATCACTCATGATGTCTAGATTACTACATCAATAAGAGTTTTCCAAGAGGAATCAAGTCAATTGCTGTTGTGGCCAGAGAATTGTTCAAAACACTCGACATGTGTATGAACAAAAATAACAAGTTTTTTTGTGTGAATCTACTACAACTTATCTATTTTGATTCATCTTTTTGAGAGTGATCTTCGAAGGTATGTAGGGTGTCTAATACATCCTTTGGCAAGTTAAAAGGGCCCATCACATATCTCTAGACTTTATTTGGCTCATGTAGTGCAAAGTTTTTGTAGCACCACTTCATCTTCAAGAAGTACAAATCCATCTCTTCACAATATCCAACTTCAAATTTTGATCTAATGGCATAAGGATTGGCATAGAGTTAGCCATACCATACATTTATAGCATATTCAAGGCATATTGCCTTTGCAACATCCATATACTTGTTTTTGTATGTATAAACTCAATGCCCAAGAAATAGAGAAGCATAACAAGATCTTTCATGTCAAATTCCTACATAAGAAGTTTCTTTACCTCTTTAATGCTTTCTTCATTATAACTTCCTACAATCAAGTCATCAACATAAATAGCCACAATCATGATACCATCATCACCCATCCTTGCATATAATGAATTATCTACATCACACATACAAAATCCAATCGTGGTTAAGTAATAAACACTCCTTGCATGCAAAGCATGAGGGGCTTGTTTAAGCCCATACAAAGCCTTTTGCAACCTGCAAACATATTTTGGGTGCTTTGAATCTTCATATCCTTATGGCTAGTCCATGTAGACTTCTTCCTATAACTCACCATGTAAGAAAGCATTCTTCACATCCATTTGATGCAAAGTCCATCCTTTTGGTGTAGCTAATGTAAAAAGCACTCTGGTAGTGGACATTTTAGCTACATGGTTGAATGTTTCCTCATAATCAATGCCATATATATGTGCATATCCTTCTGCTACCAATCTTGCTTTATACCAGCTTCTGCTACCATTAACATTGCACTTTACCTTGTAAAACCACTTGCATCCTATGTGTTTCTTTCCTTGCAAAAATGTTGCCACCTTCCATGTTTCATTTCCATAAAGTGTAGCCATCTCCTCATCCATAGCTTTCTCCCAATGTGCATTTCTAATTGCATCTTCAAAACAAAAAGGTTCAGCATCTTGTATTACCTTGGTCATATAGTGTCACAAGGGAGGAGATAAGAAAGAGAGCTTGCTCACACACTCTCACACTCAAAGAGAAGCACACACATAGGTTGAGGCAAGGAAGAACAATCTTCTTTTTTTTTTCTTCTTCTTCTTCTTCTTCTTCTTCTTCATTTACATAAAAGGAATGTACAAGAATGACCTAAAACAATGATACAACTAGTGCAATATATAAAGCACAATACATAAAGAAAATCCTAAAGTTTGCAAATGAGTGACCTGGCAAGAAACAAATATACCATCACTCTTGATAGATAGTAAAGCTCAATGAAGTATCTGTGACATATATCAGTGTGACCACTATACATGTCAAAGAAATGAAAAAGTGATACATGTCATCCTAGACCATCACATGTTGAGCTTGATATCTCAACACTCCCCCTCAATCTTAACGCCATGTCCTATAATTCAAGCATCTTCTAAAACTTGTTCAACTTCTTAGCTCTAAGTGCTTTAGTGAAAATATCAGCAACTTGCTCATCTATCCTCATATAAACAAGATCAATATCACCTACTAATAACTTTTCCCAAATGAAATGATAATACACCTTGATATGCTTTGTCCTACCATGAAAACCAAGGTTCCATGCTAACTACATGCTGTAAACATTATCACAATAGATGGTGATAGGATTTTGCACCTCCACACCTAAATCTACAACTAGCATCTCTAACCATGATGCTTCACATGCTACCATTGCACAACCCCTATACTTAGCCTCTCTACTCAACAAAGCAATAAAGGCTTGCTTCTTAGTGCTCCATGCAATAGTTGCACTTCCAAGTCAAAATAGAAAACCACTAGTAGATCTTCTATCTGGAATACTACTAGCCCGATTTGCATCAAAGTATCCATGAACCCACAATTCTGCACCAGTTTCATAAACAAATGTGTAATAAAAAGTAGCACTTACATATCCTAGAGTGTGTCTCAAAGCATCTAAGTATGGTTTCATTGGAACTTGCATAAATTGACTTTCAAGTCCAACAATGTCACTTAGATGAGGCCTTGTAATTATGAGATATATTAAACTTCCCACAATTTTCCTATACATAGTATCATTTTTGAATGCTTCACTTGGTGTAGTATCCAACTTCAGATTCTGATCTAATGGCATAGAAATTGACTTACAATCAGCCATACCATACTTTTGTAGCATACTCAAGGAATATTGCCTTTGCCAAATCCATATACCTATGTTTATATGTATAAACTCTATGCCCAAAAAATAACACAACACACCAACATCATGCATGATCAACATAAATAGCCATAATTGTGATGTCATCATCACCCTTCCTTGCATATAATGAATAATGTGCATCACACATAGAAAATCCAATGGTGTTTAAGTAGTCAGCAATCCTTGCATTCCAAGCATGATGGGCTTGTTTAAGCCCATACAAAGCCTTTTGCAACCTGCAAACATATTTTGTGTTCTTTGAATCTTCATATACTTGTGGTTGGTCCATATATACTTCTTCCTATAACTCACCATGTAGGAAAGCATTATTTATATCCTTCTGATGCAAAATACACCCTTTTGTTGTAGCTAATGCAAGACGTGCTCGAACAGCAGACATTTTAGCTAAAAGGTTGAACGTTTCCTCATAGTCAATTCCATATGTCTATGCATATCCTTTTGTTACCAATCGTTCTTTATAAGTGCTTATACTACCATCATCATTGTGCTTTACCTTGTAAAACCACTTGTAGCCTATGGTTTTCTTTCCTTGCGACAATGGAACTAGCTTCCATTTTTTTTTGTAAAGTACAACCTAATCTGCATTCCCAATTGCATATTGAAAACAAGAGGGTTTAGAATCTTGTATTACATTGGTATGTAGGCAAAATGATGAGCCATGTAATTGTCATATGTCAATCATTGCATTGAATTCTGCATCCTCCTAGATCTTCTTGGTCTTGGGTCGCTTCTCCTTGTATCATTTGCATGTGCCTTTCTTACTTCTGGATTCTTCACAAAGGGCAATCCAAGTTCATTATCAAGAATTTTTTTTGAACCGCTTGAATCTCCATTCTTCAAAGCCTATAGATGGACTGAAATTTCCATGCAATCTTCCACTCCATGGATTTGAGTTGAGACTATTGCTTGGTGATGCATCCAATCCACTCAACACTTGAGATTTTGCACTTGATTTTTCAACATTTTCTTTGTCGTTTGGTTCGAGATTAAGTCCTTCTTAGGCCTCTGCATAGAATATTGACATTTCATCAAAGAACACATCTCTGCTTACCTTCACCTGTTGTGTGAGTGGGTTATAAAATATATATCCATTTTGATCAAGGAATTACCCAATGAAGATACATTTTTTGATTTTGGATCAAGCTTAATCCTCAACTCATCTTGAATGTGTACATATACTGGCAACAAAAAAAAATCATATGTGATAAGTTTGGCTTTTTACCTTTGAACTTCTCTTCAGGTGTAAGTCAATGTACAATATACATTACCATTGGATTTTGAAACATCAGCACACATCGCAGTCATCATGTGATGTTGGACCATGAATAGCTTCTCAAAATCGTCTACACTTGTGGATGCATAATTGTTTTGTTGCATTCTGTTATTTCGATTCTTCAACCTCTAATCACGTTCAAACTGTCAAGGTTTACCGTAATTCTAGCATCCTTTAGTTTCATTACTTGAATCATTTCTTTGGAAATTTTGATGGCCTCTTTATCTCCCCCTGCCTTGAAACTGTCCTCTACCTCTTGCATGATTTTGATGTTGACCTTGGTCTTGGTTATTGTTTCCTCTTTCACTTTCAAAACCTCTACCTGTACCTCTTCCTTTGCCAGAGTAGAATACTTGCTTAGAACTATTTTTCCTTGGGATTTTGAGTCCTCACCAAGATTCTTTTCTTCAATGATCAGCATGGACACTAGATCATCAAAATTCAAAATATTTTCCCTGGTCTATATAAAAGTTTTGAACTGCTTATATGTAGCTCTTCAACCATGAAGTCACACTTCCACCTTATCATCATCATCATCATCATCTACATTCATGCCAATAGATGCAAGTGATTCACATATGCTTTTGATTTTCAGGGTGTAGTCACTTACTGACATGCCCTTTTTCTCTAGTGTATGCAACTGTACTTGAGTTGTGATTTCCATGCCTTTGTATTGGTCTCATACAATGTGACCAAACTATTCCACACCTCTTTCATAGTCTCGGCATCATGTATGTGCCAAATCATGCTATCTTGTATGCTAACAAATAGCCAATACATTACCTTTTGTGCTCCTTGGTTCCATTCTTCATATGCTCTTAACTTGTCCATAGTCTAATTCCTCTCTAGTAATTGTGGAGCGTTTTTGTTTTCCACTTCCTTGTACTTATTACTCTCTAGTAATTGTGGAGCGTTTTTGTTTTCCACTTCCTTGTACTTCTAGTAGCCTTTTCTTATCAAGAAATTCTTCATTTGGAATCTCCAAGAATGGAAGTTGTCCTTGTCCAACTTATCACTCATAAGCTCACTCATTCCATCTGCACTTGCCATTTCTGTAGAAATTTGCAACACTACAAAAATACTAGAAGTAGTACCTCTGCTTCAATAATGTCACAGGCTCTGACGTGATAGTTCGTTCTCATTAAAAAACAGTTTTCATGTATCAAGACTACACGAAATCGCTTGAAATTTTGGGTCTCAAATATTTGAGTGTTGCCTAATAGAATGCAAGTTACAGTTTTGCAAATTGACCTAATTTTTTTGTGGACCCCACTTTGTGGGCTAGAAGCAATCATTGAGATGGCTCCGAAGCAAAAATTTGAGCAGAATAAGTGACCCTAAAGGGGCAAGTTATGAAAATATTTAGATGGATTCTACCTTCCTTTCAGAATTGTTTCTTGCAAATTTTCTATGTTTTTAGGGTTAGTGTCTAGAGAATCTTCCTCTAGCAACTTTTGAGTTTTTTTTATGATATCCTTACACAATGGCATTCTCTTTGCTTCTAGTTGTGCCATTGGATATATTTTTTCTTGATTAGCTCGTATGGATTCTTCTTCTATTCTTGCACTCACTTGTTGATGTATTTAGGTAGTGATGTGTGTGAACACACCAAGACCATCGCGGCACTTGTTTCCCTCTTTAGGAGGTTTTTTTCCCTCGGCTTGTATATATGCCTATTGCCCTAATAGGCTACTCATCTTTTTACATTCTCTAGTAATACATTCAGTATTGTGTGTTGTGCTCCAAGCTTCTTCTTCTTCCTTGTGCTGTTCGCGTGCTTCCGCAAACATCTAACTCCAACAATTGGTATCAGAGCAGGTTGTCGCTTCATCTAGGGTGTCGTCAACACTCCTGCATTTGCAGTCTCAGATTCGCATGAAATTTGGTAAGCATACTCAGGCTATTTCAGAGATCAAAATTGCTTCGCTCTGTGGTACCAACATCGTGATCTGAGCTCATTTTGGCCTTCGAACGCACTATCGGAGTGCCGTCTTTTTGTGCCAAAGGTATATACCAATTTTTGTTCTCCAGTATAAGCATCTCGAAGTCTGCTATAGGTTTAGCAGAATTCATCCGGGCAGTTCTCTTCAACTTTTTGAGATATAGTCAATTTTCTGCATCAAGGTATTTAAGTCACTAGCCATGGCTGAAAGTAGTGACATATTCTGTATGTTGGCTATTTAGGATAAGTTGGATGGTAGCAACTACCCGTTATGGGTCTATATGATGTGACATGTGTTGGTTGCAAAAGGATTGTGGAACATTGTGTAGGGTATCAAAAAACATCCTATCACACTTGCAACTGTTACAACTGTAGGTACTGAAGCTGATGCAGAAGGTGTTGAAGATGATAGTATTCTACATATTCCTATTTGTGCTACAGTTTCTGCTGCACCTACTGTAGGTCAGATTCATTGGGATGGAAGAGATGCCCAGGCACATGCATTGATAGCTTTGTCTGTCAAACGTGCCATTATTCCTCACATTCGCTCTTGTAGAACAGCTAAGGATGCTTGGGATACACTTACCACATTGTACCATGAATGAAGGTGATTCAATGGATAGTTTCCTAACAAAGATCAAAGAATTGAAGGAGCAATTGATTTCTACTTATGAGGTTATACCAGATAGTGCACTCGTGTAGACCGTTCTGAATGGTCTTCCTGATTTTCACAGTTTTGCTTCTAGTCTTCGGTTGATGATGAAAGGCAATCCAAATGCCTTGTCATTTGAAGATTTAGTCTCTATTTTGTTGCAGGAAGATCAGTCTAGGGAGAACAGGTCCATTATGTGTGTTGCAGATCAAGCTTTCCTAGCTAGTCAGAAGGGCAAAGGAAAATGGAGCTCTTCTACTAGTAAGCAGAAATCTACAAATGCTGCACATTCAAAGAACTAAGACAAAGATAAGAAAATTGTTTTGTAAGTACTATAAAGGGAATGATCATATCATAAAGAACTGTCCAAAACTAGCTGCAAAAGAGGAAAACAAGAAAGAGGCTGGAATGGTTGTTGCAAAGGCCTCTACACCAAAAATAGAGTCTTCTAATCTTGTGCAAGAAGAAGAATGGGTGTTTACTACTATCTGCAGTTTTGACCCATCTTCTCATGAGCAATGCATGTCTGCAGTAGACTGAGATGTTTGATACTTTGATAGTGGGGCGACCAAACATATTACCTCGCAACACAGTTTTCTTCTCTTCACTCGAGCCTGCCCCTATAGGGAATACTGTTACATGTGCCAACAACTCCTCTTATCCTGTTATGGGAGGTGGTAAGATTATTTTGACTACTGTTGATGGTAGTTCTTTCACTTTTTCAGATGCTTTATTTGTGCTAGGGATCAAGAAGAACCTGTTATCATTTTTTGCATTAGCCAAGATTGGCTTGGTTGTGAAATTTGTTGATGATAGGTGTATAGTTCATGATCTGTCAAATGGCGATGTGATTATTGCTTCTGGCATTTTATGTCGTGGGCTATATAAGATCATAGACTATGAAAGATCTATAAATGATTTGGCATGTGCAATAAATGATTCTCAGGCTATGTCAGATGCAAAGTTTTGGCATGCACGCTTTGGTCATCTGAATTTTGCTAGTTTGCTACACTTGCAAAAATCTGAAATGGTGTCCACTTTGCCCAAACTTGAGGCACCTGGAAAACATGTTTGTGAAGGTTGTATTTTGGGCAAAATGCAGCATTCATCCTTTCCAAAAGATTGTTCAGTTCGGGCTACTTAGAAATTGCAGCTTGTACATAGTTATGTCTGTGGTCCTATGCAGACACCTTCTTTTGGGAATTATCTTTACTTCGTGACTTTCATCGATGATTTTTCCATGCATGAATGGGTATATCCATTGAAGGCAAAGTCCGAAGTGTTCATGTGCTTCAAAGAGTTTTTGGTTTTGGTTGAAAATCTGTTAGCATGTAAAATGGGCACCCTATGTTCAGATCGAGGGGGGAAATATATGTCTTATGATTTTAATGCATTTCTGGCCGAACGTGGGATAAAACACCAGTGTATAGTGCCGTATACACCTCAACAGAATGGAGTTGCTGAACAAAAGAACAGGTCACTCATGGAGATGGCGAGGTGTATGGTCAAGAGTTAGGCTTTACCACATAGTTTCTGGCTTGAGGCTGTCATGTGTGCAGCATATATTCATTCATACATTAATTAAGCATTCATCTTATAATTCAGATACATACATAGGCTTCATACACTTTAACATACATATACATACATACTACATATGCTATCATACATCACATGCATACTAACATACATGCATGACATATCATACACTAACATAACTCACATGCATACATGCACATGCATAAATGAACATGCATACATAACATGCATACATAAATCACATGCATACATGCACATGCATAAATGAACATGCATACATAACATGCATACATATATCACATGCATACATGCACATGCATAAATGAATCACATGCATTAACACACATGCATGAACATACATGCACTAACACACATGCATGCATACATACACATGCATACACATAAGTGATCATGCATTCAATTAACATGCATAAATTTACATGCATTAACACACATGCATACATTTACTAACACCTAACATGCAATAACATATGCATGCACTAACATACAACTAACATTCAGTAACATACCTAACATTTACATGCAATTCCTAACATCTAACATCTAACATGCACTACCTAACATCTAACATGCATACATTAACTAACAGGCCTAACATTCACTACCATGCCTAACATTTATCATGGGTACATGCACTAACATTTAACATGGATACAAACATTTACTAAATCCAATGCATTTCTAATAAGTTTCTATCAAGCTAGCAAGTAAGGGTTGAAAAAGCTTGGCTAAAGGATAAGAAAAGGAAGGGGTAAATGCTTGGATACGGAGAAGTTTAGATAATAAGATGAAATCTTTGAGAAAGATAAAGGATAATGACTAAATGGACCCTCCTTCTGGTAACCTGGAACTCATAGAAAAGGTTTAAGAATTCAAATCATATATATGAAAACAATTTAGTTAAATAAACATACACACATACCCTTCATACATAATAAAATCATTAACCATTCATATGATTCATCTCATACCTAATGCATATGCATCTCATAAATTAAAGGTAAAACATTAACACTTAGAACATTAAAATAAAAATGTAATGATCCTAAATAGTTTACTAATTAAATCATACACACATAAGTACATATTTACACATACATATATTAAAACATATATATTCACATACATATATACATTCACACACATACATAAATACTTATTCATAAATAAATAAATCATTTTCATTCATACTAAATATTCATAAATCATATTTATTTCTTATAATTTTAATATATATATATATATATATATATATATATATATATATATATATATATATATATATATATATATATATATATATATATGTATGTATGTATATATAATAAATATTATCTATATTAATATATAGAAATAAACATATAAGAATTAGTAGAACTTAGTATATATATATATAAACATAATATAAATAAAATAAAATAAAAGAATAAAATCTTAATCATTAAATAAAACAATTAAAAAAAATAAAAAAAAGTCCCCTTTCTCTCCCTCTCTCTCTCTCTCTCTCTCTCTCTCTTTCTCTCTTTCTCTCTCTACTATGGCCATCCATCGGCTACTGGGGGAGGGAAAGAGAAGAGGAATTAAAAAAATAAAACAAAAAATAGGAATAAATAGTAAAAAAACAACAAAAAAACTCTCTCTCACTTCTCTCTCTCTCTCTCTCTCTTTTTCTCTCTCTTTTTCTCTCTCTCTCTCTCTCATTCTCTTTCTCTCTCTTCTACGACACTGTTCGGTTCGTCGGCTGGCTGCAGAGGGAGGGAAGAAGAATTTAAAATAAAGAAAATAAGGAAAAAAACAAAATAAAAAAATAACTTAAAAAATATTTTCTCACTTCTCTATCTCTCTCTCTATCTATCTATCTATCTCTCTCTCTCTCTCTCTCTCTCTCTCTCTGTGTGCTACGCGCACAGCGCTGCTGCGTTGCCGGCAAAGAAGAGAGGGAGAAGAGGGAGAAGAGAAAGAGGGAAAAGAAGAATAAAGAAAAGAAAAAAAAGAAGAAAGGAAAAGAAAGAAAGAAAGAAAAAAGAAAATCAAGATCAATGTCCTCTCCAATACTCTGTCGATTGAAATCAGAAAGCAAAAAAAAAATTGCTTCATATTAAATGAAATCCATAAGCAAGAGAGATGTCCTTCTCTCTCCTCTTGCTAGAAGGACAGTCATGGAAATGAGTGCACAAACAACTATAGCCTAGAGCATAGAGTAAATAGAGTACCTGAAAAATAACGTGAGCTTGTGAATATGACTCCCCTCTTTATATAGAGGAGAGTAGCCCACCATAGCCCACATTTTCCTTAAGATAAGTGATCCATGCAACCTTCATTTTCTCCACATCACTCAACATCACTCCAACTAAAAAAAAGGCGTGGGTTTTTTCTCCTTTTCGTTTCCAAGAAATACACAACAACCACTCAAATTAAATATTCTCTTGGCCTTAGACTTTAGATTTAAATACAACCCTTTAATTCCTTTTTATTTATTTAATCTCTTTAGAATAAATTAAATTAAACCCATCAATAAATTTTAATGTATCCATAACCTTAGTGTTAATAATGTCAATTCATATCCAATTAATCATTTATAATTAAAAATATTTTGCTAAAGTTTAAATTAAAACATTGACCCTATTTGTTAACTCATTTAGAGACTAAAACTTAATTAACCTTTTTAACCATAGGTTTACCCTTAAACTAACTTCAAACCATGTTTTTAACCCTCAACTAACCCATAAACTATTCTTCTACCCTTCCATAACCCTCTAGATTTATTAAATAAACCCTTAATTAACCTTGAACCCTTTAAAACATGATCAAACCCTTGACTAACCCTTATTTTTTTAATCTATACCCACAACTTCATTAGAAAACACCTTGATAAATACTTCACATATTTGTATTAATCATCAAACTTCTTGTCCTACAAAAGATTAAAATCAAACATTAGTCAAAATTTTCATAAATTACTCAAACTTATTCCAATCAATTAATCTTTTAATTTTTAATAATATTTTAAGAGAAATAGACCTTTCCAACAATGTCGTCTTTGTTCTTTTCTTCCCTTCTCTCTCGGCTATAGTCTTTAGCACATGCATCTGCTTTGCAGAGAGAGAGAGAGAGAGAGAGAGAGAGAGAGAGAGAGAGAGAGAGAGAGAGAGAGAGAGAGAGAGAGAGAGAGAGAGAGAGAGAGAGAGAGAGAGAGAGAGAGAGAGAGAGAGAGAGAGAGAGAGAGAGAGAGAGAGAGAGAGAGAGAGAGAGAGAGAGAGAGAGAGAGAGAGAGAGAGAATACTCCCTCCCACCTCCTTGGAGCACACATGGTAGCACACACCAGGGGAGAGAGAGAGAGAGAGAGAGAGAGAGAGAGAGAGAGAGAGAGAGAGAGAGAGAGAGAGAGAGAGAGAGAGAGAGAGAGAGAGAGAGAGAGAGAGAGAGAGAGAGAGGAGAAGAGAAGGCCTACACTCGACACTATGGAAGATCTCGTAGACAACTAGAGAGAGAGGGGGGAGAGAGAGAGGGATATATATATATATATATATATATATATATATATATATATATATATATATATATATATATATATATATATATATATATATATATATATATATATATATATATATATATATATATATATATATATATATATATATATATATATATATATATATATATATAGAGAGAGAGAGAGAGAGAGAGAGAGAGAGAGAGAGAGAGAGAGAGAGAATTGAGAGGTTGAGGAAGAGATAGACGGCCACAAAGAGAATCGAAGATCCAAATTAGAGAGAGAGACTCAGACCTGTTGCATGTGTGTATGTGTCTCAAAGAGAATAGGCAAGGAGAGAGATAGATAGATAGAGAGAGAGAGAGAGAGAGAGAGAGAGAGAGAGAGAGAGAGAGAGAGAGAGAGAGAGAGAGAGAGAGAGAGAGAGAGAGAGAGAGAGAGAGAGAGAGAGAGAGAGAGAGAGAGAGAGTCTTTGTCATCCCCTAGCGGCTGGAGACAATGGGAGACCAGCCTTTGATGCACGGGTAGAGAGAGAGAGAGAGAGAGAGAGAGAGAGAGAGAGAGAGAGAGAGAGAGAGAGAGAGAGAGAGAGAGAGAGAGAGAGAGAGAGAGAGAGAGAGAGAGAGAGAGAGAGAGAGAGAGAGAGAGAGAGAGAGAGAGAGAGAGAGAGAGAGAGAGAGTTTCATCCCCTAGCGACTGTAGACAATGGGAGACTTGCTTCTAACATGCAAAGAGAGAGAGAGAGAGAGAGAGAGAGAGATAGAGAGAGAGATAGAGAGAGAGATAGAGAGAGAGAGATAGATAGAGAGAGAGACATAGAGAGAGATAGAGAGAGAGATTCGAACTATTTTTCTTTTATGTCTTGTAACATAAAGAGTTAATATAAGATAAATTCTAATTTAATTAATTAATTAATGAAGATTTATTTTATATCTTATTAATTTATTTTATCATTAGTGACTACCCATGTATTTATAGTTATATGACTACTCATTTATCATTTATGTGTATGTGCATGTACTTAAGTGAGTGTTTATATGACTATGCATGCATATGTATGGAAATATAGTGTATGCATATACATAAACATGCATATACAAGAACATGGAGTATAAACATACATGAGAATATATGCATGTGCTTAAATATAGAGAGTATACATGTGCATACTTGAGTGTATATGAGAATATATATGAATGCATATGTATACGCATATGTATTTATAGTATATACATATGTGTGAATAAATACATGCATGTGCAAGAGTGAATGTGAGCGTGCTTGAGAAAATGCAAATATATGTATGTAAGATATGAACAAGTGTATGTATGTGCACGCATGCATATGAGAGCATGATGAAGTTACATGTATAAAATGCATGTAGCATGAGTGTGATATGAGAATGCATATGCATAATAGATGGTAACTAGGCTGGGTCCAAAAATTCAGGTTTTCTAAAAAGTTTAGAAGCTCATCATAACACTTGACAATGGACCCCCCATTACTTTTTAGGGTCAAAAGTGCTCTTTTTTTCCACAAATTTGAAATCAGTGCATGATTTGAGCTGGAAAAATTGACTTTTTTTTTTAAATACTAAGAAAAGAGGTATTTCCCTCCTAAACCTCATAGTTTCATACTAGGTCCCAAAAGGACATCTTTTTTCCTATAGTTTCTCTTTGTAGAACACCATTGAAGCTCTCTTGTCTATATTCCAAGCTATTGGTTTCTCCCATATTGAACTATTGTTGTAGATTGAAAACCTTGAACTTCACTGGAAACATCTAAAGGCTATAGGCAACCAAAAGATGAAGTTCTCACATTAAGATGTCACAATATCAAAGCTATAGATGGACAGTACATGCCACATGAGTACTCCAAAGGTGCATGGGTGTACATGCAACCCTCTAGATATGGACCTCATCAACTTAGACATCTTGGAAACTTGGGTCTTCATTGTGACCACAAAGGCAATGGGATGGTTGCTATTGCAGAACATATCTTGAAATCAACTATGACACTCAAAAACTCTACTAGAATGAGATATTCTATCAATTGTAAGTATTACTCTACAATATTGCATGGTTTACAGTGTTGAATATATCTTTAACCTATTTAGATATGCTTTTATTTGTTACAGACATATTTCCTTCTACTTTGGTGGATGGACAACCACCTCATAGCCTTACAAGTGCTTTCCAAGAATTGCATAAGATCTAAGCATTTTTGTGAAATTTTGAGTTGTTGATGGCATTTAATATGTTTTTGACCTATCTACATATGCTTTTTTGTGGTTTGGCTACATTTCTTTCTATGTAGTTAGAAGAACAACCATTCCATAGCCTTACAAGTACATTATGAACATTGCATGAAATTTTGATAGCATTAGTCATTCCATAGCATTAATAATTTCTTCATGATGGATTTTTCTTTCCGTTTATGTAGATTGCAATATTTTTTATAGGTGAAGATGTCCAACTCAGGACTACCAAGGTTTGTAGGAGAAAGCATATTTTTGATAATCTATTTGAATATAAGCTATATTGAAAAGGGCATAAGGTTAGGAATCTACAAGTTTTTTTATTATACATGTTATAATATTTCTTTCTTTAATACTTATATTTTATTTTGTATTGTTCATAGGTTGTGAAGAGAGTGGATAATATAGCTAAATACTTTCAAAATTGAACTATAAATAAGGTTGGCATTTTTATTGTCATATATGTTTTTCTATGTGATGATTTTCCTTTTTTCTCTGAAACAGGTTTGACTTCAAAAAAATGAGAGAAATAGAAGAAATTTGAAGGGAATTTCAAAGAAGGTTGATTAGCCTGATGTCGCTTTCATGCAAGATCCACTCTCTTTTAGCTTTTTATTCTAGAAGATAAACAACCTCGACTCTTTGAATGGTGGACTTCTCCCCAATTTCTTATTCTTCTATCCAGGCTATCTACAGATTTTTGAATGGATTGGTCTTTGGAAGAGCAGTTGGAGTTAATAATACATCTTTCCTTCAAAATTTTCTAGAGGTCTTTGCTTTTGGTTACATTCAAGAGCATCACCAATTATGTCTTGTTTCTAGCTAACTGGTTCGTATAGCATGAGGGCTCTTGTCACATTCTTCCAAACTAAGTATGGATAGGAGAAAAAATTGTCTCTGATGCCTTCTCTCCTATAAGATATCTAAAAATCCTTTTGATCTAGAATTGTTCTAGAAATACTTTACACCATGGATGAGCATCACAAATTTTTTTTATGATTTCTTACATTTGCAAGCACTTCAAGTTGTACAATCATTGATACCAATAATTTGTAATTTTTGTAAGATTTGATATTTGTAATGAAAACATGTCTACTCTCACATTTTTGTAGTCTACAATTGTGCATTTATAATTTCTCTTGGTGATTATTCAATTTTTGCTTTTATATAGAGTATGTTCAAGTTCACATTAATTGACATTTTATTGGTTAATTTTCTCAATAGATGATCATTTATGAAGTTTGAAATTACAAAGGATATAACTCAAAAAGGCCATTCATGTTAGATATACTCAATACTTACTCCTCAAGTACCACAAATGATCCATGGTGCTCTAAGTTATAAGGCCTCCATTATGAGGAGAAACCACTTTGAGAGTACAAACATCCATGGAACCTTAACTTCTAAGCTAGATGAGTTTTATATGCGAAAATTTATGGTAATAGATGGTCTTTGTGATTGATGCCATGAGGTAAGTGGGGCATAAAAGTTTTGCAAATTTGAATGCCATTCAAGCTGAAAATAAAGCCCCTCTGGTGCCATGGAATTTCCCCATGGAACCTTAATGGGAGGAGTTCAAAGGGGGATTTCCACCTTATGTGGGGTATAGAGGCACAATAAGACTTCTAGACATGAGGATATTATCATAAATTATATTTTGCAAACTATTTTATCTCATGTGACTATGCTTGTTTATACTGGCGCCCATTGTAGAAGTTGTATATGCATCGATCACTGTAGAGTAAGTGACTTGTTAGAAATAAGTTCCATGGCTCTAAAACTCTAAATAATAAAGTTTCATATCCACTAATAATAAGCTTGGATGGCCTCAAAAGTATAAAAAAAGAGGAGCCATAGAAACATGGGATAGGTCTTTGCAAAAGTTTTGTTGAGGCCTATTGCGTGTTTCTATGGATGACCTTTTTTGGTGCTTTTGAGGCCATGCAAGTTTATTTCTAGTGGATATGAGACTTTATTATTACAAATTTAAGGTCCATGAAACTCATTATGTGCTCAACTAAATTTACCAATGGAAAAATGAGTTTATAACCATAAATGAGTTGCTTTGCACACATAGCATGTTGAGTTGAGTGCATATGATTGTGAACATATGATATAGATCAATGTGGAGTTGAGCATGTGTAACAAAGGTTATGAAAAATTATATTACCAATGAGATAATTTCACATTACAAAACATCTCTTCAAGAAGAATGATCACATAGTCATATATGGTCCTATCTAGTTTCTTGGGTTGTATAATTCATCAATTTCCCTAAAATTTGCAAGAAGTAATATTTATTTCCACCACTTGGTGACCTTGCATGACCTCAAAGCACCAAAAGAGGGGTAGCCACAAAAACGTGGGATAGGCCTCTATGAAACTTTTGCAAAGGACTATCCCCCGTTTTTGTGGCTGCCCCTTTGTTGGTGCTTTTTGAGGTTATCAAGGCTCTAGATGTAAGAATTAGACAAATAAACAGTTGATCTTAGGGTTTCATGTTTCGGGCATGATGGTAGCATCCATATGTCCAAATTCTGAACAAATCATGAGATATAAACACTTGCATAGAATTTAAGGTTTTACAATGGTTTCCTTTGTGTTTATGACATCACCTCCCTCTCAAAGAGATAAGTTCCATGGGAAGTAGCTATGTAACTATGAGATTTTTTGAAAATTGAATCTTTATAGGTATTGGTCTATTTAGAATTCTTTATATGTTGTACTGGAACATGATGATGACAGATATCCATGATGGAACTAGAAAGGGTTTGTAGTATATCTAGGTAAAGAATCAAGGGCATGATTCTCATGATGGATAGTACTCCTTTTCTGACTCACATGATGATCTTTTGATGTGGAATGGTGATCGTGGAAGTCTTAAACCCAACTTGTATCTTCTTCATAGGAGATTTGAATATGATGTGGTCAGTAACAATACAAATCCTTTCTTTCAAATTTTAGGTTCATGGAACTTATTATATGCACAACTTAGTTGAACAATGGAAATACTAGTTTTGAATCTTAAGTGATTTGTTTTGCCCACATACCATCTTTACGCAAGTGGATACAATTATGAACATATGACATAGATCAATGTGGACTTGAGCATGTGTAAGAAAGATGATGAAAAAGTAGATTATCATAATGAAAATTTGATTTTACAAAATGTATCTCTTCAACAAGAATGATTACATAATCATGTATGGTCCCATCTAGTTTCTTTGGTTGTATGGTCATCATCTTCACATGAGCTACACACAAGTTAATATCTTTCAAAATATAAGTAAGGAATGCATCTCCTTCCTCTTGGATGGCTTGAAGTGCCATTGATTATATCCAAAGTCTAGTGCATTAAATTTGAAGCACAAAGGATCTATAATGTTTGCTCACTTTTTTGTTGCTTTTGCATTAGGAGAAACTTTAGGTTGTGCTACATATGATCTATGATGTGGTTGGTAGTTCTTATTCATTTTACATGTATGCCTTGATTGACATTGTGACACAATTTATGGCATATGTTTCTTTTCTTATATGTGGGTAGTGTGCTTTGACCTTATAGTAGCGACTTTATAGCCTCTACTTGATGTGATGTTGGAATATGCATATGTTTCATGATGCTTCCTTGAAGCTCTCCTTTTTGGATGACTTGGTATGGTTACTTCATGTTTCATCAGCCATGTTCCATTTGGAGGTATATTAAGTTCAAATGGTTCATCACCAATAATTAGTGGATCTATTATTCCCCTTTGTGCATGTCCTTAGAATCTTTTTATGAATGGTCACATCTGTGGCAGTTGATCTTCATCATGCTCTTAGGAATGATTTTATGGATGAGGCTATGAACTATTTTGATTAAAAAAAAATCGACTTCACTCTGTCATATTGAACCACTCTATGATTGTATGGTGACCTTTTTTGCATGTAGACCACTTCATCCTCTCTGATGGGGCTTCATCCAAGGTGTTGATTATGTACCTTGAGCATGGATATGATATACCACAAAAACTTGTTAGTATAAAATAATGAAATGATACCTCTTATGTAACTTGATCTCCAAGTTGAACCCTCAAAAACTTTTTGTGCATGACATTGATCATGATGCAAAGGACTTGTTGATAACCTCCAATTTTCACTTGCAATGTTGTGTTGTAATTTCATGAAAACATTTCTAATTGTCAAACCCTTGAAAAAGTTTTTTGAAGAAAAGCAAGTGAGTATTATTCCAACTAGTCAACATGCATAGAACCACTAATATGACATGTACTTTTTAAGAAATTACTGTTCGATCTATAGTGGGACTTTTCCATCACTACTGTACTAGAATCTTGACTACTAAATATCAATACATCAAAATTCTCCATATGACAATACATGTAATATTTCAATGAATAAAATGAGCACAATTTAAAGAAACAAACAACATCTGAATGTAGAATGTACCATACCTTTCACTATTCCAAGTCATTGATGATTAGTATCTTTAATATGGATTTGAGCCTATCACCACAACATGTACCAAAAAGATAAACATATATAAAATCAAATTAAAAATGGATGTGAAAAGAAAATTAGTAGAGGTAGATTTTATTCTAAAAGAAAAACATTGATTTTTGAAGCCGCTATCGATTAAAAATTTATTTATTTATTGTTTTGTACAAACATAAGCATATGTATATGAGTTCTTCATAAACTAAGAATATGATTTCTTCATTGACTCCTTAGTCATGGTTGCATGCTACACATACCTAGGAATATTTTCTTTTATGTGTAAGTACTCTATGGCAATAATCTCATGGGAGAAAAATTTCCTTGTGAGTGATTCCATTATTGTTACATCTTCTCCTTGGAGGAAATTGTTCAAGCACCCTATGGCTGCTAGAATTCAGATGGTAAGAGAGAGAAAGAGAGAAGAGAATCAAAATGACATGTATAATGGACTAAGAAGTATCTATACATAAAAAAACGTACTTTTTTTATATGTGTATGGGTCAGGGTGAGGTTTTCCGTTCTATGTGACTGAAAATGATAGAAATTTAAATAAATCATTTTTTGAGGTAGGGAAAGTTACGAGTTTGATGATGTGGCACTTTACATTTGGAGGAGTTTGAAAAAAAGAACTATTTTGAGTGATTTTATTAAAAACTCGATATAAAAAGGTAACTTCTGACATGTATATTAAGAAATGGACCCTTTTTAGTAAGCAATAACTAAATGTGTGACTTTAAAAAAAAAAAGTCATTTTTTTATTCACAAAGATGGATGGATTTGATGATGTGTAAAGTGGAGTCTCTCTCGTTCTTTTACAAAAGAGAGAGATGACCCTACTTGGGCCTAACAAAAAGCCTAGTCTAGACTCCTAAAAAGTGCTCTATTAAATGCACTTTGTTCCCGTAAGCAAAAACAAGATTAGGCTTAATCCCTTAAAATTAGGAATCCTTACAAGGCCCATGCAGGGTTCATTTTTTCCCCTAATGATTTGTTCTACATAGATTCAAGATGTTGGAATCATGTTGCAGGCAACATTGCTCTTCTATCTGATTTGGAAAGTTCAAAGCATAGACATGAACTGCAAACAGGGGATGACACAAAGCACAATGTGGAGAAGATTGTAATGGCAAAGCTTCCAATGGTAGGACAAACATTCAGAGTAAGGTTCTCTATGTATCGACTATCACTAAAAACCTAATAAGTATAGGCCAAATAGTTGAAAAAGGCTTGCAAGTTAGGTTCACCCAACATGGAGCTTTTGTGGAAGATCCATGTCAAGGCTTCAACAAGATAGCCAGAGGTGAGAAGCATGGTAGGCTCTTTACTTTTGAAGTAGGAGAAACGAAGAACATAGCTCTATTCACTTTTGGGTCTCAAACCCTAAGTGAGCTTGAAGTGTGGCATAAGAGTCAGGCTCATGTGAATGAAAGAACCTTGAAGGATTTATACAGGGATCAAATTGTTTTAGGACTAGCGAACATATCAAAGCAACACATGATTAACAAGTGTGATGCATGTCAAATTGGGAAGGCAAAAAGACAACCATTCAATCACAAAGGCTACATCCACAACAACTTATTGGACTTAGTACATACAAATGTATGGGGACCAAGTCAAGAACCTTCATTGGCAAGATCAAGGTATTATGTCTCATTGATTGATGACCATAGTAGATGGATTGTTCTATACTTTATAAAGATTAAGAATGTATGGAGGGGGAGAATACTTCTCCAAAACATTTGATGAGCTTGCAGTATAAAGGTATCAAAAGGGAAGTGACTACCAGGTACTCTCCTCAATTGAATGGAATCAACAAGAGGAGAAATAAGACATTGGTTTGATCAGCTAGAACAATGCTTGAAGAGAAGATGTTGCCACATTATCTATGGGCAAAAGCTATTTTAACTGTTGTGTACCTTATCAATAGACTACCATCCAAATCACTTCAAGGTATGACTCCTTATGAAGCATGGCATGGAAGAAAACCTAGTCTTGGAGATTGTAAGGTTTTTGGTTGTTTAGCTTATATTCATGTACCATCACAAATAAGAACTAAGCTAGATGAAAGGGCAACAAAGGTAGTGTTTATTGGATATGATTCAACTCAGATGGGTTACAAGTTCTATAGTCCTTCAACCAAGCAATTCACTACAAGGAGAGATTTTGTGTTTGAAGAACACAAGTCTTGGTATGATGAAAACAAACAAAAGGTAACTCTACCATATGATCTTGATTCTGATTCTCATCAATTAGAAAGCAAGCATGATACATAGGTTTAGGATCCAAGAAGTGATGTAGACAATGACCAAGATGAATGGGAAAAGGATTAAAAGCTGTGCAAGTCAAGAGGCAAAGCAAAGATGCAAGAGGTTGGAGAATGCTCCAAACAAGCACCTAGAAGATCAATAAGAGAGAAGAAACAACCAGAAAGGTATGGATATGATTCCACATTTGTTACAAAGCATTCAATGTAGTTGGCAAAAGACTCTATTTCAGAGAAACCCTCAACCTATGAAGAGGCAAAGGGAAACCCTAATTGGGAAAAGGCCATGAAAGAAGAAATAGATGCATTGAAGGAGATGGACACTTGGGATTTGGTTCCAATGTCATCGAATCAAAACGTAATTGGTTGCAAATGGGTATATGAAGTTTTTAAAAGAAATTCAGATGGATCAGTTTGTAGGAACAAGGCAAGATTAGTTGCCAAAGGATGCTCACAAATGCATGGTATAGACTGTGAGGAAACATTCTCACCAGTTGCAAAGATGACTACAATCAGGACATTGATAAGTATAGCTGCTGCAAGGAACTGGAGACTCCTCCAACTTGATGTGAAAAATGCATTCTTAAATGGTTGGATAAGTGAAAAGGTATACATGTCACAACCATGAGGTTTTGAAAACCCTATTCATCCATCTTATGTTTGCAGACTTAAGAAAGCATTGTATGGATTCAAACAACTTCCAAGAGCTTGGAATTACAGGTTGGTTACATATCTTCATAATCAAGGGTTCAAAGAAAGCAACTCGATCGTTCTCTATTCATGAAAAGGGATCACAATGAGGTTATCTATCTATGTGTATATGTAGATGATATTATTGTGATAGGTGATGATCTAAATGACATTCAAAGGATCAAGAGACACATGCAAGAGGAGTTCAAAATTAGTGACCTAGGTGAGCTCACATATTTCCTAGGTATGCAGGTGATATACATAGATGAAGGAATGTATTTTACTCAAAGAGGATACATTCAAGATGTACTTCTCAAGTTCAAAATGGAGAACACTAAACCTACAGGTATACCTTTGGAGATGAATCATAAACTTAGTGTTTATGAAGGCGAGAAAATAGAAGACATTAAAGAGTATCAAAGCTTGGTAGGTAGCTTGATGTATGATACTCATACAAGGGCGGACATCTCATATAGTGTCGGAGTGCTTAGCCAATTCATGCACTCACCAAGAAGACCACACATGGATGTAGCTAAGAGAGTACTTAAGTATCTGAAAGGTACAATCAACGAAGGTATATTCTATCCTTACTCTTCAGATTTGGATATCAAAATCTATTTAGATGTAGATTGGGAAGGAGCTAAGGATGATAGAAGAAGTACTTCTGGTTACTTAGCATTTGCAGGTTCAAAGCTAGTGTCATGGAGTTCCAAGAAGCAACCAAAAGTTGCCTTATCCTTGATGGAAGCAGAGTACAAAGGCTTGACCATAGCAACTCAAGAGGAAATATGGTCAAAGGCATTGTATACAGATTTGGGACTTGTGAGTTCCAAACCCCACATATTTGGAGATAATGTAAGTTTCATGCATCGAGCAATAAAACCTATTTTCCATGCAAGAACCAAACACATAGAGGTGCATTACCACTTCATCAGGGAGAAGCTCATGGCAAAGGAGATTGACATTTCTTTTGTTGCAATTGAAAAGCAACTAGCTGATATGATAACGAAGGCACTTGATGGAATAAAGCTTTGTAGATTCAAAGTTATGGCAGGTATTCAACCTATTAGAGAATGAAGACTCAAGCATACTTTAACTTTAGAAGGAGCTGTTGGAACATCAAGCTTTCACTATGCTTGAGGTGGATTGGATCTACATCAAAGGTTATCGCATCGAAAGATATCCGTTGGAGAATTCTTTTTCTTATGCTCACTTATTGTAATTTTTATAGAAGATTTTTTCATGGATCTTTTACCATTGTAAAAGCTTTGAGCTTTTCACATGTAAAGGTAGAAAGATAGAGATCAAATCCCACGAATTTGTGGTGGTTGACTTGCATTCAATCAAGCAATCAATCACCTAAGAGTAGATCAAACTAAATCTTCACTTTTCCTAGATTGTAAGAAAGTGAATTGGATTCCTCCAACAACCATTCCCACCTTCATTTGAATTCAAATTCCAGTTTTAGAAGTCTTGGAACACTCCTTGAGTCTATATAAAGACTTGAAATCACTTTTACAATACATGGAAGCAATATACATACACTTGTGATCATCCTTGTCTTGCTCCTTCAATTTTCTGCATCATCTTCTTCGTCAACATAATCTTGCAAAGGCTGCTACTCTCTCTACATAGCTCCAAATTGAGTGCTAAATGGCTCATTGGAAAGCTAGTAGTTTCTAGCTTCTTATTAAAAATTTTCATAACATTTAATTTGGTACATTGGGATAAATCTGAGTTTTTCTATCTCGGGGTCAATCTCTATGTATTCCTAAAAAATAGGAGGTACCACCGTTGAGTCTTTGATTCATTCCTATAGCAGATTTTGCTTATTCCTTATACTTTTGTGCATTATATACACTCAAATATATTTCCATCAATCCCATAAAATGATTTTTTCTTATTATAATCATGATGGTCGCTATGAGCATTTGAAGTTCATTGTCTCTTCCATAGATAGTAAGTTTTTTGAGCTAGTCGACCCGTGAACCTATCTGTTTTGTATCGATTCTTTCTCCTTGATGCTCCAAAGTACATAGTGCATTTTGATGCACTTATCGCATGCCTATAATTTCTATTTGAATCTCCATAAGCTCAAGGGAGGGTCTTGTGCCATTTGGCTAGACCAAACTTCATCGCCTCGAAACACACTTTTCTACCTCCTACAAGCTTCTCCAAGTTCTTTCATATATATATATATATATATATATGTGTGTGTGTGTGTGTGTGTGTGTGTATGTGTATGTGAGAGAGAGAGAGAGAAGCAAGCATGCATATGCATAATTACATATGTGTGTAGTATGAATAAATGTATGTGAGTTATCATGCATGTGAGCATATGAAATCTGTTAGCATGCATGTGAGCATATGAAATCTGTTAGCATGAATATGAGGATGAGTTTGCATGTATGTAAGAATGTGTTAGTTTGCATGTGTGCATGAATGCATGTGTATGCATAAGAGAGAGTGCATATATGCATGTTGTTAGATGCATGTATGCATGAGAAGATGTAAGAATGCATATGCATGTTAAATGCATGTGTGTATGAGAATGCATGTGCATAAGTAAGTTAGCATGTGCATGATAAATATGATGTGAGAATGCATGTGCATAAGTAAGTTAGTATTTTCATGCATGATGTGAGGATGCATGTGCATATATGACAATGTGTATGCATAAGAGTCAGATGCATGTGCATATATAATCATGTGTATGCATAAGAGTTAGATGCATGTATGAATGAGTATGCATGATGAAGTTGCATGAATGTGCATGTTAGCATGCATGTGCATGATAAGTATGAAGTGAGAATGCATGTGCATATTAGATGCATGTATGCATGAGATTGCATAATGAAGTTGCATGAATGTGCATGTTAGAATGCATGTGCATAATAAGTATGATTGAGAGTGCATGTGCAAGTGAGATACATGATTAAAAGTATAAGATGTAGGCATGTGTATGAAGAATGTGTACATGTATATGTATGAATGAAAAAGCATGGATATATGCACGGAAAATTGAATGGATGTATATATATAATAAAGATTGAAAGTAATTTTAAAGCTACTTTATTTTTCATACAAAGAACTTATGTTTTTTGCTAATTGATTTTTGTAGAGCATTTACGAGCAGTTGAGATCGGGAGATTGGAGTTGCATATGTGCTACTTCTTCCACTTTTCCTATATCAATTTCTTTTAGCTTAATCTTGTATTAGGATTCTAGCAAACTATTCTAGCATTCTTGCTTATAGTTGTATAAGGTTATTTTGTTGAAGTAGTTCACATTCATTAGAATCAACAAGAAAACAATTTACTTAATCCACATAAAAGATTATGCAATTAGTGAATCACTTGATCAATCATCAATTTATATAGTTCTATATTTGTTTCTGATGTCTGTGAGCAATGAGTCTATGAATGAGTCTATGAGTAATGAGTCTACGAATGAGAATGCTATTTCTTCATCTTTTATTTTTAATTTTTATTACCTCTACCTATAAATAATACCACTCAATCTAAGAAGAACGTAGCTAATAGAGAACTAGAAGAAGAATAATTCATAAAAGACCGCATTACTAGTTAAACCTCGGTCTCTCAATCATATGAGTATGGTCTGTCTAGGTATTAAGTTGCACAACCATATGGTCATAGTATAGATTAGGCCATTAGAACATAGATAGACACTTCTCATAGGAGTGAATCACCTCTTAAATTCTAATGCATAGTAAAAAACACCCAATGTGTAGTCACACAATGAGACCATAACAAATTTAGTTCTAATCTACCGATTGGTCTCTATTCACACCCCTCGACATTTGGTGAACTCGACATGAAACATGACAATTGCATGCTTAGGAGTATTAGGTGTATTTCAATATTGATTAGAGAAATTAACCTTTACATTTTTCTTGTTTGCAGGTGAGTGGAGAAAGGAGCCTAGTAAACTGCAACGACAAGTCGAGACACACTTTTCCGTCATTGTTGAGGATTGTTCCCTAGAGAATTGAGCACCTCCACGGGAAGAGAAGCATTCAACAAAGGAGGAGCCTCGACACGTATTTCCCCCCATCGATAAGAAGAAAGTTTGTATTTAGTCCTTAGTTTTAAATGATTAAACTTCTCCTACAACAAACTTAAAGGCTTAAATATATTACTTGCCCTCATAAAAGGATAGTTTTCATTTACATTTACACAAAAGGTTTAAATATATTACTTGCCCTCATAAAAGGATTGTTTTCATTTCACATTGCATTAGGAAAGAGTCATTCCAATTTGAAAATCATTCAATCAACATAAAAAGACTATTTTCGTTTGGCATTGTATTAAGAATGATAGTAACTGCATGATAGTAACTGCATGAGCACCTGCATGTTGGATCATAGGTCTCTTTTTAGTTTTTGAAAAACAAAGGAAAGCTTTATAACTTGCATTAGAATTTACTCTATTACTGCAAGAAAAGATTCTTGTTCTAGGAAGATAGTGTTAAGTTCTCCATTTAGTCATTTGCTATTATTTCTAATGTTTTTCCTTTTTTTTAATACTACAAAAAATTCAAAAAAAAAATCAAGAAAATTTACAAAAAATATATAAAAACACAATCTCAATTAGAGTAAAATTTGGGGTTAAAAAATCAAAGGTTAGAAAGAAAAATACAAAAACAAAATATCAATTCAGACTAGAGTAATTACGAACTCAAGACAAAGTAAAAAAGTTGAACATTTTTAATATATTGATAACGAAAATATAAGTAGAAAATCCTAAGGTTTAGTAAAGTCAAAATTCTTGGCTTCATCATCTAGTGAAAGTTTTAGGCAATTTAGAGAACTTTTAGAGCCCATTACTATCAACTTACTACTCCATTCTAGGCAATATCAAGAGCGCAAGATGGAGGAAGTGTTTAAAAATATGATGAAAGAAAAATAAGGGGCACGGATTGGGCAAGCAATCCTATGAGAAAAAGTTAAATTCATTAGGTTGAATATCACTAAATACTTGGATGCATTTGAAGAGCAAATGCAGATCCAGGGATTGCCTGACGATGTACTAGTACAGTACTTTGACCACCTTGTCTCTGGAACCATACTTGAAAGCGTCCATGAGCAGGGCTGATTTTATGAAAGAACTTCATAAAATGTTTTTTCTTGAGGATTTTAGTCATCACAGCCGAGAAGGATTTTTGAGATGGGTGAATTCCCCTAAGACTAATGAGTTTCTAATTCATCTTCATGGTGAGCTTACGAGACGATTTGTTGAGCTTCCTGAGGAAGATAGGAATGCATTAAATACTGACCTTATTATTCACTTCCTCAAGATATTGACTCTTAAGGATAGAGCTAAAGTAGAGCAAAGAATAGAAGAGCCTGGTAAAAGGTATGGTTTGAATGATGTTTGGAAAAATGTAAAACATGAAATAGAGGCGGTAGCTCAAATGAAACAATGAAAATCTGTTCTTTCTGAAAAACCTACAACAAGGCACACTAATATGCCAATGCTTGCAACTGCGGCTACAATTAATGTCGCAGTTGCCCCTAAGACTCCAATCGAATTTCAATTGGATATATTGTGCAAACAAATGAAAAATATAATGAATATGCAATCATCTCTTTCCAAAGAGGTTGCACAGTTAAAAAATAAAGTGTTTTCCATGAGCTCGCATGAGCCTGGAGCTAGCGGTAGTGGCTTGGGCCAAGCAACTATGGTAACACCCATACAACCTACTATGCCACAATTTACTCCTCCTCAGCTAGTTTATCAGCCGGTTCCTCCTATTCAATCCACTACTCAAACGAATATTGATAAAAGAGGAACTGGCTAATACATCGCGAAGAATTTTGCTTCAGCCTATGGTCACTTACGACCCATTCACACAGTGATCTTTCGTTCTTCTATCCTTCCAGCCATGCCGAAGCATATAGTATATATATGAGAGAGTGTTATATTTGATTCACTCTTTAATATTTACTTCTCTTCTACCCAAGGTGGTATTAAATACCCATAAGTGCCATGTGGCACTCTCCTCATACGAGGAGGTTCTCTCCATGAACTATTGTGACATTTCCTTCCCCTTGAAAGCATTTTCTTCCTCAAAAATATAGATGAAATATCCATAATGGTAGAAGAAACTACTCGGACTCCCCTCAACCCCATGTACTCTATATACATGGTCATCTCTGTGTGTTGTTTCCCATATCCTTCCCCTTAAGGAGTCTCATATGAGATCATCTCAAAGGTGGGAAACCGTCTGAGTGGTGCTTGCTATCTCCCATGTACACTCAACTTCCAAATTATCACTCCCATAACATATAACATCATCCAGATGACTTAATTCCATATAATGTATCCTCTATGGAGTAATAATATGAAGAGCAAGTGTAAAGTGTCAAGCTTATAGGCATGATCATATAATAATGGAGATAATAAACCATAGAATCCTCTGAAATATAGAATAAAGTCCCATAACAAGTGACTCCAAACCCATCTAAGACTAAATGATAGATTGCCCTCATAACACTCCAGGTCTTACTAACCTTGAGTGTGCTCACAAGTAATAGTTTCCTCTAAACTACCTTATGACTATGAAATTCCATCATCTAGCTCATATATAAGAATTTCTTGGTAGTGGAATGAAATCTCTACATTCCACCAACCAAGAAGTCTGTGGATTGTAATCCTTTACCATTGGACTAAGTTCTATTGGAAGAGCATCTATTGGCACTAGTGCAAACTCTAATATTTCTCTTCCCTGTAGTTTTCCATATGAATGCAAAAAGCATTCCCTTTGAGATTCAGATAATCCCTAAGTACCCATCCTCCTAACTGATGTTTACCCATCATACTCATGATGTAATGTCAACGAAGAGTTTGGTACCCTAATAGGTTAGGTATATCTCTATATCCTATAAACCCTAAAGAGAAGAGTCATAACTCTACTCCCAATCTAACTAATGTCAATAACTAGATCATCTCATCTAGTCAAGGACCATCACTAGAACATCATAACTACTTCTCTCTAGAGTTTCCATGTAGACTCAATCTAACCACCATGATTAACTGATCTCCCTCTTGTCTTTGATAGAAGAGTGCCACTTCTATCTAGACAACCAAAATGAGAAAGTGAAACTCTCTCCATGCCTCTCTCTGTATAATCTCCTCTAAGGAAAAGAGCTCTGGTAGTGGAATCTATTCCACTTTCCCTTTCCCTTTGGAAGAGACTCCTTTGAATCCATTTGCTCTACTCATCGATAACTGAGAACACATATATAAACTCTCCATAGCTATTCTTCCCAAACTAGTGGAGAATCATACTCCCATGTGAAGGAAAATTACATTGAAAAGTAGATTAAATGAATTCCTTCTGAAATATAAATTAAGAGATGTTTTCAAAACACCTCTTCTATCTAAAGGAAAATATGCTCTATTCCTCTCCTATGAAGAAATCATATTTTCCTTTCTTTTTTCTCTTTCAAAGAACGGGAGCTAAAGTGAGACCTCTGAGCTAAAGTGAGATCTCTCATTGAATTTTGAGCTTGTTCCCACTTTCTCCTTTCCTTAAAAGAGAAACTCATGAATTTATTTAGTCCTCATGAATTTATTTAGTCCTCTCTTCCATAAGTAATACATAATCCCTCATATACATATTCCTATGAAGATGGAGAACACATCTCCCCTAACCAATGAAGGTGTATGTACTGGAGAGTGGAGAAAATAAATCCCTAATAAGGGTGAAAGCCCTCTACTAAAATGGTCAGCAATGATGTGACATGATACCGTAAACACATGTGTATCCATAGTAAAGAACTATCTCTGGTAACCATACTCTGTGCATGATCTATACGATCCAATCAAACTAATGGAATTACCCTTCCTAAAAAGCACAAAATGAGTATGTGATACCAATGGTGATAAAATCACCTATCACATTCTCTATTGGGAGAATAATTCTTCCCTAAACTATGAAGGATAACTCCCAATCCTAAGGAGATGTCTACTAAGATCTCTTCTCTGATCTACTGAGACATGACGCCATGAATGATGAGTCCTTTTCTCCCTGGCCATAGAAGAAGAGTGCTAAAAGGAAAGTCCTTTCCACCGTCCCATACCAGTGGAAACTTCTTCCAATTCATGGTGTCATACCTACACTAAACCGAATATATCTATTCCATGTAATGGAATACGTAGGTGGACTCTAATGAATCCCATATCCTAAAATCATGTTTGTGGACTCAAATGAGTCCCATGTTCTTGAACTAGTTAGTCTGGTTCTAATCATCATGTGATAATATGTGACAGTGGATATCCCCTTCTTATTCCAAACTAACATGTTCCTTGGTACCAAGACAAGGTCTAAGTACCTCTCTATAGATCCCAACATACAGGATATGTATTGGGTACCCCAACTACTCTTAACTAAGGGATCTATGCTCTAGATCATAGAGCTAGTGCCATGCCTGTGGCCCTCCTAATCATCACTCGAATCACATAAGCACCCGTCAATGTTGTCTCATGAAACCCATCTGTGTGATCCCAACTAATTGGTTTCCTTAGTAGTGTAGCAGAAATGCTTCACTACTTGCTCAAGTGATGTGCATGAGTGAAACTAGTCACTCTTCGGGTTCTCCTGATAATACCTTATAGTCTCCTAATCATCATGTGAGACTCTTGTGAAGATAACTAAATCTTAACTAACTTGGAGATTATCAAACTGTCTCTCCCGTGCCTCTATGCAACTTCCTATAACCTATAGGATTGCTTGTGCACATTCCTAATGGTGGAGGTACATGTCCTTCCCCTTAGCAATCCTATGGTCTAAATCCATAAGGATTATGTGTAGGGATCTTGTTACTACTGAAGTTGTCTTATGTATGATACTATGATGGTACTAAGTCCATCAAATACATGCTTAGAAGCATGCTAACACCTTAGTGATGTTTGTAGAAAAGGCATGTTACCATGCAATAAGATTCTTACCTAAAGGTAAGTGCATATATAACGCCATGCGGTAGAAAACATTTCGACAGCATTTCCCCAAGGAAATGGAATCCCAAAAAATTTAAACCATAAATCAATGGCACACAGGCCATCCAACAACATAGGGCTTGACAGGCCCATGGCATGCATGCCATAAACTCATATATGGACTCCATAACCTACAAAACATAACAAATGCTAGCAACAATTCTCTATGTTGCATAGCCATGTAATTTTTGCAATCCTCTTTCCTGCAAACAATCAAAAATTTTACTTCTTGCCTTTTGATCCATATTTTTAGAATTCAAACAATGATCAACATTTGATGTATTCAATCCAATATATGCATGTACATACAAAACATGCCATAACATAAAGTAAAATGACTGAAGCATAAAGCATACGTCCCTGAATAGTTTTGGTTTTGGAACTGCATGCATCCAATCCTTCTCAATGAGCTTCGAGACATCTGCACCTTCCTCAGATCCTAATATAAGCTTTGAAGTGTCCGAAAACATCGGATCCCTTCCCAAAACATAAAGCATGGTTAGGTGATTACCAAAATAATGGAAATTTAGTAAAAAAAAACATTAATAATCCTTCTCTAGACCTGCAAAACCCACTTTAGGACCTGCAAATGTATATAAACAGAAATATTTAGCATGTGCAAAGAGCTCGAAGTGAAATTACTCCAATCGCCTTCCTGGTTTGTAAGATATGGCTCCCGGAAGGTAGTTGCCAAAAATTGTTCAGACTTTGTCGACCTGTTCAGACCAAATTTTTCTTTCAAGAAAATGAAAGTATACCTTGTGCTCTTCAAAACGAGCCATAGAACATCCAATTTGGAGTTTTTTAGCCCAAGATATGGCCATTCCAAGTGGGACATGCTAAACTAGTGAACTATTGGAGGGGCTGGAAAAAGTGTGAAAATGTGATTTTTGGGGTGCCCCAAAGCATTCTTGCATGAAGAAAATCCTACAATTCTCTTCATAACCTCAAAGAGTGATATATGAAGATGCTTGGGCCTATTTTCACCTTTCCAAATCCTCCCTTCATGCATGCTAATTCACTCCCCAAAAGAGGCCTAAATCAAGATTTTTAGTTTCACACCAAAACTTAACTGGGAGACTTTAGTAAGCTTTTAATCCATCATAATGTGGATTTTTCTTGGATTTTCTCTTCTCCATGGCAATTCATACACCATACTTCATGTACGTGTGCACTAATCTATGGGAAGCCTCATACATGGTCTCTTTTCTTACTCCCAAAAGTGGAGTTTGGCAAAATTTAACATTCCAAAAGGTGAGGGGAGAGGGTCTTTGAGGAACTAAAATTCCTCCTTAACTTATCACTTTAATGAATCTAATGATTCCAATATGAAGTCCATACATCATAATCTCATTAAATATACTTTTTCCATCCATCCGTGACTAATGCATCTCTTTTTCCCTCTTCCAAAATGGAAATTTCTTAGATTCAGGTGCTGAATTTTTTTCTCAAACAGTGATGGAAGGGGGTTTTGTGGAGCTTCAAACTCCCATCATACTGAGCTAATCTTTAAGTTTCTTGCTTGTATATGAAATTTCATACACTATACTATATGTGTGCATGGTTTTTTCCATAAATCCATGAGAAATCCGGCTTCATTTCCCTTCTTTGAATGGCTACTAGTCAAAAATAGCTCCTGAAATCTATGTAGAAATCATGAAACAAAGCTATTTTGGAGATACACTAAGCTTTTTCTTACTTCTATTTTGAGGGGATTCTTGACTCAATATGAGAATATATACCTTATACACTCCTTACATAAGATTTCCCTCAAAGGGCTTGACTACCAACCCTTTTATTCTCCTTCTCAAAAAGTTAAACTCTTTCAAAATTAAAATAATAATACGTGTGATAAAGATGGAACTCCATCCTCTCACTTTTGGACCACGCTATTGGAAAGCTCTTGAAAGGAATGCTCTTCATTCAAAGACTTGTCATATACAACAGGTGTATGCAATGACTCATATACAACAGGTGTATCGCATCCCATCTCTCTTATCTCTTCTCGATCTTCATTCGAAGCCTTCATACTCCTTTGCTTTCAACTCTTTGTGAGTGCTTCCTCCTTTCTCACATGTTAGGACCTCTAAAGTAACTTTTCAGTTGCCCAAGAGGATGGTTGAATGCCTTTCTTCAATCCCATGGCAGTCTGAACGTGGTTACAATGATTATATCGGAATAATGAGCATCAGATGCGCTATGGCATCTTGGATAGCTGAACCGCCCTTCATGATGGTGGTGAGGGTTCGATTCTTGCACTCTACACTGCCGATTGCATGCTCAAGATCGTGCTCTGATACCAATAATACATCGCGAACAATTTTGCTTCAGCCTACAGTCACTTACGACCCATACACACAGAGATCATGATGTTCTTCTATCCTTTCAGCCACACCCAAGCATATAGTATATATATGAGAGAGAGTTATCTTTGATTCCCTCTTTAATATTTACTTCTCTTCTACCCAAGGTGCTATTAAATACGCATGAGTGCCATGTGGCACTCTCCTCGTACGAGGAGGTTCTCTCCATGAACTATTGTGACACTAGCAGTAAAAGGTGTGTTTGGTGTGATAGTCAAGATCATGTGACCTATGGGTGTGATGAGTTAAAGAATGCCAAAAATAATCATTTGGTAGTTGAAATTGATAGAAAATTATGTGACTTTAGAACTTGACTTCCTTTAGCCGTTAATTGGGGCAAAGGAGGCATGAAGAAATTATATGAAAACTTAACTATTTCCAATGCAAGTGCCAATACCTCGATAACTAGACTAGAGCCATTCGATGAGAGGACTCTTTCCACTACAAGCCAAAATCCATATTCTATCGAGGCACTGGTAAGAGCTAGAGACAAAATCATGTGCAAAACTACATGGCAATCTCCTATTGACGAAGCCTTTCTATATTCTCACATTGCCAATGTCGAGGAGAAACGGAGAAAAGATGACATGCAAGATGATGTAGAAGAGGGGGATAGAAGAGTGACAAGAAGACAAACTAGAGAAAATGAGAAAAGAAATACTGATAATGAAAAAAGGATACACTTTGAAGATACTACAAACTTGTCTCAGGAGGAAAAAAGAAAATTAATCAGATAAGGAAAGAGAACATTAGAAGAAAATACTCAATTGAAAGAAAATCAAAATGTCCCAACTAAAGAAGAAAAGAAGAAAATTGTAACTGAAAATAATCAAAGTCAAAATATTAAAAACAAACAAAAATATGATAAAAAATAGAGAAAAAAGGAAAGAAGAAAGGGAGGAGAGCTCCGAGAGCAATTATGATCTTAGAGCTTGAGAAAAAAGAACGATGCTAGAGAGATCCTTAATGATATACTACTAAAAAGCCAAGTCACTATGTCCCTTGAGCAAGTGTTTTCAATCACAAAACCCGAGTTAAAGGATAACTTTATAATACTTATTAGAAGAAGATGATTTCCATTTCCAGAGGATGAGGATATGTAAGATGTTGCAGAGGAAACTTAGCAATGAATGAGGCTGTGACATTTAGTGATGATGACTATAAGTGCGACAAAATGCACCAGACTGCTTCTACGGTCTATGACGAGGAAGAGGATTTTATGACTGAAAGTGTAAACATGATTTTTTTAGGTCCAATACATCCTGACGATGAAATGATGAAAGGTGAAAGTCAATTTAGTACAACCTTTAGGGCAGGAGGAACTCCAGAGGTAAAAATTCAGATTGGTGATGAGAAAGATTTGTGTTTAGCTCTTGCCCTGATTGACTCGGGCTCATAGATAAATGTAATATCAAAGAAATTCTTCAATAAATTTAGATGGCCTATTGATAAAGAACATGGCTAGAGAATGAGAACAGCTGATAATGGATCAAGGATCTTACTAGGTGCATGTGCACATGTGCCTCTTATGATAGGAGGTATTCGAGAAGCATTTCATTTCTTTGTACAAGAAAATTGCTCTTATGAAGTAATTCTCGACCAACCATTTATAGCATAAATGAGGATGAAAATGAAAGCTATGAACAATGGGTAAGCATATGCAAGAATTCGTTCTAAATCTGGGATGGATTCCTTGCAAGTAATGACACTCTGTCCTAACCATTCAAGAAATAGGAAGAACTTATGAAGAAATCCCATTGACGCATATAATCATGTGTGTGAAGATATATTCCTGTTAGAGAATTTGGGGCCTATTACGATCAAAATTTCTATTAGATTCCACTATCGAGCAAGACAATAGTGGACAATGGTTTGATGCCTCACCTGATGAGGTATATAAGTTTAAAATGTTTTTATTTTGCACTCCTCCTACTAGTTTGCATCTTGTTGAAAAAGAAACTTACAAATAAATTCAGAAAAAGAAATGAAAAATATCTTAGAAACTTAGGATTAATTTCACCTAAAGAAAATATGGAATGTATGATGGAGCTTTCAAAAAGTACCACTTTGACAGAAAAACTTGAGACAACTCTTCAAGAAGAACTAGATAGTGGTTGCTAAACAACCATATGAGTATGTAGATAGTTGCGGTTATGACTCATGTGGTTTGAGCAACCACTGTCTACATACCAAGTTCTTCTATTAGGGCTAGAGCTATCTCAAGAAGAACTATTGGTAACAAATGCGTGTATAGGATATAGAGAAACAATGATGGTTCAGTAAGTAGATATAAAGCAAGGGTTTTTTGTAAAGGTTATGCATAGAGTTATGGCATTGATTATGAGGAGACATTTTCTCTTGTTGCCAAGATATTAACAATGAATACATTAACAAGTGTTGCTACAAGCAAGGTATGGAATCTTTATCAATTAGATATAAAAAATTGTCTCAATTCATGAACAAACCCATAGATGTACATATGCAAGTAGCTAAAAGGGTCTTGCGATATTTTATGGGTACATTAAATGAAGGTTTGGGTTATAAATATCATGAAGGTATGGATTTGAAATCATACACTGATGCAGATTGGGCTAGAAATAAGGATGACAAAAGGAGTAGAGGTGGATATCTGATATTTGCAGATAATAATTTGGTTTCATGGAGTTCTAAAAAAAAAAACCACAATAGCACTTTCAAGCACAGAAGCTGAATATAGAAGCCTTAAAAATATAACATGTGAGATTATGTGGTATCTGAAGCCTTATGAAGACATGAATCTATCTATAGTACGTTCACTACTCTTTGGAGATAATGTAAGTTCGTTATTACTCACGTTTAATCGAGTGTACCATGCAAGAACCAAACACATAGAAAAACACTACCACTATATCCAAGAGAAGGTGGTCAATAAAGATATTGATATTCAACATGTTGGAACTAAATATCAATTAGGAGATATACTCACAAAAGTAGTGGATGCTCAAAAGCTCAACCGAATCAAAGTTTTACTTGGGGTCAAAGCTTTGGATTAAGAGCTTGAGGGGGGAAATGTTACATAAGAACAAGCTCTAAAGTATTGTTTTTTAGGCTTATGGATATTATTATTTATGATAAATAACATGTGGAGGCATTCACATGTCCAAATTTAGAGTAAAAGTAGATAAAAGTAAGAAAGAAAGGAGAGGTGTCTATTTTTAGACAAGGAAGGCACTTCTGTTGATAGCCTCTCAATAAAAAGAGTGGTTCTCTTAGTGTAGGTGGCCAAATTGAGTGATTCATATTGCGTTGCAAAGATTACAACTTGAATAATATAAAAAAATTGTTCTTTTGTACAAAATAAAATGAGAAAACTCCACGAAAGTAGGCGTTTGTGCAGATCATCTTTCTTATGTCTATCCTGTGTCTCATTAGAGACATACCTCTCTTCAAACTTTCATATCACAGTTATTATGAGGTCTTTTTGCGTGATTTCACTTGGAGGAGTTTCTTCTCTTCTACTTTGTATCTATATCAAAATTTCTCATAGATCTTTGAGTTTACCTACTATTATACATCAGTTTGCAATTCAGACAGTTAGTCATACTTTGCTATTGCATGCTTCCGCATACCTTGACTTAAAACTATTTCTTTAGGAGCTATGCTCCAATTTCTTTGATGTTTTATGTTTCTAAGCATGCTAGTCAAAGTCTAATTTTAGAATATATTATTATTTTTGAGAAATTCTACTCAGAGGGTTTTTTATGGTTATTTTGCTACAGTCACCCATTCTTGTTTTCTTGAAGTTTGGAGGAAAGTTTGATTTATAAAGTTGGGAAATATTTGTTTGATTTTTTGAAGATGTTTGGAGGTTTCATCATGTTTCGTTGTGTACTTTGATGTTTAAAAGCTCGTAAACATAACATTGAGGTATCCCAGCTTTTGTTTTTTTATCAGATGTTTCATAAAACTTATTGAATTATCTTTTTTGTTTACAATAATTCAACATGGTAGATTTGAGTGCATTGATTGAGAAGTTATCAAATGGGAGAAACTATCCCATGCGGCAATTTATAATGGAGTCTTATCTCATGTCTAAAGGGCTTTGGGGATTGATAACATTATAGAAGTGAAGCAAGTATTACGACAAGCTCCTACACAAGCAAATCAAGCAAGAAAGAAAGAATGGATCGAAAGAGACAAAAGAGTTTTGTTTATTATATCACAAACAATTTTGAATACTATGCTTGGGCATATAAGAGGTTTGAATACTAGTAGAGAGGCTTGGGAGTCTCTAGAAAGGTTATTTGCAACTACCAATAGAGCAAGGCAAACACAAGTTATTGGTGAGTTGACAAGAGCAAAAAGAAGCCATGACAAGTAGTTAATGATTATTTTCTTGAGGTAAAATCTCTTATTGAAGCATTAGCCTCTATTGACGCATCTTCTAGTGAGGATATAAAGTTAGTAGCATGTTAAATTGCTTGAGAGAAGATGAAATATGGAAGTCTTTCATTACATCTATCATGACTCAAGAGGATCTACCATCCTTTGAAGATTTACAAATGCTCATGATGACTAAAGAAATCAACATAGAAGGTGGAAACTCTTATCATTCACAAAGAGGTAGTCAAGGACAAGCGCTTTGTACTTCATCAAATAGATCAAGAGATAGAGGAAATTGGAGAGGAGGAGGAAGATTCAACAACAATGCAAGAGGAAGAGGAAGCTTTAATGCTACTAGAGGAGGAAGAACAATACAACAAAGTCAACAGACTCAACCAAATTAGCAAGGTAACTTTACTTGTAATTATTGTGGTAAAGTTGGTAATTATTCTAGGGATTGCTTCTCCAACCCAAATAGAAGAGGTGGTTTTAGAGGATGACAAAGAGGAAGAGGCCAAGACCACATGCATCAGAACAACAACATAGTGCAAGAGGAGACTCAGACGCATAAGGAAAACATTCTTATGGCTATGCATACAGAGACACATAAAAGGAAGGTAAACAACAAAACTTGGTATGTAGATAGTGGTTGCTCAAACCACATGAGTCATAACATGAATATGTTTGTGAACTTACACAAGCTAGATAAAACAGTCGTAGTTGCTACAGGAGATAGTACTGAGCATGAAATAGTTTACATTGGTGATTGTCCACTTAGTGAACATGTAACTCTCAGAGATGTTTTGTTTGTTCCTACTATTACAAGAAATTTAATTTCAATTGGATAGATGAAGGACAATGGACTGAAGGTCGATTTTGAAAATAATCAGTGGTAGACTTATCAGAAGAAGAATGGGACTTTTGTTATAAAAGGGCAAAAGGTAAATAGATTATATACTTACGAAGTTGAAGTTCCACATTATGCACGTTATACAATGGTTAATGGGGCTCAATTAAGTCAATTGGATTTATGGAATAAAAGATTAGGACACATTAGTGTTGGCATATTGAAGGATATTGCAAAGAAATCCTTGGTTGAAGGTCTACCACAACTACCTAAGCAAGATTTGGATTTTTTTGTGAGGCATGTCAGTTTGAAAATAGGTAGGAAGTCTTTTTTCAAAAGCAGGATTGCAAAGCAGAGGTATTTTGGACTTGATTCATACTGATGTATGGAGTCCATCTCAAGAAGAGTGCATGGTAGGTAGCAAGTACTTTGTAATGTTTATTGATGACTTCTCAAAGTTTACATTCATTTATTTATGAAATACAAATCTAAAGTGTTTGATATGTTCAAGAAGTTTAAATCATTGGTTGAAAAGAAAATAGGTTGAAGCATAGCAAGGTTGAGATTAGATGGAGGAGGTGAATATTTTTCTAATCAGTTTCTTACATATTTAGAGGAAGAAGGAATAAAAAAGGAGACTACAAATAGATACACACCTCAACAAAATTGTGTGGCTGAAAGAAGAAAGAGGTCTATCTTGGAGATGGGTTACACATGAAGAGATAACTCCCCCTAATCAAAAGTTGAAGAAAATTCTCGATTCGATTTCAAAGGAAATTGAGTCACAAGAAGAAGAAAGTGAAGGTTCTACGTCAAGAAGAACTCAAACTCGAAGGCAAGAAAAGCATGGTAGGACAAGAAGTCAATCAAGGTATCCAGTAAGAGAATGAAGGCAACCGCAAAGATTTTCTCATGAAGTTTGTATGGCAAAACTTCTTGTGGAGCAGGAACTAACAACTTAAATAAGCATCAAAGGTTAAGAAATAGGTTAAAGCAATGGATGAAGAAATGACAGCTTTGTATTAGAACAATACATGGAGTTTAGTTCTGTGGCAACCTAACATGAAGGTAATTGGTAACAAACAGGTGTACAGGATCAAGAGAAATAGTGATGGTTCAATAAGTAGATATAAAGCAAGGCTAGTTTGTTAAGGTTATGCATAGAGTTATGGCATTGATTATGAGGAGAAATTTTCTCCTGTTTGTAAAACAATAGTTACGCAATATAACACAGGAGCAATAGCAGAGAAGATAACAGATATAGGAGAATCTCAACAATTTTCTACTAGCAGCAAGTACAAAGATGATGGCGTTGTCCACCCGTGCGCTCTCAAGGTAGAGCTTAAATGGTGATCTAGACAACTCTAGATAGGGAGATACAAGGTAGAGGTATGCTGGCTCAACTCAATGTCTTAGGTAGTGCAGAAGTCATGTATATATAGGATCATGGGTGGCCTGCCATGGACGGCTATACATGGGCGGTAGAGCGTGGGCGGCCACCGCCCGCGTAATTGCCATACACGGCTTAGACTGGTTGAACCGACCTAACAAATATAAATGATTTTTGACTCCGACAGGGAATATTCCATGGAATATTCCCTTTACCGTCGCGCCGGGGGCGCTGCCCCCGGACCCCCACCAGGGGGCCCACTGGCCTCCTGGGACCCCCCAGCCAGGGGGCCCGCTGGCCCCCTTGGACCCCCCAGCCGGGGCTGCTCACAGCTGCCCCGGACCCCACAATTGGGGACGCTGGTAACTCCCTTTCCTTATAATATCTTACATGGTCCAATATGACCTTCATCCAACATTCAAGTTGGGATTCCCATCAATTGGGTAATGCACGCTTGGCTTCTCCTCATAAAGGGGGCCTTACAAAATGTGCATACAATCATGAGGGGTAGACATTGATCATACTCTAACACCCCCCCTCAATGTTTACCGATGATAAATCAAGTAGGTCTCGGTCCTATGCCCATCTGTTGAAGATGCTTGTTGAGCTGCTCTCTTCCAAGTGCTTTAGTGAATATGTCAGCACAATTTGCCTCTGTTGGGCAATATTCTAGCTCCACAATTTCATCTTCAATTAGCTCACGAATGTAATGGTACTGTACTTCTATGTGCTTGGTGCGAGCATGAAATACTGGGTTCTTTGCAATAGCCATACAACTTTGATTATCACACTTGAGTACAATTGGCATATTTGATGGAAAGCCTATATCTGCAAGAATTCTCCTTAACCAGACTGCCTCACAAGAAGCAAAACAAGCTGCTTTGTACTCTGCTTCAGTGGAGGAGAGTGCGAGAGTTGGTTGCTTCCTACTTACCCAAGAAAATATTCCTGAACCAAGTGAGAAACAATATCCAGAAACTGATTTTCTAGAATCACAATCTCCAGCCCAATCTGAATCACAATATCCTTGGAGTGTATCACCTGTGGTATACAAAATACCAAAATCCAAGGTTCCTGCAATGTACCTTAGAATTCGCATTCCAGCATTCCAGTGACTCTCCTTAGGTTTGTTGGAAAACCTGCTTAACACTCCAACAGCATAGCAAATGTCTGGTCTAGTGTTGCACAGAAAAATAAGACTTCCAACGAGCTTCCTATACTTCTTAGCATCTACATCAGGCATGTTATCATCCATAGATAGCTTATGATTTACCTCCATAGGTGTGCTAGTTGGTTTGCAGTCCATCATTCCAAATGCCTTGAGAATTTCTTTGGAATATTTTTGTTGTGAGATGAAAATGCCATCCTTCCTTTGCCATACTTCAATTCCCAGACAAAAATGGAGTAGACCTAAGTCTGTCATTTCAAACTCAGTTCCCAAGCTGATCCGAGTTTGATTGATGAGTTCCTGATGATCTCCTGTAATGATCAAATCATCTACATATACAATGACAACAACTAGCTTGCTATCCCTTTTCGTTACATACAAGTTAGCATCAGAAGTACTTCTTTCAAAACCCATATTTTTGAAAAAATGATCAATTCGTTGGTACCAAGCCCGTGGAGCTTGCTTAAGTCCATACAAAGCTTTCTTCAACCTGCAAACTTTATTTTCTGAATTGGGCACCTCAAAACCTGGTGGTTGAGATACATATACCTCCTCCTTGAGGTGACCATTCAAAAATGCAGATTTGACATCCATCTGGAAAATAGGCCAAGACTTTTGTGCAGCTACTGCAAGTACCGTCCGAATAGTTGTCATGCGTGCTGTTGGTGCAAAAGTTTCTTGAACATCAAATCCTTCAATCTGTGAAAAACCCTGTGCAACTAATCGTGCCTTATACTTTTCTACTGTTCCATCAGCTTTATACTTAGCTTTCCAAATCCATTTAGTACCTATTACCTTCTTCTTTGGCGGCAAGTCGACTAGATCCCATGTATCATTTTTGAGTATACTATCATACTCAGACTGCATTGCCGCTCTCCAATCTGGATCATCAATGGCTTCTTCAATGGTGGTAGGTTCCTTTATCGAACCCATGATATCTGCCATTAGAGCCATGTTAACAATGTGTTCTGAGGCTCTTCTTTGCTCCTCTATTCTCTTTGATCTTCGTAATCCATCCGATGATGATTCTGGTGCATCTACATGTGGATTGTGATCATCAAAGAGCTGTTGTGCCCACTTCGGTAGTGGCTTACGCTGTGCAGCTACAATTGGTTGGCTTTTTATTGAGGAAATTTCTTCATCAGATGTTTCCTCCTCCTCAACTTTAACCTGTCTTTTGATAGGCACAAGGTGAGATATTTCTCCGTTTGATGAGATAGTAGATTTACCTTTATCTTCTACTAAGTGTGGTCGTTCATCAAACACCACATCTCGGCTGACAAAAATCTTCCTTGCCTCAGGATCCCATAACCTGTATGCTTTAGACTCTTCACTATATCCTAGGAAGACACACTTTTTGCTTTTTGAATCCAACTTTGATCTTGTTGAATCAGGAATATGTGCATAACAGAAACAACCAAAAATTCTGAAATGCAAAACTGAAGGCTTTTTACCAGAATATGCTTCTTGAGGAGTCATCCCCTTCAGAGCTTTTGTGTAGCTTCGATTGAGGATGTAGACTGCTGTATTGACTGCTTCTGCCCAGAATGAATCAGGCATGTCTTGAGCCTTTAACATACAACGAGCCATTTCAACTACTGTCCTGTTCCTGCGCTCAACAACGCCATTTTGTTGAGGTGTATGAGCTGTGGTAAGTTGCCTTTTCACACCATGCTCCTTACAGTAATTGTTGAATTCTGTTGACAAGAATTCACCTCCTCTATCTGTTCTAAATTTCTTCAGTTTCCTTCCTGATTCACTTTCTACATACTTATGCCACGCTTTAAATTTTTCAAAAGCATCAGCCTTCTCTCGAATGAAATAAACCCACATCTTTCTACTATAATCGTCGACTAACAGCAAGAAGTAGAAAGATCCTCCTAAAGCAGGTGTAGACATTTTACCGTAGAGATCAGCATGTACCAACTCTAGAGGAGCTTGAGATCGATTGCTGGTCTCTCTTGGAAATGCCTTTCGTTGTTGCTTGCCCATCATACAAGCTTCACAAGGTTCCTGCAACTCTGAAAATGCAGGCAAATGAGCAACCATCCCTGTTTGTTGCATCTCCTTCAAAACTGCAAATCCGAGATGCCCAAATCGTTGGTGCCATAACCTGCTTACATCTTTATCTTCTGTAGCAGTTAAAGCACTTAACTCATACAAGTTATCCCGTCGTGTGCCTTTACCTACAACATTACCTGATGAATCCATGATTTCCGCACCACTCTTATTGAAGTGAACTTCGAGTCCACGATCTGTTATTGCAGAAACTGACAACAAATTTCTTTTGAGTGTAGGTACATAGAGAACATCGGATAACTTTTTCTCAACACCTGGAGAAGTGATAAAAGAGATGGTTCCAGTTCCTTCAGCTGGACACTTGGAGTCGTTTCCCACCACTACATTGATGGATTCCCGCAGAGGCACTAGGGAACTATACCAATCCTTTTTACTAGTCATATGGCGAGAAGCTCCACTATCTAAAATCCATGGCTCATCAACACGAGCTTGAGCAGATGAACATACCTCCTCAATAGCTACCCAAAGTTCCAGCTCTGTGTTGTTTGCAGACTCTTTGTTCTTCCATGATGATTTTACAGTCCCATTCCGTTCATCAGCTTGCTTCTTTCTGCAATCCTTGATGGCATGGCCTTTCTTTTCACAATAGAAGCAACTTCCTGTGAACTTTTTCTTCTTTGGCTTCTTCTTTGATCCCTCTGAAGAGCCTTTACCTTTTGCATTTGCTGAGAATGCAGCATCAGTTGTACTTTGCCGATTCTTCAGCCGCATCTCTTCTTCTAAAAGCATGGCACAAAACTCTTCAAATGTAAGAGGAGTTGGCCTTACCTGAGTGTTAAGGGCTGTTACTAATCCATCATACTTTGCTGGAAGAACACGTACAGATCTTCGAGCTAGCTCTTCTGGTGTTATAACAACACCAACTGCAGCCAATTGATCTTGAAGATGCTTTATCCGTTTGATAAAATCTTCAGCCTTTTCAGAATCAGAATGCTTTTCATTTGCCAACTGATTTTCTAAATTCTGTATCCTAGTGTGGTTCTTGGTCTCATATTGTCGAGCCAATATGCCCCAAGCCTCATGTGCTTTAGTAGTATGTTGAACTAAAGTAAGCACAGAATCACTTACACTAGTGACAATCGCACATAATGCATCAGCATTCCGCCTCTTCCAAGCTCGTAGAAGATCTGGATCTGGCTGAATCATCAATCTTGAATTTGCTGGATCTTCAACTGGTATAGGCTCTGGATCCAATCCCATCGGTCCCATGACAGTGTCAAGTAATTCATAGGAGTCCAAAATTGCAGAAATTTTGAACTTCCAGAGTGTATAGTTGGTTCCATCCAACTTCCCTTCAGTGAATGCAGGTGGACGAATTCGAATAGGTGCAGCATTAACATTAGGTGAAGCACCAAGACTAGTGTTCGACGATGAAGCCATCATGTAATCACTAGAATAATCTACTGATATTCTAGTCTGCTAGTAGGCTAAAATCATGATACTTCTCAAGCTATTCGAACCTTACAGCTCTGATACCATGTAAAACAATAGTTACGCAATATAACACAGGAGCAATAGCAGAGAAGATAACAGATATAGGAGAATCTCAACAATTTTCTACTAGCAGCAAGTACAAAGATGATGGCGTTGTCCACCCGTGCGCTCTCAAGGTAGAGCTTAAATGGTGATCTAGACAACTCTAGATAGGGAGATACAAGGTAGAGGTATGCTGGCTCAACTCAATGTCTTAGGTAGTGCAGAAGTCATGTATATATAGGATCATGGGTGGCCTGCCATGGACGGCTATACATGGGCGGTAGAGCGTGGGCGGCCACCGCCCGCGTAATTGCCATACACGGCTTAGACTGGTTGAACCGACCTAACAAATATAAATGATTTTTGACTCCGATAGGGAATATTCCATGGAATATTCCCTTTACTGTCGCGCCGGGGGCGCTGCCCCCGGACCCCCACCAGGGGGCCCACTGGCCTCCTGGGACCCCCCAGCCAGGGGGCCCGCTGGCCCCCTTGGACCCCCCAGCCGGGGCTGCTCACAGCTGCCCCGGACCCCACAATTGGGGACGCTGGTAACTCCCTTTCCTTATAATATCTTACATGGTCCAATATGACCTTCATCCAACATTCAAGTTGGGATTCCCATCAATTGGGTAATGCACGCTTGGCTTCTCCTCATAAAGGGGGCCTTACAAAATGTGCATACAATCATGAGGGGTAGACATTGATCATACTCTAACACTGTTGCCAAGATATCAACAATAAGGACATTAATAAGTGTTGCTGCAAACAGGGTATGGAATCTTTATCAATTAGATATAAAAAATGCATTTTTCAATGGTGATTTAAAAGAAGATGTGTACATGGAGCAACTAGCAGGTTATGAAGATCCCAAGAAGCCTACACATGTATGTAAAATCTCAAAAGCATTGTATGGTCTTAAAGAGGCTCCAAGGTCTTGGAATTTTAGATTGGTAAAGTTTCTTGAAAAGTAGGGATACAGGTGTTCAAATGCAGATACTTCTTTGTATGTTAAGGTTGAAGGATCGTTGATTGTTTATATCTCAATTTATGTGGATGACTTGATAATAACAGGAAATGATGAATGTGAAATAGACACAATCAAAGCAAAGCTTTGATCTGAATTTTAAATTTTAGATATAGGAGAATTGATGTACATTCTCATAATCAAAGCTATGAAGAAGGAGGATAGTGTATATCTTCTACAAAGGAAGTATATTTCAGATTTGTTATAGAAATATGGCATGGAACATTGCAAGAGTATTAGTAACCGGATGGAACCCAATGTGAAGTACAATGCTGAAGATGATGAACCTTTAGAAGATCCAATTCTCTATAGGTCTTTGATTGGTTCTCTTATATATGCAACTTTAACAAGGCTGGATATTACATTTAGTGTAAGTATATTGTCTCAGTTCATGAACAAACCCACAGATGCACATATGCAAGCAACTAAAAGGGTCTTGAGATATTTGAAGGGTATATTAATTGAAGGTTTGGGTTATAAATACCATGAAGGTATGGATTTCAAAGCATATAGTGATGCAGATTGGGCTCAAAATAAGGATGACAGAAGGAGTACAGGTGGATATCTGATATTTGTAGGTAATAATTTGGTTTCATGGAGTTCTAGAAAATAGCCCATAGTAGCACTTTCAAGCATAAAAGCTGAATATAGGAGCCTTAAAAATGCAACATGTGAGATTGTGTGGTATTTGAAGCTTTATGAAGATATGAGCCTATCTAGAGTACGCCCACTACTCTTTGGAGATAATGTAAGTTCATTACAACTTTTGTCTAATCAAGTGTACCATGCAAGAACCAAACACATTAAAGTACACTAGCACTATATCCGAGAGAAGGTGATGAATGAAATATGTTGGAACTAAAGATCAATTAGTAAATATACTCACAAAAGCAGTGGATGCTCAGAAGCTCAAGCGAATCAAAGTTTTACTTGGAGTCAAAGCTTTGGATTTAGACCTTGAGGGGGGCAATGTTACATAAGAACAAGCTCTCAAGTATTGTTTTCTAGGCTTATGGCTATTATTATTTATGATAAATAACATGTGGAGGCGCTCACATCTCCAAATTTAGAGTAAAAGTAGATAAAAATAGATAAAAGTAAGAAGGAAAGGAGAGGTGTCTATTTTTAGACAAGGAAGGCACTTCTGTTGCAACCTCTTAATAAAAAGAGTGGTTCTTTTAGTGTAGGTGGCCAAATTGAGTGATTCTTGTTGCCTTGTGAAGCTTATAGTTTGTAATATATAAGTAAATCCGTTTTTGTACAAAATAGCATGCAAAAATGCTGCAAAAGTAGGCTTTTGTGCAGATCTTCTTTCTTATGTCTATCTAGTGTTTCATCAGAGATATACCTCTCGTCAAACTTTAATATCTCATTCATTATGAGGTGTTTTTGAGTGATTTCCCTTGGAGGATTTTCCTTAGCTCTGATATGTTCTATCTATATCAAAATTCTACATATATCTTTGAGTTTACTTGCTGTTGTACATCAGGTTGCAATTCGGATAGTTAGTCATACCTTGCTATTGCAGGCTTCTGCATACCTTGACCTCAAACTATTTGTTTGGGAGCTATGCTTTAGTTTTATTGAAGTTTTTTTTTCTAAAGCATGCTATTCAAACTTTAAGTTTAGAATATATGATTACTTTTGAAAAATTCTACATAGAGAGTTTTTGATGGTTATTTTGCTACAATCACCCAATTTTGTTTTCTTGAAAGTTAGAAGGAAAGTTTGATTTCTTAATTTTGGAAATTTGATTTTTTGAATTCTTGGGAGGTTTCATCATGTTTCATTGTGTAATTTGATGTCTACAAGTTTATAAACATAACATTCTTGACTCTATTAAGGAATATAAGTTGATTACTAATTTCCTTTTAGAACATGAAGTTTAAATTAATACTAAATATAAAACAATTGAAAAGAAAATTAAACATGTATCTCATCCATTGCCTAAAGATAGTTATGATATAATTAGATGAGTGAATGAGGATCCTATTCTTAGAGATCCATCTACAAACATCACGTTTAATGAGTAAAACTTACTTTGACAAGAGACATCGACTTAGGCCACGATCGATAGAGAGTGGATATTACGTACTCGTTTATGATAGTACTTTTGAAACCCTATATGATGCATGCCAAAAATTAACTTAACGATAGTTTGGTCCATATGTTGTTGTTTCTATGTTTGATACAGGTACATATACTTTAGGAGAACTTGACAGGACTCCTTTAAGAAATGTGATTGTAGGTAAAAGAGTTAAGCTATTCAAAAGTGTTGATATATTTAGGTAGTGATGTGTGTGAACACTCTAGGACTGTCGGGGCACTTTTTTTCATCCTTAGGAGGTTTTTTTCCCCCCGGCTTGTATATACGCCTATTGCCCTAATGGGCTACTTATCTTTGTACATTCTCTAGTAATACATTCAATACTGTGTGTTGTGCTCCAAGCTTCTTCTTCTTCCTTCAATGTGCTGTTCGCGTGCTTCCACATACGTCTAACTCCAACAATTGATATCAGAGCAGGTCGTCGCTTTATCTAGGGCACCGTCGACACTCCTCCATTTGTAGTTTGAGATTTGCACGAAATTGGGTGAGCATACTCAAGGTGTTTCAGAGATCAAAACAGGTTTGCTATGTGGTGCCGAAATCGCGATATGAGCTTGTTTCGGCCTCCGAATGCATTATCGCAGTGCTTGTGCAAGCTATTTCATCTTTTTGTGTGAAAGGTATATATCAGTTTCTGTTCACCAATATAAGCGTCTCGAAGTCCGCCACAGGTCTAGCAGAATTTGTCAGGGCAGATCTATTCAACTTTTTGAGATATAGTCAATTTTTTGCATCAAGGTATTTTAGTCACCGGCCATGGCTGAAAGCAGTGATGTATTCCGTATGTTGGTTGTTGAGGATAAGTTGGATGGTACCAAATACCCATTATGGGCTTATATGATGTGACATGTATTGGTTGCAAAAGGATTGTGGAACATTATGCAAGGTGTTGAAAGACGTCTTGTTACACCTCCGACTACAGGTACTGCAAATACAGGTGCTGGAGCTGATGAAAATGGTGTCGAAGATGATATTCCATAGATTCCTATTCATGCTGCTGTTTCTGGTGCACCTATTGCAGAGCAGATTCGCTGGGATGGCAGAGATGCCCAGGCACATGCATTGATAGATTTTTCTGTCAAACGTGCCATTATTCCTCATATTCGCTCTTGTAGAATAGCTAAGGATGCTTGGGGATACACTTACCACATTGTACCAAGCTAGGAATGAGGTTTGTGTTGCTTACCTCCGAAAACAGTTGGAGAGTGAGCACATGAATGAAGGTGATTCTATGGATAGTTTCCTAACGAAGATCAAAGACTTGAAGGAACATTTGATTTCTGCTGATGAGGTTATACCAAATAGCTCACTTGTGCAGACCGTTCTAAATGGGCTTCCTAATTCATATCTGAGTTTTGCTTCTACTCTTCGCTTGATGATGAAAGGCAATCCAAATGCCTTATCATTTGAGGAGTTAGTCTTTGTTCTGTTGCAGGAAGATCAATCCAGGCAAAACATGCAGATCAAGCTTCCTGGCTAGTCAGAAGGGCAAAGGAAAATGGAGCTCTTCAAGTAGTAAGCAAAAATCTTCTAATTCTGCATATTTGAAGAAGGAAGATAAAGATGAGAAGAAATGAGAAAAGCAGAAATTGTTTTGTAAGTACTCTAAAGGGAATGATCATATCATAAAGAACTGTCCAAAACTGGCTGCTAAAGAGCCAAAGAAGAAAGAGGCTGGAATGGTTGTTGTAGAGGCCTCTACACCAAAAACAAAGTCTGCAAATCTTGTCCAGGAAGACGAATAGGCGTTTACTACTGTCTGTAGTTTTGACCCATCTTCTCATGATTAGTGCATGTCTGTAGTAGACTCAGATGTTTGGTATTTTGATAGTGGGGCAACCAAACATATTACCTCACAGCACAGTTTCTCCTCTTCACTCGAGCCTGCCCCTACAGGGAATATTGTTACATGCACCAACAACTCCACTTATCCTGTTATGGGAGTTGGTAAGATCATTTTGACTACTGCTGATGGTAGTTCTTTCACTTTGCCAGATGCTTTATTTGTGCCAGGGATCAAAAAGAACCTGTTATCAGTTTCTGCATTAGCCAAGATTGGCTTGGTTGTGAAATTTGTTGATGTCAGGTGTACAGTTCATGATCTATCAAATGGCGATGTGATTATTGCTTCTGGCATTTTATGTCGTGGGTTGTACAAGCTCATAGACTATGAAAAGATTTGGCATGCACGCTTTGGTCATCTGCATTTTGCTAGTTTGCTACGCCTATAGAAATCTGAAATTGTGTCCTCTTTGCCTAAACTTGAGGCACTTTGAAAACATGTTTGTGAAGGATGTATTTTGGGCAAAATGCAGCATTCATCCTTTCCAAAAGATGGTTTAGTTCGGGCTACTCAGGAATTGCAGCTTGTACATAGTGATGTCTATGGTCCTATGCAGACACCTTCTTTTGGGAATTATCTTTACTTCATGACTTTCATCGATGATTTTTCCAGGCATGCATGGGTATATCCATTGAAGGCAAAGTCCGAAGTGCTTATGTGCTTCAAACAGTTTTTGGTTCTAGTTGAAAATCTGTCAGCATGTAAAATGGGCACCCTCTGTTCAGATCGAGGGGGAAATATATGTCTTCTGATTTTTATGCATTTCTGGCTGAACATGGGATAAAACACTAGTGTACAGTGCCGTATAGACCTCAACAGAATGGAGTTGTTGAACGAAAGAACATGTCACTCATGGAGATGGCGAGGTGTATGATCAAGAGTCAGGCTTTACCACGTAGTTTCTGGCTTGAGGCTCTCATGTGTGCATCATATGTACTGAACAACTGTCCTACTAAAGCACTGCAGTCTATCACTCCATATGAGGCTTGGCATGACCGCAAGCCATCTCTCGCTCATCTTCGTGTTTTTGGTTGTTTGGCATATGCACTAGTGCCTGAACAACATCGCAGAAAATTGGATGGTAAAGCAGTAAAATGTATTTTTGTTGGGTACAGTTTTGAAAGTAAAGGCTATTGTCTGTATCATCCATAGACAAACACATTCTGGTTAGCCGTAATGTTGTTTTTGTGGAAGATGCTATTCAGCCATTGCTTTCATGTACTAAGGAGACATTTGTTAGCTCTAAAGACATGTATGATACTTTGCTCCCTCTTATTATAGGTGGATAGTCTAGTGCTGGTCCTAATGAGGCAAATTCTCATTCCATTTCTAATGCAGATTTACAGGATGCACTTATTGATGAGAGAGCTGATATTGAGCAGGCAAGAACTATGCCACAATGGTTGGTGCACACCTTGCGTGACAACAAATTAGATGCACCTTTGTCATATTGTACTCGATTAGGCTCTCATAGTGCCTCTTTTGCATCAGATTTCTATTCTATGGCTACTTCAAGTCTCTGTGATGAGATTGAGCCTGTTTTGTTTGATGAAGCACAAAATTCAGAAAATTGGATGGCTGCTATGCAATCTGAATATGATGCAATAATGAAGAATGGTACTTGGTCTTTATGTGACTTACCACCTGGCAAGAAGGCCATTGGCACTAAGTGGGTATACAAGCTGACACGTAAACCTGATGGTACAGTTGACAGGTATAAGGCTAGGCTTGTTGCAAAGGGTTATGCACAGGAAAGAGGCATTGATTTTGATGAGACCTTTGCACCTACATGCCGTATGACTACTATTCGCAGCATTTGTGCACTTGCAGCCCATCATGGTTGGAATGTACATCACTTGGATATTAAAACTACATTTTTGAATGGCGACTTGCATGAAGAAGTGTATGTTTTTCAGCCCCGTGGCTTTGTGTAGAAAGGGCATGAAAACCAGGTGTGCAGGTTAAAGAAGGCATTAGATGGTTTAAAGCAAGCACCACGTGCTTGGTATAGAAGATACATGCCTATCTGATTGCACATGGTTTTGAAAACAGTCCAACTGAAAGCACCTTATATGTTAAGCGTGCTAATGATGTGCTTCTCATCATTGTTATCTATGTTGACGACATGCTTCTCACTGTCCTATTGAGAAGCATATTGCTGATTTTAAGTTTGATTTGCATGCCTCATTTGAGATGTCTGATTTGGGGCATTTGCATCACTATTTGGGCATTTAGTTTATGCAAGTTGATGGTGGAATGGCTTTGTGTCAAAGGAAATATATTGACACATTATTGCAGGGTTTTGGCCTTGAAGACTGTAAGCCTATTGCCACTCCTATGGAGAGAGGTTTAATGATTGAGTCTTCATGATGCTCGAGATGCGTTTGATGTTGTTCTCTATCAGCAAGCAGTTGGATGCTTGATTTACTTATGCATTACTCCACCAGATATTCAGTTTGTTGTCTCACATATGAGTAGGTTTATGCATTGCCCAGGAGTCAAGCATTGGCAAGCGGTTAAGCGCATCTTTCGCTACTTGAGTGGTACTCGGCTACTTGGGTTGTTTTATCCCAAGGGGGATCACTACCGCCAGATTTGCATGCTTTTTCTGACTCTAATTGGGCAGGTTGCTATGACACTCGTGTGTCCACTAGTGGCTTTTGCTTCATGCTTGGTAGCTCATGTATATCTTGGTTGAGCAAGAAGCTGCCTACTCTGGCCACTTCCAGTTGTGAGGCTGAGTATAAGGTAGCTTTAACAGCTACTGTTGAGTGAGTGTGGCTCAGACGCCTTATGGTTGATTTGGGTGTTGATCAGTCTTCTTCCACCACCATCTTCACTGATAATCAGAGCGCATTGGCAGTTGTGAGGAACCCTGTGTTTGATGCTTGCACTAAGCACATTGAGGTGCATTATCATTATGTCAGGGAGAGGTTCTCTGTTGGGGAGATCAGCTTGGCATATGTGCCCACACAGGAGAAGATTGCAGACCTTTTCAC
>CM035428.1:130071002-130166002 GCA_020310875.1 Ceratopteris richardii
CACAGATTGCCCTATACCAAGAAAGGTTTCATGCATGAAGATTACTTGGAATTGGTGCATACAGATGTTTGGGGTCCAAGCAAGGAGCCATCCATATCTGGATCAAGGTACTATGTGTCCTTTATTGATGACTATAGCAGATGGACTGTCTTGTACTTCATGAAACATAAAGATGAAGTATTTAATTGTTTCAAAAGGTATCTTGCATTAGTTGAAAACCAAACAGGTAGACATTTGAAGAGGCTAAGTGCAAGAGAACAAAGATTACGACCACCACATACTAGAGAGATGACTCTCCTCCCAACCAAATGCCTCTATATATAGCAATGCAAGAGAACAAAGATTACGACCACCACATACTAGAGAGATGACTCTCCTCCCAACCAAATGCCTCTATATATAGCTCTCTCCAGGGGACTGCCTTCTTGGGCAGGTGGATACTAATCATCCAAGTGTCAGCCATGTAACTACATGTGCGCCAAGTGTCCAGTGGATGCTTCTAGAAGGTTCTAGAGCTCTTTGGGCAAAATACTCTTCCCATGTACCTCATGGGGATTGAACCCAAGACCTCGTCCTTCACATCCTTGAGACTTAACCACTAAGCTAAGTGGATCACTTGTTCACAAGAGCACAAGACCTCCTAGTAAGTCTAAACTCGAGATCTTTGGTCATACACACGGATGACCAAACGGTGTCCGATTTCAGATCTGTCTGAACCGGCCAGACCCTTGGATCATAGACTTACTTTATTACATTCTTCCCCCCTTGGAAAAGATTTTCGTCCTCGAAAATAGAGCTATATACATACTGTAGGCAACCCCCGAGCCTCATGTTCTAAAACTGGAAGAACATGGTCATGTTCTAGAACTGGAAGAACATGTCTCATCTCTGTGGTGGCATCCTTGCCCAAATGATTCTAAACACTATCTCGCTTTGCACTTTGATAAACTAGTCAAAGTACAAAATAGTGAATGAATAATAAAGGTGGATCTAAACACATATCCCTGGCTAATTCACAGTTTCTGGATGTGCGATGGCACAAACATGTGAATTAGGTGGATTCAAATTACTAGTCCATTTCTAGGCATAACTGGTGCATGGGCTTAGTAATGAAGGTGGGATTCTTATCCCTCGCAAGACTTTGAGAATTCTTGATTCACTTGAATTTGTTTTGGAGAACTTGAAGTGTGGTTGTCCCATACATCTAACTTTAGATGTCTGTTCAATGGTTTACTTTTATCTAACAGTTAATTGATTTTTTCACCCGACTAGAGGACTACTTTGTCCCAATGAGTTGAAAAAATCCTATGTAAACTGTACGAGAAAGTTTACCATTCTGGTGGAATCAACCATAATAACTTGACCAATTCAAATTCAAAATGAAAATTGTCCAACTTAGGACACTTTTCTCAAAGACTTTTAACTGAAAGTTCTTGGGAATTGTCAATCTGATGAGTAATTCCTAACTTCCCTATTCTAGAGTATACTGGACTCCAGGAAATTATTTATGCTATAACTTGAAGCAAAATCAAATGAATAAGTCTACTTAGACTTATCATCGTTTGAAGATTGAAAAGGTTCTTGTACATAACATCTATCTAGGATGTTCAAGTTAGTTATCTAATTCTAACCGGCTATCCCTGGTCTTTTGCAAAAGGAATCAGATACCATATCTGAGTCAATTCCAAAAGATTTGGAAAGCGGAAAGAGATAACTAAAACTTTGTACAACCAATTCAAACTTCGCACATACATAAACTTGCTATGAGTCAAAGTCTAGTTGACTCAGGGCTTTAACTTTTCAATGATCAATTTCAACAAGGTATTGAAGCATTGTCTTTATCTTTCAGAGAAATAAGCTAGATTCTTAGAAAGATACAAAGAAAATCAAAAACATCATCCAACCACAAGATACTAGTGTGGTAACCAACATCAGTGTGTCGACCCACTGAGGTTCTATCGATGAGTTTAGTTTTCAAATAATGCTTCCCTTGAGACTAAGTTCATGTCACATTCAGTCTTTTTGACTCCGTGAATGCAATTCTTCTGCATTTCTTTGAGTCAAAAGAGTGAATTTTTTCCAAGTTACACTAGGAACTGGATGCTTGACTTAGTCAATCAAATCTTTAGTTGAAAAGATCAACTCAAAATCAAAGTCCAACTTCTTTCAGAATTTATCAAATATTTCTGATCAATAACACTTAAACTTGAAGTGTTCTATGAAGATCTTGGAAGTTACTTACTTCATATCTTCAGTTTCCTTAATCTTGAAGTTACCTTGAAGTATCGTAAGATACTACTTTCACATCCTTTATGAATTAAACTTTCCTTGAAGTCTTAATTCCCTTGAGGATGAAACCTAACTTCAAAATCCAAACTAGGACTAAAAGATAATCATCATCCCACGGTCCGATGTGCCATTCCATCTTTCCTACATCAATCTGAGTATAAAATCTGGTGTCCCATACCACCCTATTTTATATTCACATTAATGTGTGGGTGATTCTTATCCTAAAGTCTAAACATCTCTTGATAGAGTACCTTATTTCTTCAATTCTTTTACAAGAATTGGAAGTTTCAGGCATTACCTCTAACTAGATTTTCCTAGGTTTTGATTCCTTCGCATGATCACCTCAGAATCATGTGCTTTGCCTTGGAAACTTGAAAACCTCTTTGACAGAATATCAATCAGAATTCCAAGTTTTTGAATTTTCTCGAATTCAAGTTCAATTGGTTTACCCTTGACCAATTTTGTAGCGACAAGAGCTTTTGACTTCTTGTCTTTAGATTCCTTTCTTTACTGTTGCTTTAGGTACCTACCCCGGGGACTTTATTTAGGAATCTCTTTACTGCTTAAGTCTTAAGCATCCGCTCATGCTTTCTGGATTTGTACCAAAATCCTTTTAAGGATAGGCAAACACTTATGTTTTACCTTCCACAGACTTAAATACCGTCTTCACGGTTGCAGACTACATTCTTGGAATTTCTTTACTCTGTTCAAACTTGGAACAGTTTACTTTTTTCACAATTTTTTCCATTCAATAAATGGAACTTGAGTGAATAATTCCCAAAAGGAATTTTATTGCCAATACTTGGGCAATCTACAAAGTAGTTCTAATCGCACATTACTTGGACAATCATGGCCAAGTTTGATCAAATCTGGTTGATTCTTGCGACAAAAATAAAGACTTTGTCTTTATCTTTTAGGATCTCTTAAACTATCTTAAGCTTCTTTGCTTACCTGCAGGATTTTTAGAGATCTTTCCCTCAACTTAAGTCCAAGCATTTTCTAATGCTTTTCAGATTCCAAAGCTAAGAATCTTTGATATATCGTTAGGTTATATCACTTATTTGGACTTAAATACCAAAACTGGTGGTTAGGGATTTACTGGGAACTACTTACTCTAAAACTTCTCTTGAAAGATACTAGTCTCACATCTAGGGAGATTTTTCTTTCAAGAACTTTTTGATTCCTACCAAGGAATCAAGTAATACTAAGCTATAACTTGAAGCAAATGATTCATCTTGGAATCTTTTCCTTTACTGGAAAGATCTTCAAAAGGAATTCTAGACTTTTGGATAAGACCAAGACTTAAGGCTTTGCTTGTCCAAAAGACATTCTCATATAACTAATGAAATAGTTAATTAGACTCTTTCATTAGCTTATCTTTAGGAAATAGCCTAATTCCAAAGATTACTTGGCTTGGATCTCTTGTTTAAGCTTTTCTTATCTTAAAAAACCACCAAGCATACTTTTCTTATCTTTAGAAAAGTGCTTTAACAAAGTCTCCATATTTGAAAACTTTCCACAAGCAAAGAATGCTTGAAATTATTTACTTAATCTTATAAAAGATATTCTTGATTTTTATAAGATTCAAGGCTATACCTCTTGAAGCTTAATTTTTAGGAAAGAACTTGTTTCCTAAATTGTCTTTAGGAAATATCATGATTTCCTAAGATATCTTTGTTTCAAAAATGAAAATGATTTGAATCATTTCATTAATTGGCATGTCTTTAGGAAATTACTTGATTCCTAAAGATCAACTAATATTGGTCTCTCACTTTTAAGCCTTGAATTAGCTTAAATAGAATCAAGCAAGTTTCCTTGAAAAGTTTCCGCGTCGATTGAAGACCTTGCATCATGCCTTGAGATGCATTTCTGGAAACTAACATCTATGAACACTAGAGTTCCAGGGATTCTAGAAGTTCAATACTTCTTATTTTCATCAAGATTTGATGAATAATAAAGTATTAAATCTCCTAAAAATATTTTGGAACTTACAAGTTTCAACAGAAACTTCCTTACTTGATGCATGAACATGAACATCCAAAAAACAACTAAATCCTCGATAGTTGCTAAGAATATCTAGGTTTCTTCCCAAACTTAGAATGATCATGCATGTTGGAAAGTAGCTCTACGAATACTTACTTTCAACATGCTTTCTTTTCCTCAAAAAGACTCCTACTAAGTGGTACCTATGTATCACTTTTGGGAGAAAATAGACTAGGTACTTAGTTGCATGATGGTCAAGATCCTTGCAACTAGGTAATTTTCTATTTTTCCCACCTAGATAAGTCAAATTAGAAAAAGAAAGGAAGGAAAGTATACGTGTTCAACTACTTATCAAAACAACATGCGTATGCTCATGTATCTACTTGCATGAAAATGCATGTTCATGTATGCAAATGCCCATTCTTGGGTGCGAATGCATGTGAGTTCATACAAGTGTAATGAACTTAAGCAAATCTTGAGCTTATTAGGTATGCAAAAAAGCATCCATGCAAAAACAACCTGCTTGCTATTCTGGCCAAAGGTATTTATTCAAGTGCGTGAACTAGAGAATTAGCTACCTTTCCCAAGCAAGTGCGAACTTGATGTGCACAAAACATTCTTTTATGCACAAATAATCTTTTCATGAATGGAAATATAATTTTCAATTGCATACCTAAAACAGAAAAGTATTTTACATACTTTTGTGTCATTTCAATATTGTTTAGTCCTCTAATTAGCTTTCATATTGAGATAATCATAATTGGACTATGCTTTTAGTCCTAATTAATGCATCCTAAATGAAAGCATTCGAGCAAACAAATATTAAAATGAAAACATAACTTGGAAAATACTTAGCTCCACATAGAGCTACGTCCTTCCCTTGATCCTCGTCCAAGCATCTTTCCATGCTTGTATGGATCTCTTTTCGTCATAATGAGCGATCGACGGATTGAATCTTGGTAGCAAAGAAGGATAGGCATTTTCAGACAAACACTCAGCACCATCGCACCCAACAACCCAAGGACAATCCTTCCAATTTAGATGCCGCTCTACAATGTAATAATGAAGTTCTACGGGTTTCCTATTGGAGTTGCAACGGAGCCATCATTGGCACTTGTTGCAAGTGCCAGAAGAAAAGGTTTGGGAGGTAAGTTCTTCTCCTTGCCCAACTTCAGAACGAATTGCATCAAAACAAGGCAGCTGTTGTCGTTCATAAAAAGCGCGCTGCAAACAGCGCTAAGGATACAGATTCCACACAGCAGGTCCTTGCTGCCCATGCTTTTCCATATTAAAGACAACCATTAGGACAGCCCCTGCAAGGGCACCTGTTGTCCGGCCTATAAGCAGCAACTTGAAGTCGGGAAAAACAGCAAGTGTCCAGAATACGACGAAAGAGTTTGGGCGAAGCACAACAGCATGAGGTGAAGCGAGATGCATACTTGCTTACAGACAGAATCAAAATAAAAGTTGTCTGTCACAATAACTATGGCATAACTATGGCAGTACAAAGGAACGGACATGGTGAACGTAGGCGCCTTGGCATAGACCGTTATGAGTTGGATGGCAGTTGTGGTACAGATCATCACGAGTTCGAGTCGCTTCGACGCTACTGCGGCGTATTTAATCGCTCATAGCAACACACGAAGCTCTAAGCTTCCGCGTTGTGTGTTCGGATCCCATGACGTACTGTTATAAAGTTTTAAGAAACTGCTGCGCCAAAAAAGAATAGTGATTGCGCTCATGGCTAAAGAATGAACTCCAGTCGACGAAGTCTCGGGATCAAACCCCGCTCTGAGTACTGTTCCGCAAATCTTCCTTCTTTTGTTCCTTGGGGACAGCGCTGATATCGGACGAAGAATAGCTGCGCCAAACCAAACTCGCGGACAGTTTTTGGCCTTATGGATAGGCGATTATCTCTGCTTGCAGAGGTCGAGAGATTGAATCCTCAGTCTGCCTCTCTCACCCCACCATGACGACTTTTTACTTTACTTTGGCCTAGATGAGGTCTCTTCGGTGCGTAGCTGAGAATATAACGTTGTGCCGCCATCAGCATCTAGGAACAGCGCTTGGGGATTGTGGATAGCACTCGGGGATCGTGGATAAGTGAGGCGACCTCCATAGCGGGGGTCGTGAGTTCGATTCCCCTCTGTACTCGCTCCAGAGGTTAATTATTTTGGCTAATCAAACCAATAGCTAGCAATGACTGCGTACGGCGAGGAGTACTTCGACAGAGATGAATAAGTGCTACAGCAATGGAATTTCCACGCATCTCAGCAAGAGCGTACAAACAAAGTGATGAAGATAAAAGTCTCCATAGATCTCAACCTAAGGCTCTGATACCAATGCAAGAGAACAAAGATTACGACCACCACATACTAGAGAGATGACTCTCCTCCCAACCAAATGCCTCTATATATAGCTCTCTCCAGGGGACTGCCTTCTTGGGCAGGTGGATACTAATCATCCAAGTGTCAGCCATGTAACTACATGTGCGCCAAGTGTCCAGTGGATGCTTCTAGAAGGTTCTAGAGCTCTTTGGGCAAAATACTCTTCCCATGTACCTCATGGGGATTGAACCCAAGACCTCGTCCTTCACATCCTTGAGACTTAACCACTAAGCTAAGTGGATCACTTGTTCACAAGAGCACAAGACCTCCTAGTAAGTCTAAACTCGAGATCTTTGGTCATACACACGGATGACCAAACGGTGTCCGATTTCAGATCTGTCTGAACCGGCCAGACCCTTGGATCATAGACTTACTTTATTACACTAAGGTCAGATGGTGGTGGAGAATATTTCTCCAATGACTTTGAAGATTTCTTGCAGGAAAGAGGCATCAAGAGGGAGATTACCACAAGGTACTCACCTGAACAAAATGGGGTAGCTGAAAGGAGGAATAGACTCATTGTGGAAACAGCTAGGTCTATGCTTAATGAGAAAAAACTACCAAATTATCTTTGGGCAGAGAGTGTATCTACTGCCACATACTTGATCAACAGGTTGCCATCAAAGACTCTTGATGGAATGACACCCTATGAGGCTTGGCATGGTAAGAGACCATCTCTGGATCATTGCAAGATCTTTGGGTGTGTTGCATATGTGCATATTCCCTCACAGGTAAGGGGAAAGCTAGACCCTAAGGCTGAAAAGTGTATCTTCATTGGTTATGATTTGAATCAGAAAGGATACAGGTTCTATAATCCCTCAAGCAAAGGCTTCAAGGTAAGCAGAGATGTTATATTTGATGAAAATGATTCATGGTATGAAAATGAGTGCAGGAAAGTTAACCTACCTTATGATATGGAAGAAGACTTTCCAAAGCTTATCAGGCAAGAACCAACTCAGAAAGAGGACACAAGCTCAGATGATGAAGACACCATCAACATTGAAGAGTTCAAGGCTTGGAAATCCAAAGGGAAGATGAAGATGAAGCAACTTGAAGATAATCCAGAATCCTCAACTCAAGCTATGAGGAGATCTCAAAGAGAAAAGAAGAAACCAATTAGGTATGGGTATGATACTTCACTTGTAACCAAGCACTCTGTATATCTTGCAAAGGATATCTTGAATGAAGAACCAGGTACATTTGAAGAAGCAATTACTAAACCAGAATGGAAGGAAGCAATGGATGAAGAAATGGAGGCTCTCAAGGAGAGTGATACTTGGGACTTGGTACCCAAGAAGGACTCCATGAAGGTGATAGGATCCAGATGGATCTACAAACTCAAGAGGAACTCAGATGGTACAATAAACAGGTATAAAGCTAGGTTGGTAGCCAAGGGTTTTGCACAAACCCAAGGCATTGATTATGAGGAGACATTTTCTCCTGTGGCCAAGATGCCAACTATCAGAATTATGGTAAGTGTAGCTGCATCCAAGAATTGGAACATGTACCAATTGGATGTGAAGAATGCATTCTTGAATGGATGGATATCTGAAGAGGTCTACATGTCACAACCACCTGGCTATGAAGATCCCAATAAGGTAAATCATGTTTGTAAATTGAAGAAGGCTTTGTATGGATTGAAGCAGGCACCTAGAGCATGGAATTACAGGTTGACAACCTATCTCCTAGATCAAGGATTTGTGATGAGTAAAGCAGATACATCATTGTTTATAAAGAAGAACAATTCAGAGGTAATATACTTGTGTGTCTATGTTGATGACATCATTATTACAGGAAATGATGTTCAAGGAATTAGACACATCAAAAGTCAAATGATGAAGGAATTCAAGATAAATGATCTTGGATTATTGAAGTACTTCCTAGGACTTGAATTGGTCTACACAAATTCAGGTATATTTGTTACTCAGAAGAAGTACATTCAAGACATGGTCAAGAAGTTTAATTTGCAGGAAGCTAAAGTCTCAAACATTCCTATGGAGGTCAACCACAAACTCAGTGCACATGAAGGAGAAGAACTCAAGGATATAACAGGTTACCAAAGCTTGGTAGGTAGTCTTAATTATGCTACCTTAACCAGGATTGATATATCATATGGTGTTAGTGTACTTAGCCAATTTATGCATAAGCCAAGAGTACCACATTTGGAGGCAGTCAAGAAGATAGTAAAGTACCTAAAGGGAACACAAAATCATGGTTTGTACTTTCCATATTCATCAGACATTGATATCAAAGTATACTCAGATGCAGATTGGGCAGGTTGCAAGGATGACAGGAGGAGTACATCTGGTTACATATGCTTTGCAGGTGATAAACCAATTTCTTGGTCATCCAAGAAACAACCCACAGTGGCTCTATCATCTACTGAGGCAGAGTACAGAGGGCTAGCCAATTCTCAAGAAGCCATATGGTTGAAGCTACTATATTCAGAATTGGGCCTATACACAAGGCCACCTATCATATTTGGAGATAACACAAGTTCACTTCACCTAGCAGCTAATCCAGTTTATCATGCTAGGACAAAACACATACAGGTTCATTACCACTATGTGAGGGAGAAATTACTTAGCAAGGAAATCCAATTATCATATGTGTCTACTAACATACAATGTGCAAATTTGCTTACAAAAGCTTTGGATGGGAGCAAGCTATGCAGGTTTAAATCCATGATTGGATTACAGGATATCATTGAAGACTAAAGATGAAGACTCAAGCAAGTGTTTGGCTTGAGGGGGAGCTGTTGGTGCAAACAAGACTTCACACTTGGCTTTGTCTTGTACCTTGAAGACTCAACATAAAGATTGGACATAGATTACTTATCATTGGATATCAACCTTGAAGATTTTACAAGAGTTTGGATTAATTCATGAAGACTTCATTTGAAGGAAGACCATAGGAACACATGCCTATGCTTAGTTATCTTTTACTTTATGTAAAAGTCAATATGACTTCTTGTAATCTCACCCACTTTCAAAAGTCGTGAAATTTGGAAGGTATGAATGGAGAGAATATCTCCACATGTTTAGATGAGAGATTTGAGGGAGCCTACATTTGAATTTGAAATTCAAATTCTCTTCAAACTCCTATAAAAGACTATGTAAAAGTCGCGGGGATGTAACACTCTTCCCGAGGCAAATCCAAGCAAATCATTGAGTGTGTGAGAGCTACTCTTTAAGCCTACACCTCAGAGTACCATTGGGCATTACATAACTTGCCAACGGGAATGTACATTTGATAGATTTAATACATATACTCATAGTCATTATCTCTGTTTTCTCTGAGTGACCATCTTCAAGTCTGTCAACTTCAACAGGGCATATCTCAAGATCTACTGAACCAAATTGGATGATTTAAAGCTCATTGGAACCAGCTCAAAGCATTCTACAACACTACAAAATTTCAAGTCATTCCATTCAGCCAATTGGGAGAAATCACAGTCGAGACAGTCACTGGTATTTTTCTGTGTTGTTCCTAAAAAGTCGGGGGTGTCTCTGATTTTGCTAAAGATCATTCTCAGTGCATAGTTTGTTAATTGGAGTGATTAAACTTGCTAATGGTAGCTTGTTAAGTTAATTTAATACTCCCAGAAGGATTTAATCCAATTGCAAGTGTACTGGTCACACTAAGCTTAAGACTGAGCAGGTGTCATTACAAGAATAGAAAGTTTTTGGAGTTGTGAAGGTTCAAAATCATCTGTTTTGATTTGGTCATTACACAATTGATTTGTAAAGCACATATATAGTTTCTTGGTGTTATTTGGAAGCTCAAGGAGTCTCCTAACCATATCTGAAGAGAAAGAAGGGCAGGTGTGAAGCAGGATTTGCAGCACCAACTTGATCTTCTAATTGTATCCAGCCATCACATCAAACAAATGTGAGCATGCTTGAACAAATTCAAATATATGTATGTAAGATATGAACAAGTGTATGTATGTGCATGTATGCATATGAGAGCATGATGAAGTTACATGTATAGAATGCATGTAGCATGAGTATGATATGAGAATGCATATGCATAATAGATGCATATATGCATGAATATGCATGATGTCAGATGCATGTGCATATATGTGAGTGTGTATGCATATTAGAGTGTGCACGAGCATGAATATAAGTGTTATATGCATGATATATATATATATATATATATAATATATATATATATATATATATATATATATATATATATATATATATATATATATATATATATATATATATATATATATATATATGTGTGTGTGTGTGTGTGTGTGTGTGTGTGTGAAGCATGCATGTAAGAATGTGTTAGTAAGCATGTGTGCATGAATGCGTGTGTATGCATAAGAGAGAGTGCATGTATGCATGTTGTTAGATGCATGTATGCATCTAGGTATGAATGCATATGGATGTTAGATGCGTGTGTGTATGAGAATGCATGTGCATAAGTAAGTTAGCATGTGCATGATAAATATGATGTGAAAATGGATATGCATAAGTAAGTTAGTATTTGCATGCATAATGAGAGGATGCATGTGTATATATGAGAATATGTATGCATAAGAGTTATATGCATGTGCATATATGAGAATGTGTATGCATAAGAGTTAGATGCATGTGCATATATGAGAATGTGTATGCATAATAGTTAGATGCATGCATGAATGAGTATGCACGATGAAGTTGCATGAATGTGCATGTTAGAATGCATGTGCATGATAAGTATGAAGTGAGAATGCATGTGCATATTAGATGCATGTATGCATGAGATTGCATAATGAAGTTGCATGAATATGCATGTTAGAATTGAAAGAAATTGGAGAAGCTTGTAGAAGGTAGAAAAGTGTGTTTCGAAGCGACGAAGTTTGGTCAAGCCAACCGACACAAGACCAGCCCTTGAGCTTATGGAGACTCAAAAAGACCTTATAGGCATGCTATAAGTGCAAAGAAACACACTATGTACTTTGGAGCATCAAGGAGAATGAGTCGATACAAAACAGATAGGTTCGCGGGTCGACTAGCTCAAAAAAGTTACTATCTATGGAAGAGACAATGAACTTCAAATGCCCATAGCTTCTAGTGTGATTACAATTAGAAACAATCCCTTTAGTCATACCTTGAAGTGATTTGGATTGTAGTCTATTGAGGAGGTACACAGCAGTTGAAATAGCTTCTGTCCATAGATAATGTGGCAACTTCTTCTCTTCAAGCATTGTTGGGGCTGATCCAACCAATGTCTTGTTTCTCCTCTCTGCAATTCCATTTAGTTGAGGAGAGTACCTAGTAGTCACTTCCCTTTTGATACCTTTGTCCTGCAAGAACTCATCAAACTCTTTGGAGAAGTATTCTCCCCCTCCATCAGATCTGAGCTTCTTTAGTGATCTACCTGTATGATTCTCCACATGTGCAAGATACTTCTTGAAGCAATCAAACACTTCATTCTTACTCTTGATAAAGTATAGAACAGTCCATCTACTATGGTCGTCAATAGATGAGACATAATACCTTGATCCTGCCAATGAAGGTTCTTGACTTGGTCCCCATACATCTCTATGTACTAAGACCAATAAGTTGTTGTGGATGTAGCCTTTGTGGTTGAATGGTTGTCTTTGTGCCTTTCCAATCTGACATGCATCACACCTGTTGATCATGTGTTGCTTTGATATGTTCGACAGTCCTAGAGCACTTTGATCCCTGCATATATCCTTCAAGGTTCTTTCATTCACATGAGCAAGTCTCTTATACCACACTTCAAGCTCACTTAGAGTTTGAGACCCAAAGTTGAATAGAGCTATGTTACTGGTTTCTCCTACTTCAAAAGTGAAGAGCCTACCATGCTTCTCACCTCGGGATATCTTCTTGAAGCCTTGACATGGATCTTCCACAAAAGCTCCATGTTGGGTGAACCTAACTTGCAAGCCTTTTTCAACTATTTGGCCTACACTTATTAGGTTTTTAGTGATAGTGGATACATAGAGAACCTTACTCAGAATGTTTCTCCTGCCATTGGAAGCTTTGACATTACCAATCTTCTCCACATTGTGCTTCGTGTCATCCCCTGTTTGTACTTCATGTCTATGCTTTGAACTTTCCAAGTCAGATAGAAGAGCAATATTACCTACAACATGATTCGAACATCCTGGATCTATGTAGAACAAATGATCATCTTCTTTACCTTCTTTGTGGCTTAGACATGAGAAGCAATGAGTCTTCATGTGGTTGATCTTCTGAATAATTGTTGTAGTCCCTTCTATTATAGCCTCTATTGTTATTGTTGAAGTTGTGTCCACCTCTGCCTCTATTGCTGCCTTATCCACCTCTTCCACTTCCTTTCTGGGTCTTCCCATTGAACCAACATTTCTGAGTGGTGTGGTTGGTCTTATCGCATATGGCACAAGGTAACATTCTGACCTTTGGCTTTGTCTTGCTTTGGTCCTTTCTTCTTCCCTTTCCATTTGCTCTTGCTTGCGAAGTTGGCTTGGGAAGTCTCTTCTTCATCTTCTTCCTTCTTCTTGCCTTTGTGCTTCTTATCCTTCTTATCTATATATAAAGAACTAGTTGAATTACCATGATAAGAGTTACCTTCCTTTATGCTATTGTTGGCTTCTTGATTGAAGAGTTGTCCAAGAAAGATGTTGAAGTCTGGAGTTTGCACATCCATGATGAGATCATAAGCCATCGTGAAGGATTGCCATTGCTTATCACTTCGAATGCCATTGAGAATTTGCCTCATGATGACCTCTTCTTCAATCAGCTCTCTAATGGATGCTAACTAATTCGCAACCTCCTTAACCTTGGTAACAAACTCTGTGATGGTTTGTTTAGGCGTCTTCTTCATTTGGTTGAACTCGTTCCAAAGATGATTCCTTCTTGCTTTGGTACTAGCAGAAAAGAAAGTCTCGAGGGCATCCCAAGTCCCTTGAGATGTCTTGCATCCTCTAATATGAGGTAATAGAAAGTCAGAGATAGAGTTCAGTATGTACGACCTTGCTTGAGCATCCCTTGCACACCAAAGTGTGAGCTTATCTGTCTCATAGCTTCATCACCTGCTACAATTCCATAAAGATTTCTACCTTGCAAGTAGGCCTCCATTTTGATTTGCCAAGCCGCATAGTTGTGTCGATCAAGCTTCTCTATCATTGAGGGAAAGCCGTCATTCATCTTGATCTAGCTCATATACCACTAAAAGAACTTGGAGAAGCTTGTAGAAGGTAGAAAAGTGTGTTTCGAAGCGACGAAGTTTGGTCAAGCCAACCGGCACAAGACCAGCCCTTGAGCTTATGGAGACTCAAGATGACCTTATAGGCATGCTATAAGTGCAAAGAAACACACTGTGTACTTTGGAGCATCAAGGAGAATGAGTCGATACAAAACAGATAGGTTCGCGGGTCGACTAGCTCAAAAAAGTTATTATCTATGGAGGAGACAATGAACTTCAAATGCCCATAGCGACCACCGTGATTAGAATTAGAAAAAATGCTTCTATGGGAGTGATACACATAGGGTTGAGTGTATGGAATGCACAAACATATAAGGAATAAGCAAAATATGCTATAGGAATGAATGCGACATTCACCGGTGGTACTTCCTATTTTTCAGGAATACGCAGAGATTGACCCCGAGATAGAAAAACTCGGACTTTTCCCAATATACTAAACCAATTGCTATGAAAATTTATAGGCATAAACTAGACACTTATACCTTTCCAATGAGTCATCTTGCACTCAATTTGGAGCTCTAACGAGAGAGAGCAGCAACCTCTGCAAGATTACTGTTGGTGAAGAAGATGATGCAAAAAATTGAAGGAGCGAGACAATGATGGTCACAATTGTATGTATATTGCTTCCATGTAATGTAAAAGTGATTTCAAGTCCTTATATAGCCTCTAGGAGTTTTCCACAACTTTTACAAGTTGAATTTGAATTCAAATGAAGGTGGGAATGGTTGTTGGAGGGAATCAATTCACTTTCCTACAATCTAGGAAAAGTGAAGATCTAGTTTGATCTACTTTTAGGTGATTTGATTTGCTTGATTGAATGCAACTTCAACCACCACAAATTCGTGGGATTTGGGCTCTATTTTTCTACCTTTACATGTGTAAAGCTCAAAGCTTTTACAACAATAAATGAACCATCAAAAATCTCTCAAAAAATACAATAAATGAGCATATGAAAAAGAACTCTCCAACGGATATTCTTTTGATGCGATAGTCTTTGATGTAGATCAAATCCACCTCAAGCATAGTGTAAGCTTGATGTTCCAACAAGAATGCATGTGCATAATAAGTATGATTGAGAGTGCATGTGCAAGTGAGATACATGATTAAAAGTATAAGATGTACACATGTGTATGAAGAATGTGTATATGTATATGTATGAATGAAAAAGCATGGATGTATGCATGGAAAATTGAATGGATATATATATAATAAAGATTGAAAGTAATTTAAAAGGTACTTTATTTTTCATACAAAGAACCTATGTTTTTTGCTAATGACTTTTGGAGAGCATTTACGAGGAGTTGAGATCGGGAGATTGGAGTTGTATATGTGCTACTTCTTCCGCTTTTCCTATATCAATTTCTTTTAGCTTAATCTTGTATTAGGATTTTGGTGAATAATTCTAGCATGCTTACTTATAGTTGTATAAAGTTATTTTGTTGAAGTAGTTTACATTCATTAGAATCAATAAGAAAACAATTTTCTTAATAGAGATTAAAGATTACGCAATTAGTGAATCACTTGATCAATCGTTAATTTATATAGTTCTATATGTGTTTATGATGTCTGTGAGAAATGATTCTACGAATGAGTCTGTGAGTAATGAGTCTACGAATGAGAATGCTATTTCTTCATCTTTTATTTTTGAGTTTTTATTACCTCCACCTATAAATAATACCACTCAATCTAAGAAGAATGTAGCTACTAGAGAACTAGAAGAAGAAAAATTCATAAAAGATTGCATTACTAGTGAACCTTTAGTCTCTCAATCATATGAGTATGGTCCATCTAGGTATCAAGTTGCACAACCATATGGTCATAGTATAGATTAGGCTATTAGAACATAGATAAACACTTCTCACAACAATGAATCATGTCTTATATCCTAAAGCACACCAAAAAACACCCCGTGTATAGTGACATAGTGAGGCCATAGCAAATTGAGTTCTGATCTGCCCGTTGGTGTCCATTCACACCGTTCGACAATGGCAAAACCCCGCAAATTTTGCTAGCTTTTATATTAATCCAAATTCTCCGATGAAGGATTTGCCAGACGAGCACGGACTTTTTTATCTTGATGAAGAGGAAGTTGTTTATCTGGATTGCCTTCAATTAATAAATGATGAGATCGAATCCGATTCTGGCATATATGAAAAGCAAATTTATTTTTTCCTTTTTATTATTAACTGCTGGCAAAAACACAAGTCGCGTGGCGGCAGTCAATCATAGCAGCGATGACTTTCACAATGGATAGCTAAGAGCTTTTGCGTTATCAATCGAATCCCGTTTCGACATATATGAAAAGCAAGTGTTATTTTTCTTAAAAGCTCCTGGAAAAACACAACTGGCGCGCGGCGGCAAAGGATCGTAGCCATCGCTTTTCACAATCGATAGCTTTTGCTTTGTCAAGTAACTTTTGCTTTTTCAATAACGGAGAGATTTGAAGCTTTTGCTTTTTCAAATAGCTTATAATAACGGAGAGATTATCAATCATTCAAGGAAGCTGAACGAAGACGAGAGGGACAACTTAGCATATGCAGTCGAGACATCAGACGCTGGAAGATTGCGCACGAGGAATCTCAGAGTATATATCATCTAGACCTCGACCCTGATCATAACAAGAGATCTTCGGATTATGACCACATCCAATTCCTCCATGGCTCCTGCGTGTACGCATATTCGAGGTGCGGTCTCCAATGGTGTTCTACAAGGAGATCGTCCTACGGATTTCGCGTTGCCGCTGCTTATCATCCAGATTGTAGTAGTTCTTATCGTCACAAGAACCCTGGCGAAGATCATCAAACCCTTCTGCCAGCCACGCGTACTTGCAGAGATAATTGTAAGTCCATGTTCTTTGACACGAATGGTGCAGCCAAAGCTCTATGGTGCAGCCAAAGCTCCTTCTCATTAAACCTAATTTCTTGTGGAACTAATGAGGTTCTTTTCTCCTTTTCCAGGGTGGAGTTCTCTTGGGCCCAACAGCGCTTGGACGAAACAAATTTTTCCTTCACACTATATTTCCTAAGAGTAGCATGACGTTGCTAGATACAGTAGCTACCTTAGGTTTGCTTTTCTTTCTTTTCATGGTGGGCTTAGAGCTTGATCTGAAAGAGATCAAGAAGAGCGGAAAAACAGCGGTCACAATAGCCATGTCTGGCATTGTTGTACCATTCCTGGGCGGTGTAGGAGTCTCTACACTCATAAAGAAAGCGTTCAGTCTAGACACTCCTTTCGCTCCATTGGTAGTATTTGTGGGAGTTCCAGTCTCCATTACAGCATTTCCTGTTCTAGTGAGGATCATGGCGGAGAGGAGAATCCTCGGCACGGAGCTTGGTCGCTTGGTTGTTCCGGCAGCAGCTATCAATGATGTGTGTGCATGGATCTTGCTCGCAGTAGGCGTCGCCATTTCTGGACACAACAACAAGCCCGCGACCCCTGCTTATGTGCTCGCTTGCGGTGTCGCTTTTGTAACCTTCATGCTGGTTGTAGTGAGGCGGTTCATGGAGTGGGTTGTACGCAGAGCCAATGGCCTAGAAAGCGTCAGCGAGATATTTGTGTTGATCACCTTGGTGGGCGTCCTCCTTTCAGCTTTCACAACGGATTTAATCGGCATACATCCGCTGTTCGGGGCGTTTTTCTTTGGGTTGGTTGTACCTCCTGAAGGCAAATTTGCGAAGATTCTTGTTGAAAAGATTGAGGATTTCATAACCATACTCATGCTTCCGCTGTTCTTCGCATCTAGCGGATTGAAAACTAACCTTGGCAGCATTAGCGGTGGCAAGGGATTCGGAATTTTATTTTTGCTCATTCTCACCGCGACCGTTGGCAAGATTGCAACAAGTGTGGCGGTTGGGCTACTCTTCAAATTGAGCATCCATGAGGCATTTGGTCTGGGATTTCTGATGAATACGAAGGGCCTTGCAGAGCTCATTGTGCTTAACATTGGATTGGACATAGGGGTACTTGATGAAGAGACTTTCGCCATTCTGGTGTTGTTGTGCCTTATCCTAATGTTCTTCACAACCCCAGGAGTTATGGCGTTCTATAAGCCAGCAAGAAATCCAGCGTCACATGCTCACCGCAACCTCGAAGGTTCGTATAAGAACAATGACGAGATTCGAGTCCTTGCTTGTGTGTATGGGACGAGATCGATTCCAGCCTTGTTGAACTTGGTGGAGGCATGCAGAGTCTCGGACAATGAGAAGCAAGTGAGGCTTTTCCCCTTGCACCTGACAGAGCTTTCAGAGAGAACTCTTTCCATCATGAATCTATGCAGGGCGACAAGTGAAGAATTCATCTCGACAGAGATACCTAATACGGACGATGCCGTTTCTGTCGCGTTCGACGCATACAGCCGCATATCTAAAGTCACCGTCAAGCTCACAAGTATAGTCTCGCAGCTCGAAGATATGCATTGTGATGTTTGCGCTGTTGCAGAAGAGAAGAGGTCGACAATCATCATTTTGCCCTACCATATGTATCAGAGAGAGGATGGAGCGTTTGAGCACGTTGATAACCCTGGTATCAAAGCAGTTAATCAGAAAGTGATGCAACAAGCACCATGTTCTGTTTGTGTTCTTGTGGACAGAGGCCCATGGAGCTTTACGCAGCTTTCAAATACAACAAGCTTACAGAGGATCGCAGTTATCTTCTTCGGAGGTCCAGACGACCGAGAGGCATTGACACTTGGATACAGATTAGCCGAACATCCCTGCATGAAGGTCTGGGTGCTAAGATTGAGTCCGACACCATGGACTACCATCGACATCGACAATGCGGCAGCTATGGAGCTTGAGCGCAAATATGATGAGAAGACCCTAGCTCGAGTGAAGAGTGCAGCTATTGATGGGGACATGAATGATTCATGGCAAGGCATGTATTATGAAGAGTACTTCTATGAGTACGACGCAGCACAGGTTGTTTATAACTTGGTGTGTACCGGCGAGTTCCTGCTCGTGCTTGTAGGACAGCAAAGCACGGGGCTCCATAGTAGCGCTAACAGTGAGCTCGGTGTCGTTGGGGAAACTTTGGCAAATGCTGGACCAGAGATGAAGTCCTCTGTATTAGTAGTTCAACAACATGATTCCGGCTCCGCAAAGAGAAAAGATCAGAGATTGATTTCAACCTCATCAGCTTCGCCAAATATAGTGCAAGCTTCACCAAATATAGTGTAATCACGACGGAGCACGGCAAAAGAATCTCCAACTCCAAGAGGTCCTCACCTTTTATGCATCATAAAGTGTTTCTCATCAAGAACAAAAGGATAAGAGGGTTATTGACCTCTTTTGTAATACTCTCTAGATCCGCAAGTTCTGCCCCTGCTTTGCGAGATTCCGGAGTCCCAAGGGCACTAATCCCATTCACTTGTATCATTTTCTTCATTTTAATTAAAGTCCAGGAGAGTAGGCCAAAACCAAACTTCCTTTCATTGAAAAGAAATATAGTGTAATCACTTGGTTAATACAGAAAAAGCACATGCCTCCCGTTCAATCGATGTAAGCCTTGCTCAATTGCAGGTCCCATGGTCTTAACATCTCTAGGTGTAAAAGCTTCTCAAGGCACATTATGAACTTCCAAGTACTCTAAACTCGAAATCAGAATTTAAGATTCCTATTCTTTTATGCATATTGGATACATCTTCTACGCATCCTTCTTTAATTACTGATATTATTCCATGGTTTATCAAGTACGCTTGCACACAGTTATTTCAAATGAAAGATTTTCACGAATTTTTCTAGTCCCCATATTGATGTAGCGAAAAGCTATGTATCTGCCAATTCTTCTAAAGGTTCAATGGTATGCTACTTATAATTTTGATGTCGATTTGTTGGAATAATCACTTTGTATCCAAACTTCTTTTTGGATGTCACTTTTCTGAACTAATTTCGGGTTTTACCTCTTTAAGAATGTCCCTTGATGGAGCATAAGCTAGTTGAGGCCTACAATTTTAGAAATAAGGATAAATACACTTTAAGTTATACCATTGTTCAGTGGGCTAGAACGTGGAGAGAACCTCACACATGATGAGATGAGAAATTCTAGAGAATGGTATAACAAGGAAAAGTAAGTGGCCTTCTTAGTCTCACAACATATAGTCGATAGCATCATAGGGGTATGGAAGACATGGAAACATGTACAAAGGTATGGAAACATTGGAGAGGCTTTATTTCATGTTTAAAACATCAAGTAAAATCCAAGTTTAGAATCAGCTAAACAACTTTAGCTAGGTTGCTAGTAGCTCAATTAGAATTATATTTTGAAGGTTAAGGAGCTTGTGGATGCCCTAGGATCACTAGGGTCTCAAGTCAAGAATGATGGCTTAGGGTCTTATACCGTTAGTGGATTTAGGGGTGATGAAACCTGAAACACATTCACCATGTCACTATATGTCAAGGATTCTCTACCTTATTTTGAGAATTCGATACCTCTGGCATCCACAAAGGGAACGAACATTGGAGGAGAAAGTTCCAAGCTAAATCAAGTCCAACTATTTTATGTAATAAGATAAAAAAAGGAAGAAGAAGAAGAGTTTCAATCACAGGAAGATAATTTGGCAACTAGCAAAGCTAATATATAAAACGAAAACACATGGAAAGTCACCTCAAAGTGGCAAAGGAATGCCAAGAGTAAGTGGTAGTAGTGTAGGATGTACAAGAGACAAAAATGGATAAGGATGGTCTTTCTATGAAAAACCACATAGTTGTTGTTACAATAAAAAACATAGAAGTTTGGATAAGAGGCCATTAAAAATTCAAGAAACTATGCTCCCTAAAGAAGATGATTTTAAACTTTGTCACCATGCTCTACGAACTAGCTTCACCTTAGGAAGTTTCTTCATACTTTATTCCTTTACATCACAATACCTCAAATCTTGGGGGATTGAGAAACACCTTCATCCTCCTCAAGATATAGATCATCATAAGTGTCTAGATTACTTTTGATTTATGATGTGCACCCATTGAAATTATTGAAAAATAACAAAGCACGAATGGGAGCTCCAATATGATTATGAGAAAGAAAAAAATCAAGCAAAAAAAAAACAAGCCATGATCGAGATCACTTGAAAGGGACAAAGTAATATCAAGAGGAAGTGGACAAAGGCTATATAGGAGAAAAAAATGGATAAGGATACTATGTGTATGACAAATCACACCCCTTTCATTGCAATAAAGAAAAATAATATAAACCATATTCTTTAAGAAATTATGCTCCCTAAAGGAGATGACACTAATTAGATGTAGCCGTTAAGATTATTTCATGATTTCTAGTATGAGGAAATTAGATTTGAACCCTTGAGGATGAGCTTGTTAGGTGAGAAAAGGAGAGAGAGAGAGAGAGAGAGAGAGAGAGAGAGAGAGGACCTTCGAATTTTCGAAAAGTCGATGGATTCATGACTCTTGTTGGTTATTCTAAACCTTAATCATCCACTTTTAGCTATCATTTTGTTATCCATTGAAAACACATCAATGATCCCTAAATCTTCCTTTTCCTTAAGAAGGCAAAAAACATCACATTGTATCTTAGGAAGCTCTTTATTAGCAAGACTTCAACAACAACCATGGAGCTACCTACTGTTTCTCAGCTTTTACATATGCATTATGATTTTTGCACTATTGTAGAAGAGAAGATTGATGGTCATCATTTGACTTACCACATGTACCAATGAGAGAATGGAGCGTTTGAGCATGTTGATAACTCTAGCGTAAAAACATTCAATTAGAAGGTGATACAACATGCACCTAGTTCTATTTGTATTCTCTTGGATGGGGGCCCATGGAGCTTTACCCAACTATCAAGTACAGTCTTTCTAGATGACTGAGAGGCATTGGAACTTGGATAGAGATTAGCCAAACATTTCTACATGAAGGTGTGGGTACTAAGATGTAGTCCTGCACCATGGACTACCATCGACATCAATTTGACAGTCATGGAGCTTGAGCACAAATATGATGAGAAGGTCCTAGATGGGGACATGAATGATTCATGGAAAGGCATCTATTATGAAGAATACTTTTATGAGGATCATACAACACACACTCTCTATAACATGATGTGTGCTTATGAGTTTCTATTGGTGCTTGTAGGATGACAAAGCATCTAGCTCCATAGTAGAGCTAACAGTGAGCTCCGTTTCATTGGGGAAACTCTAACAAATTTTGGACTAGAGATGAAGTCCTTTGTACTAGTAGTTCAACAACATAATTATGGCTCCACAAAGAGAAATGATCGGGGAGTGATTTCAACCTCAACATCTTCACAAAATATAGTGTAATCACCTAGTTAATACAAAAAAGCACATGCCAAGTTGTGTGTGTATGGATCTTGCTTGTAGTAGGTGTTGCCACTTTTGGACACAACAATAACCCTAGAACTCATGTTTATGTGCTTGCTCATGGTATCACTTTAATAACCTTCATAATCGCTTTAGTGAGGAGGTTCATGGAGTGGGTTACACGAAGAGTCAACGGCCAAGAATTTATCAATGAGGCTTGCCTTCGTGGGTGATCTGATTTCAACTTTCACAACATATTAAATTGACATCCATCCCCAAAATGAATAGATGAATATGGGAGCAAACAAAGATTATTCGATGTTTGATCTCCGATATCCACATGTGTATCTTTTATATTTGGATCTACTGTTTGTCTCTCTCCATGTTCACTAATGTCAGGTTTCACTCACTTTCCTCTCTTCATTGTTTCATAACATAAATCAACAAATTTCATTCCATCGCTGAATTCAAGCATTATGGTGGTATCCAATGCAGATTACTCTACATCATCTGTCGAAAGTTACGAGTGAGCTCTTTGGAAATTTGCTCATCGAATACTTGTGCTCTTCTTGATACACTATTGAATTTATCTTCAATATTGATATATGCTGTTGTAGTTAGTTATTCAATGGAATTTTTTTAGCTGAATATGTCCATTGCTATAGTGATTTGGTCTTCTCTCATTCCATACATGTATGTCGAGCACACAAAATCTTCCAAAATTTTTTGCTCTTGCTTATTTATTTTATCTAACATCTGTGCAAATATAAAAAATAGACTATCACATAAGATTGAATCACAACTAATATAAAAAAGTTAAACACTAATCTAGTTCATGAAAGTAATAAATTTAAAGAATAAGTCTCATAAATAAAATGGTAGATGCTTAAATACATATAAAGTACACATATAAATAGATACATCAATAAGTGTATGGATATATAAATCAATAGTATGTGTGGAGAAATGATAGAAATATGGATGGACAGTTAGATAAGTAGATTTAGAATTAAACAAAACATACAGTTATCATCTTGAATTGAATTTATGGAACTATTAAGAATGTAGGAATTAATCAAAGAATCAAACATTCATAACAGTTCACATATTCTCACTATAATATGTAAGAGTCATGTCACATGAGTGTATATAACTATTGTGATAGTAAGTGTCAAAGAATTAGACAATCACAATAGTTTATATATACCTTGTGACCTACACTGTAATTATGTTCACAAGAAGTTAAGTGACTATTGTGAGAGTAAGAGTCAAAGAATCAGACAATCACAATAGTCCCTATACATTCTCCCTATTCTATTGAGAGAGTGAGAAACGAGGTGGCGATTCAAACAATCTTAATAGATCCATTGCTCAGTCCTATGTAAGAAAATAAGAGCACAGTGGAAGAGACCAATAGACAAAGTTGAGACAAAAATGTAGACAAAGATAGATGCAGACTAAGAGATAGAGAACTCAAATTCTCAATTTTTTGAGCATAATGCAATTACAATCATGGTGTTGTGCTCCCAATGTGGAGCTTATATGGTGATCTAGATAGACTCTAGATGAAGGGCTTACTAGTGTGCAATGCTATGTAAAGCTCAACCTGAGGCGGGCTTATATAGCTTTTACAAGGTAGTTTGGTATAGATAAATATAGTCGAGAAATACAAAATAGTCTATAAAACATACAGTCCAACAATATCTCCATGACCACAAGTCTTATTGTCTTGGCCCTACGGGCCAGGGGGATAGGCCTCCCAGACCCCACAGAAGGGGGTAATGCCCCCTCTGCGTGTTAAGGAAACACTCACGAATTTGACGCAACAAACAAAGAGAAAACCAGAATCTTCCGGAAAATCTATGCACAGGTGTACAGTATGCGAAGTTAGTGCGCGGTGTGCGCATAACAGAGCAATTAACCGCGGCGGGCGCGTAAGGCGCGCTCTGGTCGTGATACGACAACAAGCTTGAAGATTTGGAACGTAACATTTAACTCAAAAACTTAGTAGCATGAATGCAGATTGGTGATCTCTATCCCTCATTAACTTCTTCACCATGTTTTGATAACTTGCATAATTTGCTTGAGATAATGAATTATCGATGATATAGGTCATATGGTGCTTGCTTATATCATTCTCATGCATGGCTAAAAAGACTTGACAAATATTGTGTGCGGTTGTGTTATTAGGAGTGTAAGCATGTCATGAACACATGCATTTGTGTGATCATTTGTGCATAAGCATTTATATAAAGGCGTGCAAACTTTAATATATATGTGCACTTTGTATGTGAATGAGAACATGTGTGTGTCTGCATTTAATCATGTATTTATGTATGTATTTTGGTTAGTGTGTGTATTGATGAACGTAAAAATATGCATTTTGTGTGTGTTTGCTTGAGAATATGTGTGTACATGAATGCTTTGTGGTATGTGCCATTGAAAGATTATGTGAGCAGACTGCCAACCTCTTTGAAGCAGGGAGTTCCTGAAGATCTTACACCACCAAAATGACCTAAACGTATCTTACCCTCCAAAGAGGCTTTCAGTTGTTTCACATGGTGATAAAGCGATCCTTTTGGAAGCAGATATGCATCGTTGGGAGAGGAGAGTCGAATATTATAAGGAACCACTTGGCTTGGCTCTTGGCACTTCACGGATGCGGAAATTATTGATATGAATGCAGTATTTGGGGCTTTACAGCTGCACTTATAGGAGACCCTATTTGGGTCATGAATGTAGTTCCAACTTCTAGTCTTAATACATTACCAGTCATCTATGATCGTGCTTCGATAGGAGTGGTACACCGTACATGACTGGTGTGAAGCATTCTCTACTTACCCACGGACATATGATCTCATACATGTGGCGAATTTGAAATTCACAATTATGGACACAACAGGGGAGATTGACAGATGTAATCTAGTTGATGTAATTCTGGAGATGGATCGGATTTTTCGGCCAAATGGGATTTCGTAATTTGCGAGGAAGGGTAGATTGGGGACACGATCGCTGTCTAGAAAGAAACCTACGCTTTGGGGGCGGCAGTCTGGAGGAGAGGAGGCTTTTCTATGAAAACGCAACGTCTGCAGTGATATAGAAGGAGGACTGGGCTACACTCCATATGATATCGGGGGAAGGAGTGCAAACAAAAAGGGGAGAATCCATGGAAAACCACACATTTCCATAGGTGGTGTGCAACGATCTTTAGCAAGTGGAGGGAGAGTTGTGAAAGGAAGCTGCCATCAGGAGGCTCTGGCTATAAGACATCGTGCTTAGTGAAGATTTCCACGACGTTTGGTGTGCAGATTGGAGAAGCAAACTGTTATAAAACAACGACGCACATCCGAAAGGCAAATTTTATTTATGAACCTGCTTTTGAAGAGTAAATTTTGTTCAGAGGTAAGCCTAAACGATAACCTGTGAGGTTCTTATGAAATGGTTCACAAGACAAATGGTTTATTTTCCTTGTGCGTTCATTCTGATGGTGACCGCTTCTATTTTTACTTTCCACATTTCTGTCGCCTAGTTTCCTTCACCAGAAAAGGGTAGCGTTTGAGAGAATGTCTTTATGTAAAGATGTGCGAAGTTTGAACTTAGGATGTTATGGTGATCAAGCATGAGAATTGTTTCTTATCCTTTCGTGCAATTGCTCCAATGTGGCTGTCATCATCCAAACTGTTGTAGATTGGCTGCTCTATTTAAGCACAAAGAAGGAACGCTGCTTCTAATTAAACCAATGGAAGGCTGGTGTATTTGTTGTTGGAAGTATGGCATCACTCTCTAGATACTATTTGACTCGAAGGAGAACGACTGTGCAGAGTTTTTTTTTTCTATTTGAAGAATCTGTATATACAATACAACAAATGTTTTAATGTAACAGCGTTGCATTTTGTGGGTTTATTTTTGTGTTGTTTTAAAATCAATTGAATCCTGCTGTTTCTCTCCAAATGTTATATGAAATGTCTTCCTCATGGGAAATTTCTGGCAATGTTTACTGTTGACTCTCCCCATGAAGAATTGAAAGAGTTAGGAGTGACTGAATAACTATGGGTTATCTGACGTCTTTGGTTCTGGATGGGAAAGAGATGCGAAAGTCCTGAAGATGTGATGAGGTGATTGGTGGTTTGAAGTTTCTGCATATGTTTGATTTATCTATTCTTTCTGACAATGGTGCATTTGACTTCATGCATACTCAAACCTATGAAAATCTGGGTCTCTATTGACATGTGCATAGATAGACGGGTGAATACTTTCAAGATGCATGCACACATATACACGTGAGAATGTGGGTTCATATGGATACATGCATACATGTGACATGCACGAGGAGAGAGGAGGAGGTTACAGTTGAATTCATGAATCTATACAGGTGGTTATATAGACATACCTACAGGTTGTGATTGATAGCTGCTGCATGGATGGGTGATTTATCACTCACATTGCAAGCATGCATATTTTAATGCAAAGAGAGAAACTTAACGGCAATTTTTCTTGATTTTTCATGGTTTATTACTGGTATTTTTTTTTGGCTTAATTTTTGCGCTTCTTCAGTTTGTCTGTCAACTCAAAGAATCCAGAGCAATTTGTATCGGCTCATGTGATAGAACAGCACAGCTTTGGGATTTACATTGTCCTGGGAGAGCACAACAGATTTACTGGGATCATGAGGCAGATGTGAATTCAGTGCAATTCTTTCTGGATGGTCCTCTATTTGGGACACGATCTGAAGATGGCACATGCAGAATTTTCGATACCCGCACTGGTCATGAGCTGCAGCAATACAAACATCCTGATCAGATTGTAGAAGCAAACTCAATAGCATTTTCGCATTCTGGTCGTCTACTTTTTTTTTGCAGCATATTCGAATGCTGACTGTTATGTTTGGGACACATTAATAGCTAAGATAATTGCTAATATGAAGAACCTAACTCATGCTCATATACAACGCATAAGCTGCTTAGGATTTGCATCAGATGGAGCATTATGCACTGGAAGCTGGGATCAAACTCTAAAGATCTGGGCTAATGATCATCAGAAAAATGGAGTTTAATATGTGCTCTTTATAACGTGAGGATATTGTGGCATAGTTATAGAGATAAGCAACGTTCTGTATTGTATCAAGTTCTTTGACCCTATATTGTATCACTAATACCATTCAGTGAAAAGAAAATTTCGCTGCATCTACAAGTGCAATGTTGCTTGTCCTTTTCTTCTTAGGATGTAAAATCCTTTTCCTTCAGAGTGCTGTTTAAGTTAGCTTCCTTTGGACTTGTGTGAATTCTCGACCCTCCTTTGGCGAACCCGACGACATACCTGGTGAACCCGACGTGAAAGGAGGAGAGTGTAGAGATCCTGTTCCTAGTTTAAAGAGTGGTACGGTTGAGTGAGCTCATTGTGCTTGACCATTTATGGGCGACGCAACGATGGATGTTATAACCCAACTTCTGCGCTTTCAGCAGGACGAGAAAAGACGAAGTGCCATTCAGGCATTTCATGAGCGAGTAGTTAGAAGAAGTGGATATTTCAGTGGTAAAAATGTTACTCGTTTTTGCAAGGAATATGAATTGGAGGCACGATACCTTGGTACGGGTCTAACACCATTAAGTGATCAAGAATTAATTGACAATTTTGTATACGTTTCAGAATTACATTTGCGTGACCGACTAGTTGTGGATGCACCTCGACTAGTTATAGAAGGGCAAATAAGATGGTCACAATACAAGATGATACTCATAAGGATGTTTGCACTGGATGACGAAGATAAGGTGACTAGATCCACATTTCTAAAGTGGATACATAAACCAAAAGATCAATCTGTTCTAGATATAAAAAGAGAGTTTGATCAACAATTTGCAGATTTATCTGATTATGATAGGAGGGCTATGGATCAAGAAAAGGTATCCTTGTTTCTTCGGGCTATAGATTCAAAAGCCCGAGAAGAAATTTTTCCACAATTACAACAAATAGGAACTGAGTCTGGTCTTACCGAAGACTGGGGTAATGTAGATGAAGCTGTTAGGGGATATGTAGAAAAGCAAAGAACTTTGTCTAAGTTCATGCAAAGCTGGCATGATGATTTGCAAGAAGAACAAGATCAGGCTGTTCAGCAACCTGTACAGAACCCTCAGGTAAACCTACCAATACCAAAGGATGTTGTGCCCACTAATACAATGGAAGATATGTTCAAAAAGTTTAGTGACCTTACGATTCAAAGTATGAAGCAGATGATTGAATCTCAATCTTTACAAGCACCGGCACCTAAAAATCCAAAAGCTCCAGAAATTAAAAGATGTATTTGGTGTGACTCTTTGGAGCATAACAGATACTCATGTGAGAGCTTCAAAGAAGCATTAGCAAAGAACTTGGTATTCGTTAAGGAAAAGATGATATATGATTCTAAGACTGGAGAAAAGGTAAACATTAATTTTGGTCGGGGAGGAATGAGAATATTCTTCCCTGGCACATGTGAAAACGTTGCTTCAACATCGCATACGTATGCATGTCAGGTAGTTGACGAAAATAATGACTTAGAACCGTGGTCTAAAGTAATAAAGTCCTTAGACCGCGGGAAGATGCATCATGAAATTTTAAAGACAGCTAGTAATGAAATCCGAGGGGTAAGTGGATGGGATGATCCAGTAGACACTCTTTCGGTTGTTACTTAACTATGCTCTTCGGTAGAGCATGAAGCAGTAGTGGAGGAGAAACGAAGAAGAACCAATGAGGGTGAAGAGGAGAAAAGGAGGACTAGGCGTCAAGTAGAAGCTTCACGTGAACAACCTCAAATACCAAACCAAAGCCATCCAACACAAACAAACCAAATAGATCCACCATCACAACCAACAATAATCCAACCAAATAAAATTCCAACTCAAGTTCAAATTCCTACTTCTGCTGAGATGCCAGTCTCTACCCACGATAATATTCCTCCTCAAGATCAAGAAATGCAACCTGTGAAAAAAGGACAAGGAAAAGTGAGAAATCCCTCATATATGTTAAAATCACATATAGAGCAAGCCACAAATCTTAAACAAGTTCTCGAAAAAAGAGTGCTCGATAGCGTAATCGAATTTACACTCGGTGAGTTACTGGGAATAGCAAAAAGAGAATTTCTAGAAGTAATAATTGACCTCTTAAGAAGGAAACGACAACCAATAGCTGACATGCAAGAAATTGAAAGAATGGATGAAGAGACTCCCGATCATACTGTGCAAGCGCAAGTTCAAGAGCTAAAAAATATACTTGAACCAATTGAGACTAATGTTCAACCGTGCGTGCATGAGGAAATATCCTTGGAAAAGAATTCTTCCGACATAACCCCTTCGAGTTATTACACTAAAGATCATTGGGCCCGAGCCACAACTGAGACGTTGGTAAGATTAGAAAAAATTAGCACTCCAGTTGTCGCTCTTATTGATCATGGGTCTGAAGTTAACTTGATGTCTAAAGATCTCTATATGAAGGGGAAATGGCCAATAGACATGCAGCCTGGTTGGAGAATTAAGGCTGCAAACTCAATGCCAGGTGAGTTGTTTGGTGCATGCCCGCAGGTTCTAGTTACAATTGGAGATGTCAGTGATTATCAAAATTTTTTCGTACAAGATCATTCTAGTTACTCATTGATTCTAGGGCAGCCATATATTACTGCCTTAAGAATGGAAACAAGAGTCTTAGAAGATGGATCGGCTTACGCGCGAATCCGTAGTAAGGATGGGAAAAAGGCAATTCAATTCATGACGGTATGTGTGGATCACATCAGGAATAGAACTTCTCTTCGGACAAGGCCTATTCCTGAAGAATACGAGGATCAAAGTTTTTAAAGGAAGCTTTCATAAGTCGGGACTATGAAGGCTTGAAAGATGAAAAGATCCCGAATGTAAATATGTTTATATCAAGTTTTATAGCGCTTTCTTCGACAAATTCATTTCAGTTTCGTGTTTTTTCTGAGTTAAAAAAGTGGGAAAAACAATACATAGTGGATCTTCAAAGAAATTTTCATGGATGTAAAGTGCTTAACTTCGACGAGGAAATCTTTGGAGTCTTTGATGAGATATCCTTTGCAGACACATTGTTTGATCTGCAAGAGTTAATTCAAGGAAAAAGGAGTGATTATGTGATTCAAACGCACTCTATTTCCATGTATAAGGAAATAGCAAAGTTTGAGCAAGATGAAATAGGTAAAGAAGTCTTCGTTGAAACAAAATACAAAACAATTGATAAAAAGATAAAGCCAGTCGCTGTTCCACTTCCTGAAGATAGTAATAAACTTATGGATGATGTAAAAAATCAGCCACCTCTCAGAGATAAGAGAAAAATAGGCCATGATTTCACTAAAGAAACTCTCGAGCAAATTCAATTAGGGAAAGATGGTTTCCTCAGCGATAAAGAGAAGGATGTATTCTCTCGGATGTTATTTAAGCATGGAAAAGCTTTTTCTTTCAATGCACAAGAAATTGGATGTGTAGATCCATCTGTGGTGACACCTATGATAATTTTCACAATTCCACATGTACCTTGGAATCTCAGACCGATTCCAGTACCAAAAGCTCATATTTCAAAGCTAATTGATCTGTTGAATGACAAAATTAGAATGGGGATTCTTGAGCCATCAAGTGCTCCCTATTCTAACCGTTGGTTTACTGTACCAAAAAAGAATGGGTCATTAAGATTTATCCAAGATCTACAGCCAGTGAATAAAGTGACAATTAGAAATATGGGAACTGGGCCTATTGTAGACGAATATGCAGAAGCTTTTGCAGGAAGATCTATTTATTCAATGGGAGATTTGCACTCTGGATATGATCAATTCCAGCTAGCTCTCGAAAGCCGTGATTTGACGACTATGAGGACGCCACTTGGGCTTGTGCGCATGTGCACTTTGCCGCAAGGTGCCACGAACTCAGTGGCACACATGATGAATGGTATGCATAAAGTCCTTAGGGATTTTATTCCACATCTGACTATGCCATTCATTGATGATGTTCCTATTAAAGGCTGTGAAGAAAGAGATAGAGACGAGACTCTTGATGAGGATGGATGTAGGAATTTTGTTAAAAAGCACATAACTGATTGTGAATCCATTCTTAGTCGGCTGGAAGAGGTTCATTTGACATTGTCTGCTGAAAAATCAGTATTTGGAGTGCAAGAAGTTTTAATTGTAGGAAGTTTATGTGGACCTAAAGGAAGAAAGCCATGTCCAAAGAAAGTAGATGCCATCCAACACATGAAAGAGGTCTGCTCCTCGATCACTGAAGTGAGGAGATTTCTTGGGGCATGTGTTTTCTATGTTGTATGGATTCCTCATTTTGCCCATATTGCTGATCCACTTTATCAATTACTTAGAAAAGGGCAAAGATTTCAATGGAAAGATATCCATACTCAAGCAGTAAGAAAATTAAAGAAAGCACTTGCAGAAGCTCCATTGCTCAGGAAGGCTGATTATACTAATAATAAAGAAATTTATATCACCATAGATACAAGTCCGACAGGTATAGGTTGGGCGATTGGCCAAGAGGATGATGAAGGAAAAAGATATGCAATCCGTTTCGGGGCTAAAGTTCTAAATATTCGTCAGAGAGGTTACCCTCAAATTAAGCGAGAGCTTTGGGGGATAGTAACTGCACTTAAAAATGATAAAGAATATCTGATTGGGGCAAATGTGGTAGTAGAAACAGATTGTTTACCATTGTTGGGAATGATCGTGAATTGTTCCACTGCAGATATTGCCATGTTAAGATGGATAGCATATATTAAGTCGCTAAACCCTGAGTTTGTTCATATAGCTGGAAGGAATAATGTGGTGGCTGACATGCTATCACGAGCTATATATGAAAATGAAGATTTGATGACTTCTAATGATGAAGAGATAGGTCTAGACTTTTATGCTTCACATGTACATAATCTAAGCCTAAATGAAGCATCTACTGGACTAAATAAAAAAGAGCCTAAGCGTCAAAATGAAAGGCTTGGAATTTGTACTGAGTCTTCAAAGGAAGTTCAAAATAGCTTAGGAAGAGGGGAAGATAACAGATGGATAGAAGAAGAACCTTACAAGATTCAAATAGGAATAACAGAGAGATTCAATGAAGACGAATATGAAAATGAGTGGAAGGAAATCGGGAGATATTTAAGTATGAAATGTCCTGATTTTAGTTGGAGTAAAGAAAAATTTCGTACCATTCGAAGAAAGTCAAGCAATTATTTCCTGAAAGATGGATTACTCTGGAAGCGAAGGATTGGAATGGGAAAGATGCCCCAGCGAGTTGTAGGTTGTGAAGAATCGAGAGGAAGGATTATGCGTGAAATGCATAGCTCACTATGGGCCGGTCATAAAGGCTTTCAAGGAACTTATGAAAAGATAAGGGAAAGATACTGGTGGCCTGGGATGTATGTGGATACCCAAAACTACGTAGCCACTTGTAAACCTTGCCAGATGTACTCCAATGTTAGACACAGAGATGAATTACATCCAACATATCCTCTTAATATTCACTATAAGTGGGTTGTTGATTTAGTTACAATGCCATTAGGGGTGCATCAGATGAGGTATATTGTATTAGCAAGGGAAGACCTAACAAATCATGTTGAAGGAAGAGCTCTAAGGACGAAAACTACAAGCAATGTATGCAAGTTTCTACTAGAAGACGTGTTTAGTAGATTTGGTTATGTGGAGAAAATAGTTGCCGATAGAGGTGAGCTTGATGCTCAGGAAGCTGAAGACTTCTTTAAAAAATACGGAATTCGTTTATCACTCACCACCGCTTACAATCCTGAAGCTAATGGAAAAATTGAACGTGGTCACCCACCAATTATTAAAGCTTTGGCTAAGGCTTGTGAGGGGAAAATAAAGAATTGGCCAAATTACCTTCCATTTGCCCTTTGGGCAGATAGGATGACATATACTAGAACTACCGGATATATGCCAGCGGAATTGATGTATTGTCAGAAACCTATTTTGCCGATGGAGTCACATGCCTTAGCGTGGACTTCCTTGCCTTGGGAAGATGAGGTGTCAAGAGAAGATCTTCTAGCAGTGCGGATTCTTCAACTAGAAAGAGGAAAAAATCTGGTAGAAGAAGCTGCATTTAAGCTTAGAGCTTCTAGAGAGAAAAATAAAATTGCATTTGACAAGTCCCACAGATTAAGGCCAAAAAGGTTGAAGGAAGGAGACTGGGTACTTGTTTATGATAGCTCATTGAATACTCAATATGAGGCTCGAAGAAAACTGGTTAAGAGATGGTTTGGTCCTTATGTGGTATGTAAAGTTTTTGATAATGGAACATATTCACTTAGAGAATTAGATGGGACCAAGTTGAAGGAATTAATTGCTGGAAAGAGAGTTAAGCTCTTTAAAAGAAGAGAGAATGAGAATTACGAGACGGTAATAAAAGAAGACGAAGAAGAGGAAAGTGAAGAGGAAAGATGTGAAGATGATAAAGATGAGGATATCAATAAGGAAAATGATTAAAATAAATTTCATCGTAAGATGAAGTATATATACATATAAAAACATATATACATACATGTAGGTATATAATAAAACTATATAGACAAATAACAAGATATGAATCCGTCTATATGTAATAAATAAGTAAAGCAGCAATTAAATTAAATGTATGTGCTTTACTTAGTCATAAATTTCTATTAATACTAATTTTTGTTTCTTTCAGGGTACTGACGGAGATTTGTGATCAGACCATTAATAGGAAGTTTTTTTTAGGCTTGATTGGACTGTTTGACTATCTTAGGATCTCGAATGGACAGTGAAGATTCCAATGATACATCCATTCTTGAGGGTAGCATTCCTGAAAGATTTAGAGAGACGTCAGGGAGTGTGCCTGAAAGGAGATCCTTAGATAGTTCTTTTATATCAACTTACTTGCTCCCTTCACCAGAAAATGAAGAAAGAATTCCTGTAGAAGAGTTTATTAAAGATCGTATCACTAGGGAGACCTTGATTCCATCATCAAATGAAAGAAGTATACTCAGGTATCGAAGGGCACGAACGTATGGAGAAGATGATACTTCGGATAACCGTGAGTCATATATGGAAGTAGACCCAACAGCACTTCTTGTATATAGCCAAGACTTAGCAGAATATGCAGAACTTCTACAACAGTTGGCCTTGTTCCGTAGGGAACGTGAAGGGGGTGAGACATCTTAAAGATAGATTAAAATGTCGTATTAAAGATATGTGTAAATAATGTCTATTTTGAATCAAGATAGGTTCTTTTTTATGAAGAATAAAGTCAGGAAAGATCCTCGGAGATCGGCAAGAAAATAAATACCAATGTATATAAATAAAGCCAGGTAATACTTTCCTTCTTTTGAATAATTGTTTTTTATATAGATTCGTGTGAAATAAGCCTCTGATTTTTGCAGGATGATCAAGTTCAAGTTTTTTTTAAAAGAAAGAATGATTAAAGGCGACAAGCTCGAGCGGCTTCTGGTTGTATACTGGTGAGATGTTCTTGTTTGAGTTTCTTTTTCTCTCATGTATATATGTGTATATATGTATATATATATATATATATCTATATGAAAAGACTACATGGGTTGGGCATATGATATGTAAATAAATGCATAATTAAGGAAAATTAAGTAGAACAAAAATCTTGTGCCACTAATTAGATTACGTGTAATGTGTAAGGGCCAGGATTATATGAGTAAGGTTAGAGGATGGACTAGAACTTTCGAGAGCAAGACCTAGGAAGGTGAAGGGAAGACCTAGACTAAGTATCTGTATATAGTAGTGTTTACAAATACTTGATGAGTGAGACAATTCGACTTCTACTCTTGATCTCTCATCTGACCTGATCTTCAGACAGATTATATCTTGAGAAAAGAATTCTTATACCAGCCAGCTTTCTATATGTATGTGTATGTGTTGTTGGGTGCTGCGATGAGCTAGTAGGCGGGTGGAACTACCCTGGTCGGGTGATCAGGGCCACGAGCTGACGCTAGTTGTGTCGTATGGCCTGACCTATATGTTGTTACGCGCTCATACGGGTTGATAGGCGGGTGGAGTCACTCTGACCGGGTGGTCAGAGCCACGAGCTGACGTTGATTTCGTATGAGGCTGACATTGTGCATCGTGCGCTATGTCGGGTCGGTAGATGGGTGGGCTAAACCTGGCCGGGTGGTCAGGTCCACGAATCGCATCCGATTTCGACATAGGCCGAAAAGTGTGGAAAAATAAATAAATAAAAATAAAAGCAAAGATATAAAGGTTGAGCTGGATAAAGAATTAAAATAAAGAAAAACAGAATAAAAATATGAGAAAAATAAGAAAAGGGTCTGAAGGGGCTTCAGATGATAGAAGATCAATAGGGAAGCCAGAAGCGAGTTTCATAAATCGAGTTAGTAAAGACTGGTATATGCAAATGCTTCGGATAGGCTACTAGATCTGACCGGGTCGAGTTAACGAGAGAGCTAAGAAGTTTTCGATTTACTCATATGATTTCTAGTCTAAATGCATTAGTGTAATCTGATATGTTGTATGAGGTGTTTTTGTCTACCTTCTTTTCTTAATTTATGCCAAGTTTAATGCATATTCAGATTTCATGCATCCAGTTGAAATTTCTTTAAGTAATGTTTATTTGCCATGACCACTTGATCCTCGCTTGTATTTAATGTTGTGTATGCAGGTTGGTGGTGCATCCGGAGGATGCACAGGTTCAGAGGGGGTGGATGTGGTCGTGATACGACAACAAGCTTGAAGATTTGGAACGTAACATTTAACTCAAAAACTTAGTAGCATGAATGCAGATTGGTGATCTCTATCCCTCATTAACTTCTTCACCATGTTTTGATAACTTGCATAATTTGCTTGAGATAATGAATTATCGATGATATAGGTCATATGGTGCTTGCTTATATCATTCTCATGCATGGCTAAAAAGACTTGACAAATATTGTGTGCGGTTGTGTTATTAGGAGTGTAAGCATGTCATGAACACATGCATTTGTGTGATCATTTGTGCATAAGCATTTATATAAAGGCGTGCAAACTTTAATATATATGTGCACTTTGTATGTGAATGAGAACATGTGTGTGTCTGCATTTAATCATGTATTTATGTATGTATTTTGGTTAGTGTGTGTATTGATGAACGTAAAAATATGCATTTTGTGTGTGTTTGCTTGAGAATATGTGTGTACATGAATGCTTTGTGGTATGTGCCATTGAAAGATTATGTGAGCAGACTGCCAACCTCTTTGAAGCAGGGAGTTCCTGAAGATCTTACACCACCAAAATGACCTAAACGTATATTACCCTCCAAAGAGGCTTTCAGTTGTTTCACATGGTGATAAAGCGATCCTTTTGGAAGCAGATATGCATCGTTGGGAGAGGAGAGTCGAATATTATAAGGAACCACTTGGCTTGGCTCTTGGCACTTCACGGATGCGGAAATTATTGATATGAATGCAGTATTTGGGGCTTTACAGCTGCACTTATAGGAGACCCTATTTGGGTCATGAATGTAGTTCCAACTTCTAGTCTTAATACATTACCAGTCATCTATGATCATGCTTCGATAGGAGTGGTACACCGTACATGACTGGTGTGAAGCATTCTCTACTTACCCACGGACATATGATCTCATACATGTGGCGAATTTGAAATTCACAATTATGGACACAACAGGGGAGATTGACAGATGTAATCTAGTTGATGTAATTCTGGAGATGGATCGGATTTTTCGGCCAAATGGGATTTCGTAATTTGCGAGGAAGGGTAGATTGGGGACACGATCGCTGTCTAGAAAGAAACCTACGCTTTGGGGGCGGCAGTCTGGAGGAGAGGAGGCTTTTCTATGAAAACGCAACGTCTGCAGTGATATAGAAGGAGGACTGGGCTACACTCCATATGATATCGGGGGAAGGAGTGCAAACAAAAAGGGGAGAATCCATGGAAAACCACACATTTCCATAGGCGGTGTGCAACGATCTTTAGCAAGTGGAGGGAGAGTTGTGAAAGGAAGCTGCCATCAGGAGGCTCTGGCTATAAGACATCGTGCTTAGTGAAGATTTCCACGACGTTTGGTGTGCAGATTGGAGAAGCAAACTGTTATAAAACAACGACGCACATCCGAAAGGCAAATTTTATTTATGAACCTGCTTTTGAAGAGTAAATTTTGTTCAGAGGTAAGCCTAAACGATAACCTGTGAGGTTCTTATGAAATGGTTCACAAGACAAATGGTTTATTTTCCTTGTGCGTTCATTCTGATGGTGACCGCTTCTATTTTTACTTTCCACATTTCTGTCGTCTAGTTTCCTTCACCAGAAAAGGGTAGCGTTTGAGAGAATGTCTTTATGTAAAGATGTGCGAAGTTTGAACTTAGGATGTTATGGTGATCAAGCATGAGAATTGTTTCTTATCCTTTCGTGCAATTGCTCCAATGTGGCTATCATCATCCAAACTGTTGTAGATTGGCTGCTCTATTTAAGCACAAAGAAGGAACGCTGCTTCTAATTAAACCAATGGAAGGCTGGTGTATTTGTTGTTGGAAGTATGGCATCACTCTCTAGATACTATTTGACTCGAAGGAGAACGACTGTGCAGAGTTTTTTTTTCTATTTGAAGAATCTGTATATACAATACAACAAATGTTTTAATGTAACAGCGTTGCATTTTGTGGGTTTATTTTTGTGTTGTTTTAAAATCAATTGAATCCTGCTGTTTCTCTCCAAATGTTATATGAAATGTCTTCCTCATGGGAAATTTCTGGCAATGTTTACTGTTGACTCTCCCCATGAAGAATTGAAAGAGTTAGGAGTGACTGAATAACTATGGGTTATCTGACGTCTTTGGTTCTGGATGGGAAAGAGATGCGAAAGTCCTGAAGATGTGATGAGGTGATTGGTGGTTTGAAGTTTCTGCATATGTTTGATTTATCTATTCTTTCTGACAATGGTGCATTTGACTTCATGCATACTCAAACCTATGAAAATCTGGGTCTCTATTGACATGTGCATAGATAGACGGGTGAATACTTTCAAGATGCATGCACACATATACACGTGAGAATGTGGGTTCATATGGATACATGCATACATGTGACATGCACGAGGAGAGAGGAGGAGGTTACAGTTGAATTCATGAATCTATACAGGTGGTTATATAGACATACCTACAGGTTGTGATTGATAGCTGCTGCATGGATGGGTGATTTATCACTCACATTGCAAGCATGCATATTTTAATGCAAAGAGAGAAACTTAACGGCAATTTTTCTTGATTTTTCATGGTTTATTACTGGTATTTTTTTTTGGCTTAATTTTTGCGCTTCTTCAGTTTGTCTGTCAACTCAAACAATCCAGAGCAATTTGTATCGGCTCATGTGATAGAACAGCACAGCTTTGGGATTTACATTGTCCTGGGAGAGCACAACAGATTTACTGGGATCATGAGGCAGATGTGAATTCAGTGCAATTCTTTCTGGATGGTCCTCTATTTGGGACACGATCTGAAGATGGCACATGCAGAATTTTCGATACCCGCACTGGTCATGAGCTGCAGCAATACAAACATCCTGATCAGATTGTAGAAGCAAACTCAATAGCATTTTCGCATTCTGGTCGTCTACTTTTTTTTTGCAGCATATTCGAATGCTGACTGTTATGTTTGGGACACATTAACAGCTAAGATAATTGCTAATATGAAGAACCTAACTCATGCTCATATACAACGCATAAGCTGCTTAGGATTTGCATCAGATGGAGCATTATGCACTGGAAGCTGGGATCAAACTCTAAAGATCTGGGCTAATGATCATCAGAAAAATGGAGTTTAATATGTGCTCTTTATAACGTGAGGATATTGTGGCATAGTTATAGAGATAAGCAACGTTCTGTATTGTATCAAGTTCTTTGACCCTATATTGTATCACTAATACCATTCAGTGAAAAGAAAATTTCGCTGCATCTACAAGTGCAATGTTGCTTGTCCTTTTCTTCTTAGGATGTAAAATCCTTTTCCTTCAGAGTGCTGTTTAAGTTAGCTTCCTTTGGACTTGTGTGAATTCTCGACCCTCCTTTGGCGAACCCGACGACAGCGCATAACGTAAATTGAAGATTGACAGCATAGAGGAGCGCCAAAGAAAGTGTATATATATACAGCAAGATTTGAAGAACTAGCGAAGTGAAGTAGAGAGAGAATCGTAGATGATACACAGAGGAGAACGAGAGACTGAGAGAAGACGCCATAGATCGCGTATGAGTGAAGAGAGAGTTAGAAGTTCTCAGAAGACGCCATAGATCGCGTATGTACAGATGAATAACACAAGCCTGAAGTGTCGGGTTTTTTCATCTGAAGAGAGATGGAAATAAGAAACTACTCACTGTAGGAGAGTTTCTGTAACTTGAGCAAGAAGAGGCCAAGTTTACTTGTACACATCTTCTCTAATCGAAAACACATGTTCATGTGGATGTCTGCGCGTAATCTTTACTTGTGTAGAATCTGAAGTTATTTCGTGTTACGGTAGAAAGTTCCGTTTCTCGTTTACTGTCACGACTTGTTACTAAACGTGCCTCAGTACCTTTTCTGTAAACGCATGTTTCGGTGAATAACAATTTACTCAGTAGACATATTTCAGTAATTTCTGGTCAGTTACAGTTTCTCAGAAAACAAGTTTTTCCGGTAGAACAACGAAGTATAACTCGCAGCAGAGTTCGAAGCTTTGTATGAGAGATAGCTCATCTTGTAGCTAGACGTCTCTACTTTAAGCTGGTCATAGTTTCCGGTGGAATGAAGATGTACACACAGTACAAAGGTTAACCGGAAAGTAGCATTTTAGAACTGTGAAGTTTCCAGAAGGAAGTTCATTCGGTGAAGGAAGCTCACACGCTACTTCCTTACTTCACATAAGTTCATCTGAAGCAATTATGAGCAGAACTAAGTTTATTTCGGTGAAGTTCCGGTACGACTACGGTGTCAGTCCAGTAACAGTCTGGTGAAGTTCCGGTGGAACTTGTGTCGCAGAATAACATAGTTAAAGCGACGTTAATTAGGCTGAGCTACTGTTGATTACAGAGGTGTTCTGAATCACTCTAGTTTAGCATTCTACTACGGTGGCGCGACAATTTCCGCAGGCCTAACAGAGTTCAAGCCTTGTCCCGAAACCCACCTTCAGGGCGAAAGTAATTCCGCAACAGTAGGCGTTAGAGCCGAAGTTTTTCGCCAACAATTGGTATCAGAGCAGGTTAATCTCCCAAGAATTGGTATAAGAGCCTAGAGTATTCTCTATCATGGTAGACCACGTCCAAATTGATAAACTGGACAGAGATAATTATCCCGCATGGGTAATGCGCATGGAAGCCTTACTTATGAGTAAGGACTTAATGATGTACGTGACCGGAGAAGAAAAGAAACCGACCTTCGAAGATGATAGTCAACCGGAAAAAGAAGAACTATACGCCCTAAAGTTGTGGCAGAAGAAAGATGCAACGGCAAGAGCCTACATCTACAACACTGTTTCAGATCATCTGCTACCGCACATTAGAAGTTTGGAGAAAGCGGAGGACATATGGAGTGCATTGGAAGATCACTTCCAAAATACTACGAAAGCTAGGAAGGCCAGCCTATGGTCCGAATTCACAACGTTCAAAAAGAAGCCGAGTCAAAGCATCAGTGACTACGTCACTAAAATGAAGGATCTAGCAGATAGTCTTGGGTCCATAAATGAAGAGGTCGAAGATCATAGATTGATAGCGCAAGTGCTCACAGGTTTGAGAGGAGATGAAAGGTGGAAACCTTTCGTACTCTCAACTGAACTTTCTTTAAATCATTTTGTACCAGAGTTAAATCAGTTGCTTGGTTTGATGCTCACATATGAGCAAGACCTGAAAGGAGACGCAGACAAAGGACATAGCTCTGCAATGTACATGAAGAACAAGAAGAAAGACAAAGGTAAGTCAAAAGACGAAGAAGAATCGAGCTCTGAGGCCTATTACGCAAGAGGGAAAGGCACTGGCAGAGGAAGAGCAAGAGGAAGAAGTAGTCAGAATACTAACAAGAAAGTCTGCTGGATTTGCGGACTAAGTAACCATCTGGCGCATGACTGTTGGCACAATCAACAAGGATCAAATCAAAGCCAGAACAGTAATAGCAGAGGTAGAAGCGGAAGATATCAAAGTAACTTCCAAAGAGGAAGACAAAACCAAAGAGGAGGCTACGGTAAAGGTGGGGTAAGAAGTTGGGGACAGAGCCAATCCTACAACACCACCTACAACAACTACGCAAATGACACACAGAATGAAAGTCATACATCATTGATGATGAACTCAATCAGCACATCAGAAAATGAAGACCTAAAGGTATTTTACATTGATTCTGGATGCTCTAATCATTTGTCAGGAAATATAGAACTAATGTCAGAACTAGAGAAAGGTAGTTCTAGTCACACTGTTCAAACAGGTGACAATACAAGACACAAAGTACAATCAATCGGAAAAGTGAAATGCAAAAATGGACCAGATTTGCTAACCAATGTTTTGTATGTTCCAACAATACCGAAAAATCTTATCAGTGTGGGACAGATAGTCGAAAAAGGTTTTCAGGTTAGATTTACAAACAAAGGAGTATTTGTAGAAGATCCCAAGAACGGATATTATCAGATCGTTTCTGGTAAGAAAGAAGGCAGACTCTTTACCTTAAGAGTACAAGGGAACATTGGCCAAGCACTGCTCACACATGATGAAAAGGTAATTACAGAACTTGATCTCTGGCACAAGAGATTAGGTCATTTTCACGAAAAAGGAATCAAAGCTATGATAGCGAATCAGTCTGTACTGGGATTACCAAACGTACAGAACCAACATATGATTCACAAATGCGAAGCCTGTCAAATGGGAAAAGCTCACAGGTTACCTTTCCAGAAGAAAGGATTCAAACATGACAGTGTGCTGGAACTCATACATACAGATGTATGGGGACCAACTAAAGAAGGATCAATCAGCGGATCAAGGTACTATGTTTTATTCATTGATGATGCAACAAGGTGGATAACTCTTTATGTTTTGAAGGAAAAGTCAGAAGTATTCGGAGCTTTCAGGCATTTTCATGCATATGCTGAAAGACTCACCGGACGAAAACTTAAAAGACTAAGGTCTGATGGAGGGGGAGAATACTTCTCCCAAGAATTCAATGACTATCTTTGGAATGCAGGTATTAAGAGAGAAATAACCTGCAGATATACAGCACAACAGAATGGTGTAGCAGAAAGGAGAAACCGAACTCTAGTCGAGTTTGCACGAGCTATGCTAAAAGAAAAAAATTGCCCAGATTATCTTTGGGCTGAAGCCGTAAACACAGCTACATACTTGGTAAACAGGTTACCATGTACAGCGTTAGAAGGAATGACCCCTTATGAAGCTTGGTGGGGAAAGAAGCCAACACTTGATCACTGCAAAGTGTTTGGATCAGTAGCGTATGCTTATGTACCGTCTCAACTGAGACATAAGCTTGAACCGAAAGCAGAGAAATATGTATTCGTCGGATATGACGAGAAACAGATGGGTTACAGGTTATGGAGTCCTCTAACCAAACATTTTACTGTTTCCAGAGATGTAACATTTGATGAACAGAAAAGTTGGTATGCAGATCAGAGTCATACAGCTGAAGAATTTGAAGAAGAGATAAAAGAGAAAGGTAAAACAATTGTTCAGATAAACAAAGATGAAGAGGCAAATACGTCCAGGACCGGAACAGGTATAAGGAACGAAGATGAAGACATGTACTCAGACACACACGAAGAATATGAGCTAAGAAGGTCAAACAGAGTAAGAAGACAACCGGAAAGATACTCGTATGATACATCATATATAAATCAACAAGATTATGCATATATGGTTAAAGAAGAGGAAGAGCCTCAAAGCTATGACGAAGCCAAAGGCAAGAAGCAATGGCAAGAAGCAATGAAAGAAGAATTCACCGCACTGGAAGAGAACAAGACATGGGAGCTTGTTCCTAAACCGAATGGTAAGAAAGTAATTGGAAATAAATGGGTGTTCAAAATAAAGAAACTTGCAGATGGAAGGATAGCCAAACATAAAGCGAGACTGGTTATCAAGGGCTATGCTCAGACGCAAGGCATAGACTATGACGAGACGTTCAGTCCGGTGGCAAAAATGTCAACCATAAGAACAGTAATTGCTATAGCAGCATCAAAAGGATGGAAGCTAAGTCAGCTAGATATAATGAATGCATTCCTGAATGGATATATATAAGATGAAGTCTATATGGAACAACCGGAAGGGTTTACAAGTTCCAGATACCCAAATTTTGTTTGCAGGTTAAGAAAAGCACTTTATGGACTGAAGCAAGCTCCAAGAGCTTGGAACTACAGACTTGTGAAATATCTCAATGAACTTGGATACCAAAGTTCGAAGGCAGATGCAAGTCTACTCATCAAAGGGACAGAAGAAGGAATGATCTACATTTGTATCTATGTAGATGACATAATAATTACAGGTACCTCAGATGCAGGAATCACAGAGGTAAAGAAACTGCTAGAAAAGGAATTCAAGATCAGTGACCTAGGAAAGTTATCATACTTTCTAGGAATGGAAATCTCATATACAGATCATGGTGTATATGTCACACAAGAAAGGTATCTCCTGAACTTACTGAAGAAGTTCAACATGGAGAATTGCAGAGAAGCTTCAACACCGCTTGAAGTAAACCATAAACTCAGCAAATATAGTGGTACAGAATTTAAAGATATGAAGAAGTATGAATCGTTAGTAGGAAGCTTAATATATGCTACGCTAACAAGACCGGATCTTAGTTTTCCGGTGGGAGTTCTCTCACAGTTTATGCATTGTCCGACAGAACAACACTGGGTTGCAGGACAAAGAGTTCTCAGATATATCAAAAGAACTATGAAAGAAGGATTATATTATCCTTTTACGTCAGATATAAATCTCAGAGCATATAGTGACTCAGATTGGGCAGGAAGTCAAGATGACCGAAGATCAACACACGGGTATATGATATACCTAGGAGATAAGCTGGTAAGCTGGTGTTCGAAGAAGCAACACACAGTAGCCTTATCATCAACAGAAGCAGAATACAAAGGACTGGTAGAAGCAGCAAAGGAAGTAATATGGATGCAGACTTTACTTAAAAGCATGGGTATAGATCAAGGTATACCAATTATACATGGAGATAATATGAGCTCGCTGTATCTTGCAGCGAATCCTGTGTTTCATGCAAGAACAAAGCACATAGAGATTCAGTATCATTTCCTAAGGGAAAAAGTAATGGAGAAAGAAATAGAAATAGTCTATACTCCTACGAAAGATCAGATTGCAGATATTCTGACAAAGAGCTTGGATGGAACAAAGACAAACAGATTCAAAGAGATGGCAGGTATAAAAGAATGGAAGATATATGAAAGACCGGAAGAGGTCAAATTAGTGATTGAGGGGGAGCTGTTAAGGAAACACTCACGAATTTGACGCAACAAACAAAGAGAAAACCAGAATCTTCCGGAAAATCTATGCACAGGTGTACAGTATGCGAAGTTAGTGCGCGGTGTGCGCATAACAGAGCAATTAACGGCGGCGGGCGCGTAAGGCGCGCATAACGTAAATTGAAGATTGACAGCACAGAGGAGCGCCAAAGAAAGTGTATATATATACAACAAGATTTGAAGAACTAGCGAAGCGAAGTAGAGAGAGAATCGTAGATGATACACAGAGGAGAACGAGAGACTGAGAGAAGACGCCATAGATCGCGTATGAGTGAAGAGAGAGTTAGAAGTTCTCAGAAGACGCCATAGATCGCGTATGTACAGATGAATAACACAAGCCTGAAGTGTTGGGTTTTTTCATCTGAAGAGAGATGGAAATAAGAAACTACTCACTGTAGGAGAGTTTCTGTAACTTGAGCAAGAAGAGGCCAAGTTTACTTGTACACATCTTCTCTAATCGAAAACACATGTTCATGTGGATGTCTGCGCGTAATCTTTACTTCTGTAGAATCTGAAGTTATTTCGTGTTACGGTAGAAAGTTCCGTTTCTCGTTTACTGTCACGACTTGTTACTAAACGTGCCTTAGTACCTTTTCTATAAACGCATGTTTCGGTGAATAACAATTTACTCAGTAGACATATTTCAGTAATTTCTGGTCAGTTACAGTTTCTCAGAAAACAAGTTTTTTCGGTAGAACAACGAAGTATAACTCGCAGCAGAGTTCGAAGCTTTGTATGAGAGATAGCTCATCTTGTAGCTAGACGTCTCTACTTTAAGCTGGTCACAGTTTCCGGTGGAATGAAGATGTACACACAGTACAAAGGTTAACCGGAAAGTAGCATTTTAGAACTGTGAAGTTTCCAGAAGGAAGTTCATTCGGTGAAGGAAGCTCACACGCTACTTCCTTACTTCACATAAGTTCATCTGAAGCAATTACGAGCAGAACTAAGTTTATTTCGGTGAAGTTCCGGTACGACTACGGTGTCAGTCCAGTAATAGTCTGGTGAAGTTCCGGTGGAACTTGTGTCGCAGAATAACACAGTTAAAGCGACGTTAATTAGGCTGAGCTACTGTTGATTACAGAGGTGTTCTGAATCACTCTAGTTTAGCATTCTACTACGGTGGCACGACAATTTCCGCAGGCCTAACAGAGTTCAAGCCTTGTCGCGAAACCCACCTTCAGGGCGAAAGTAATTCCGCAACAGTAGGCGTTAGAGCCGAAGTTTTTCGCCAACACTGCGGTCCCCCCATTAAGGTTCTATATGGAAACCATGAGATGACATAGGGCCTTTATTTTCACCTTGAATGGCAACCCAATGGCCCGAAAGTTTATGCCCTACCTAACCTAATGGCTAGGCTCACGTAGATCATCTATAACCATCAAAGGTCACACATAGACCTCATTTAACTTAGAATTTAGGGTTCCAAAAATGTTCGGGCTCTCACAATGGCTTCTCCTCATGATGGGGGCCTTACAACTTAGAGCACCCTGGATCATTTGTGGTCACTTGAGGATGGAGTATTGAGCATATCTAACACACCCCCCTCAATGTCCACCTTGTAGTGAACTACCTCCTTGGTCCAATCCTAGGCTTTGGAAAGTGTTGAAGAAGTTGCTCTCTCCCAAGAGCCTTTGTGAAGATGTCCGCTTTTTCTTTAGATGGACAATATCTTATCTCCACGACCCCATCCTCAATCAACTCATGGACATAGTGATACTGAATTTCTATGTGTTTGATACATGCATGGAACACAGGATCCTTGGTGATCACCATACAACTTTGGTTATCACACCTCAACTCTGTAGCCTCTTGTCCTTGTATTCCTATGTGCCATAGGATCCTCCTCAACCATTTTCTTCACATGTTGCAACACATGCAACTATGTACTCAGCTACAATAAAAGATAATGCTATTGGTGGTTGCTTCTTACTGATCCAAGAGAAGATCCTTGATCCTAAGGAAAAGCAATACCCAGAAACTACTTTTCTAGTATCAATATCCCCTGCCCAATTTGAGTCACAGTATCCGACCAAGGATGATTGTTAACCTCCAAATTAGCTCACAGAGTGCTATTTTGGTGCACACAACTAAATGTAATTACCTCTTAATTGGATCCTATTTTGGCTATGTATTACCCACTTCGATGAGAGATTTGGATATTATGACTAGTCCTATATTGATGAGCCTATTTACCTTTCATCATGGATGTAATGTTCCCTTGTGCTCCATTATCTATGGACCTTTGGCCAAGGTAAAATCGAGGCCCTCATTATACACCGGTTTGTAAGCCTTAAAGGCCACATGCCTTCTTGACTTTTCCAATTGACGCACATGAAGAAAATGTAAAAATCTATTGCATTTAATGAAAAGAGAAAAACGAGGGTGTTGGGGATTCGGGGACAAGAAGGAGTTTGAGGGTTTGTAGGAGAAAATGAAAAGACCAAAAGAGAAAATACACCTTGGAAGTTTCTGCCGTTTGATTACAGTAAGAAAAGTACAATGTTTGAAATACAAGATACACCAATACCTCTGTGCACAATCCCACAGAGTGCCCAATTACAAAATATCCAATATCCCAATGTCCTCTTGCTGCCGACCTCCTCTGCAACAGACCTCCACCTGCTTCAAGCTTCTCCTTGTGCACACCTTGCACCAAGCTTCCACAAAGGGGGAGGAGTGAATACCTGCTGTCGGCAAGCGTGCACTGCCAAAGGACCTTGAGATACTTGGGGGAACTATAGCTTAGCACTTCTCTGCACCAAAATCCCTGGTCACTCTCTATGCACCTTGCACTTCTACTTCTGTGCGACGTACTCTGGTGACTCTTGCACTTCTCTCTCTTGCTCTCTTTAGCCTATGCTCTCTTGCTTACTCTAACCTTGATCCAAGAATGGTTCTTCCTTGATTTTAGTGTGTCGATCACGTACGCTCCTAACTCCAAGTGAATCTTGGTGCTCACTTTGATGTCCCAAGATTGCTCTCACAAGTGGCAGCCAACTACTCACTGTTTTGTCCTGTAGTGACTTTAGTCTAAAACCAAAAATTTTAATGGGGGCCACACTTTCACCTGTGCGTACACTTTGCCGCTTCACATGCCTTCACATTTCCTTTTAATTCTTCACTTTTGCACATAAGGGGGGGTTCACCTGAACCTTCCAAAACACTTTAAAACACACTTTGAGCCTTAGGGAAATTAGAGAAAATACCTCTGCAACCTGCAACCCACTTTCTCCGATTTACCCTTTGTGGACAATTACTTATGCACCACCTGTGCACTTTGACACCTGCACTTTGACTTTGCACCTATTGACTTTGACCTTTGACCTTGTAGACTTTGACCAGTTGACTTTGACCGTTGACTTTGACTGCAGTTGACTTTGACCAACATGACTTTTATGGGCTCAATAGTTGCCCACCACCTAATGTGCTCTCCGTCCCGGAGAGCTATAGCTAAAACTTTGAAGAGCCGCAAAAACTTGAATAGGACATCTGAGCAGCAACCAATTCCACCAAAAGCAGGAGAGAACAAGCACCAGAGAAGAACCAAAATTGGGATTTTGGAATGGAAAAGCAAAAAAGGGGGGCAATGGGAGGGTAGAAAGGAAGGGGAAGGGAGGGCTGAGGGTGCGAAGATGGATGGGGTAGGGAGGGGAAAGGATGTGGCTGGGCATATTGGTAAAGGGAGGGATTGGGAGTAGGAAGCAGGGGTCGGGAGGAGGCTAAAATGATCAAATGGGAGGGCTCCGAATCAGGGGTCGGGAGGAGGCTAAAATGATCAAATCGGAGGGCTACAGAGGGTACATATGGGATATTATTAAACATAAGGGAAGACAAGGTGAGAATAGACCATTTGGATAATGTGGGTAAATAAAAACATGGGAGAATTGTGTTCAAATAGTGAGGGTTTTGACCAAAACTCAGATAAAATGTTGGAATTTGGAAAAATAAAGCCAAAAACGGAGGCCAGAGATGCCAAAAAACATGAAAATGACTCCTTTTTTGTAAAAAACGGCCAACCGAGGCACAATTCAGAGCCAAAAGCTTCAAGCCATAAATAATAAAAAAAATATAAGTAATAATAAAAAAAATGGATATCAAATTATTATTATTATTATTATTATTATTATTATTATTATTATTATTATTTTAATTAGGAAAGAAATTCGAACGCCTAAATAATAAAAAATAAATAAAAGGAAAATAAATAAAGAAAATAAATAATGAAATAAAATAAAAAATAAAAATAATAATAAAATAATAAAAAAATAAAAGAGAGGGGGGGGGGTTGGGGTGTGTTGAGCGGGGTTGGGGTGTGTCGAGCGGGGTTGGGAGGGGGGGGGTTGGGGTGTGTTGAGGGGGGTTGGGGTGTAATAAATAAAGAAAATAAATAATGAAATAAAATAAAAAATAAAAATAATAATAAAAAAATAAAAGAGGGGGGGGGGGGGTTGGGGTGTGTCGAGCGGGGTTGGGAGGGGGGGGGTTGGGGTGTGTTGGGCGGGGTTGGGAGGGGGGGGGTTGGGGTGTGTTGAGCGGGGTTGGGGTGTGATAAATAAAGAAAATAAATAATGAAATAAATTAAAAAATAAAAATAATAAAAAAATAATAATAATAATAATAATAAAAATAAAAGAGGGGGGGGTGCTGGATTGAGAGGGGGGGTGTGTGTTGTGTGAGGGGGGGTGCCGAGCGGGGTCGGTAGGGGGGGGGGGCGCTGGATTGAGAGGGGGGGGGGAAGTGTTGTAGTGAGAGGGGGGGGGGTGTGTTGTGTGAGGGGGTGCCGAGCGGGGTCGGGAGGGGGGGGGGGGCGTTGTATGGAGAGGGGGGGGGTGTGTTGTGTGAGGGGGTGTCGAGCGGGGTCGGGAGGGGGGGGGCGCTGGATTGAGAGGGGGGGGGTGTGTTGGGTGATGAGGGGGGGGGGGGGTGGGTTGTGTGAGGGGGTGCCGAGCGGGGTCGGGAGGGGGGGGCGCTGTATGGAGAGGGGGGGGTGTGTTGTGTGAGGGGGTGTCGAGCAGGGTCGGGAGGGGGGGGGCGCTGGATTGAGAGGGGGGGGGTGTGTTGTGTGAGGGGGTGTCGAGCGGGGTCGGGAGGGGGGGGGGCGCTGGATTGAGAGGGGGGGGGTGTGTTGTGTGAGGGGGTGTCGAGCGGGGTCGGGAGGGGGGGGGGGCGCTGGATTGAGAGGGGGGGGGGTGAGTGGTGTGTTGTGTGAGGGGAGTGCCGAGCGGGGTCGGGAGGGGGGGGGGGGCGCTGTAGTGAGAGGGGGGGGGGGGGTGTGTTGTGTGAGGGGGTGCCGAGCGGGGTCGGGAGGGGGGGCGCTGGGGTGTGATGAGGGGGGGGGGGGGTTGTGGTGAGCGGGGTCGGGAGGGGGGGCGCTGGGGTGTGATGAGGGGGGGGGGGGGGGCGGGGGGGCGGGCGGGGGGGGCGGGCGGGCGGGCGGGGGGGCGGGCGGGGGGGGCGGGCGGGCGGGCGGGGGGGCGGGCGGGCGGGCGGGGGGGGGCGGTCGGGGGCTTTTTTTTTTTTTTTTTTTTTTTTTTTTTTGGGAACCCGCAAATTCCCTAGGGGGCTTTTTTTTTTTTTTTTTTTTTTTGAAATAGCCCAATTTAGAGAAAAATCAAGGAAAAATCTGAAAAAAATGCCAAAAATTGGCCAAAAAATTCTAAAAAAATTATGAAAAAATTCTGATGAAATTTTCTACATGTTGAGCCTAAAAGCCTTCATCAAACCACAGAGACCCTCCATTTATTCCTCAAATTGGGCAATAAAAAGACACATGAAAAAGGCGAAAATACTAGAAAAAGTCCAAAAAAATGCCTGAAAAAATCTGAAAAATTTCTAAAAAATTCCAAAATTTGTGCCTTTGCAAAGTGGATGAAATGACTGCTAAATTTGCTAAAACCTCAAGAAACAAGCATGAAATGGATAAGAAAACTACTAAAACTTAAGAAAAAATGACGAGAAAAGACTATGTACAACCTGGACAATTTTTGCAGGTTCCAGGTGATCCATAAAACTTCAGTTGGCTTGATAATAGGCCTTGAGCCTTGTATTGTTGACTGAGAGAGACTCCTCCATAATCTGCATTTGTACTGCACTTCATTGCTTTAGTCTTCTCCTGGGGCACCCTGGCCATCTGAGAGGGGTACCCTAAATCCTTCATTAGAATGTTATCTCCTCCAGCAACTTTATGATATGATTTGCAAAATTTTAATTTTACTACTCCGGCTTCTTCATCCAGTGGAACCCTATGTTCCCAAATACTGGCAGTAGCAACTTCCACATTCTTGTAAAGCCCTGCACTTGCTACCATAAGAATTGAAATAACAGATGATAGCCATACCAGAATCCATAAAAAAGTGGCCATTGATATATGAATTTGAGTAGCTTTATCACTGCTGCATGTAAGGACTTTGCTTTTCTTTGCTTTGCTATGGCCTTTGACTGCTACTGTTTCAACCTGAGTGATTTCCTCTTTTTCTTCATATGCTTTTTCTATACATGAGTTTGGAAAAATTCCATAGCAGGAGGATGGGTCTTCTGCATGGAGCCAAGCCAACATGTTTTCATCTTCATATAAATCTGCTCTTTCAAATAGGTCTGCTTCTGGGTTGTCCACCACTTCTTCTTCCATACAAATACCGATTGTCTGCATCATGCTAGTATTTTTCTGATTATCTGGGCCTTCTTCTAAAATTATCTGCTGCAACTCTTTTCCCTCTTGCTTTACCCACATTGTGTCCTTGCCCCAATCATGCAGCACATTGGCATGCCTTAACCAAGGTCTCCCAATTAACAGTGGGAAGCTTCCTTCTACCTGTGGCAGCCTTAAAACAACAAAGTCCAAGTTAAAGATAGTACCTTGTATCCTCACTGGGACTCCAGGAACCACTCCCATAGGCCTTACTATGCTTTGGTCTGCCATTGTTACAGTGAAGTTGGCAGGTTGTGAAGGGTATAGTCCAATCTTTTTCATGGTATATTCAGGCATCAAGTTAATGCCAGAACCACCATCCACAATAACTCCTTGAAACTCATGACCTTTAATAGAAATGGTTAGCCGAGGGCTCCTGTAATCTGTGAGGGGTGCTTCCCCTGCATATTTATCTTTATGCATAACAGCAGCTTTTGCCATTAAGCTTGTTGTGGACATTTCATCAATTATCTGCAAGAGTTCTGACCTGAACTTCCCATCAATCCTTATTAAATCAAAAATACTAACCTCCTTTTTCATGGACTTGAGCAGTCTGGAGGCTTCTGATTCCTTAAGAGCTTGGGCTCCATTTGACTTATCCAACTCCTCATGAGCCCTGCTGAATGCATGTCCAATGGCATCACTGGTACCTGTGCAATTTTCCTTTTGCCTTGTGTCTGCACTTGTGGTGGCTTGGTCTTCAGACACACCTTTGTCTCTGTTTAATCCATTAATCAATGATTCTTGACCCATGGAGCATTCCCCTTGCTTCTTGTCTGCACAGTAAAAGAGTCAATTTCCTCTAACTGCACCACCCTGGTAGATGGTGATGGCACCTTAACTTGATTTGCCATTTCTTCTTCCTGCACGGAAATCATTTGAATGTGGGGCCCAGATGAAGAGGCTTGATTCTTAGGACAACAAATTGTGTAGTGGTCTCTGGCCTCTGGGCAGTTTTTGCAAGGGGGAGCATTTTCTAGTAGGGTGCACCTACTTTGATAGTGCCCACATTCCCCACATCTGAAACAAATAATTGGCCTTCTAGGCCCATTTCCAAAATTATCCCTCTGTCTAGGGTTATAAGTGTTACCTTGATTTTGTGCAGCCATCACATTTGTGGTTGTTGGGGGTCCTCCTTGGGTCCAGTATGTCGTTGCAGACATTCCCCTTGATTGGCATTCATGGGCCTCATGGCCAACCTTCCTGCATAATTGGCAAGTTACACTTAACAGAGGACACTCACTTACTATATGCCCTTGTTTGCTGCACATGGAACACCAAAGACCACCCTTGATGCCCCCTCCTTTGAGCTCCTGCAACTCCTGTCGAAGCTGAGCTAATTCCTCTGCTTGGGCCTCCTCTTCCTTTTGAAGCTTGAGTGCTTCAATCTCCCTTCTCAATTGAGCCACAGCAGTCTCCTCCTCTTTGTAGGGCTTATTTCTCTTTAAGCCCTCCAACTCCCTCCTCAGCTGGGTCACTGGATCCTCCATCTCTGTACCATATGTTGGTGGTGAAGAAGTTGTCCCATATTGGTGCCTTATTTGCTCCAGTCTTGTAGCCGTGGTGATGAACTCCTCTATGGAGGCTGTAGGTAGCACTAACTCTTTTATTTTGCATTGGGTGACCACAGGTAAGGGTTTGGCTAACCACTTCTTGACAAAGAAGTCGTGTGGTGGATCCGGTAGTTTAGCCATTAATGCTTTGGCCCTGGTCACGAATTCGGGGAACTTCTCTCCTGGACCCAACTTTAAGTTTTCCAATTCTTCTATAATGATCTCAGCCGTGTTGCCATGCTGAAATTGATTCTTAAAGGCCTCTTTCATCAAATCCCAAGAGGTAAAGTGATTTTCAGCAAACTGGCTAAACCACTTGTCTGCCAGACCCTCCAATGTGGCGGGGAAGAGTATCAAGAAAGCATCTTCCCTACCCATTAGTCCCCTAGTCTTACATAATGAAAGAAATCGCTGAATGTGCTCATCTGGGTCCTCATGGGCTAAACCTCTGAAGGAGGGGAATTTTATGTTTAACCTGGAGAGCAAGATTTCTAGGTCCACCTGTCCTGCCATGCTTCCTACCGAGGAAGTCGATGAAAGTGGACTCGATGATCTTCGGTTCGTCTTTCTTCTTGTCTGCTTGCACTTGATTCTCAAGGTTTGTGACCGGGTCGCGGTCATGAGCTATTCATAGTGCACTTAAAATGAGACCTTGATAGAAGGATGTACCTTTTGGCCCACTGGAGTAATGTAGTCGACACTGGAATGTTGTCCTCCAATGGCAATATATAGTCTCCTATGCTCAAAGCTCCTTGGAAGTCCCACCGGGCGTGCCAAATTTGTTGGGGATTCGGGGACAAGAAGGAGTTTGAGGGTTTGTAGGAGAAAATGAAAAGAACAAAAGAGAAAATACACCTTGGAAGTTTCTGCCGTTTGATTACAGTAAGAAAAGTACAATGTTTGAAATACAAGATACACCAATACCTCTGTGCACAATCCCACAGAGTGCCCAATTACAAAATATCCAATATCCCAATGTCCTCTTGCTGCCGACCTCCTCTGCAACAGACCTCCACCTGCTTCAAGCTTCTCCTTGTGCACACCTTGCACCAAGCTTCCACAAAGGGGGAGGAGTGAATACCTGCTGTCGGCAAGCGTGCACTGCCAAAGGACCTTGAGATACTTGGGGGAACTATAGCTTAGCACTTCTCTGCACCAAAATCCCTGGTCACTCTCTATGCACCTTGCACTTCTACTTCTGTGCGACGTACTCTGGTGACTCTTGCACTTCTCTCTCTTGCTCTCTTTAGCCTATGCTCTCTTGCTTACTCTAACCTTGATCCAAGAATGGTTCTTCCTTGATTTTAGTGTGTCGATCACGTACGCTCCTAACTCCAAGTGAATCTTGGTGCTCACTTTGATGTCCCAAGATTGCTCTCACAAGTGGCAGCCAACTACTCACTGTTTTGTCCTGTAGTGACTTTAGTCTAAAACCAAAAATTTTAATGGGGGCCACACTTTCACCTGTGCGTACACTTTGCCGCTTCACATGCCTTCACATTTCCTTTTAATTCTTCACTTTTGCACATAAGGGGGGGTTCACCTGAACCTTCCAAAACACTTTAAAACACACTTTGAGCCTTAGGGAAATTAGAGAAAATACCTCTGCAACCTGCAACCCACTTTCTCCGATTTACCCTTTGTGGACAATTACTTATGCACCACCTGTGCACTTTGACACCTGCACTTTGACTTTGCACCTATTGACTTTGACCTTTGACCTTGTAGACTTTGACTAGTTGACTTTGACCGTTGACTTTGACTGCAGTTGACTTTGACCAACATGACTTTTATGGGCTCAACAGAGGGATCTGACAGGAGCATATGGGGGGTGTTGAACATTTCGCATGCATCATGGGAGGCTCTTTTTTGGGGGAAAGAGGGGGTTTCATTACCCTTCTTCGACGGTGACCCGAGGGGGGGGGGGAGTCTCGCTCCCCCCATGCTCCCTTTTCCAAGAGGCATGGCAGCAGGAATTGCTGCAGACATTGAGACTCTTACACTTTAGGAGGAGATCAATCAATTTTTGAGCCTCATCATGAGCACGTTCTACAATAACAAGGAGCTTCTTCTCTAAGAGTTGATCAGTAATGCATCCGATGCACTGGATAAGATACTGTTTTGAGAGTTTGACTAACAAGAGAAAGTTAGATGTGCAGCCTGAGCTTTTCATTCAGATCGTTCTTGACAAATCAACAAATACTCTTACGATCATTGACAAAGGTATTGATAACCTAGTAAACAATCTCAGTACAATCACTAGCTTTGCAGGTCGCCTTCTTGAAGCTTGTTCAATTCAGCATGCTCAGAAATGAGGATCTCATAAATGTTATTCTAAACGCTTTCACAACCCAATTTGTACCAGGGGAGGAGTTATTATGTGCAAAGGAAAATAGCACTAAACCATGCAAAGTCTTGCAAGTGCTAAAAGGTGAACATCCTAATGAGAGCTACAGTTATGAAGTGGAATTCATGGACACTGAAGGGACTGTTATTGGGACCTCGATAGAGTCAACCAATAGCTTAGTTCATAAGAAGGCTCCTTTTACCGGGGCAATATTGAGTTCTTCATTAGGGAATCTGTCAACTTGGGAGACAAGCTATCATGTTAGGTGATAATCCTCTAAAGGCTCTCGATTATGCAAGCAGAGCAGCAAAGTCATATGAAGTTGCAACTCATGGAAAGCCTAGCCTTGATCTTGCAGCGATGCACTATACAATGGGTGGACCCGAGGATGATGTATCTGTCCTCCGGCATTTACTCGTAGCTACTGATATTGAAGGAGGAGATCAAGATCATGCTCTTGTTGCATTTTCAGGGAACATGCAACTTGGTGACACCTACTCTCCGCTGGGAAGAGGTGATGATGCACTTGCTGCATATCATGTAGGAGTGGAAGTACAAAAGAAGGCACTTGGAGAAATGTACCCTCACGTTGGTGAAACAATGCGCTTTGTGGCAGAAGCATACACTCAGACAATGTAGTTTGATAAGCCAAAGTAACTTTGTCAGCATGCCTTAGATATCCATAAGGAGCACAATGCTCCAGCCTCTCTTGAAGAGGCTCATGGGTTTAATCTGTAATGGTAAGGGAGAACATGAAGCTACCATGGAACATCTTGTGCGGGATCAACATGGCATTGATTGCAAACGAGAAGGATGGTGATGTAGCTTCCGTTGATACAAGCTTTGGTGATACAAAGGCTTCTTTGGGAAGATTTGAAGAAGTTGTGTTTTCTTATCAGAAGGCACTTACAATATTTAAAGCTTCCAAAGGAGAAAATATTGTTCCAGTTGCATCTGCTTATGTAAGCCTGGCTGAGCTCTACATGAAGACCATTAAATTTAGGGAATGTAAGGCATATTGTGATAGTATATTATGGATCTACAACAAGCCATGCATTTTTTCTTTGGATGAGGTCGCTAATGGGCTCAGAGAATTAGCTGTTGTCTTTGAAGACATAAATGGACAGGCCAAAGCACTCTCTTTGTTGAAGAAAGTCCTAACCATTCTGGATACTACCCCAGGCCAGCAAGGCTCTATAGCAGATGATTAAGCATAGATAGGAGTACTAAGCTACATGTGTGGAGAATATGTGGATGCACTGAGTTCTTTAAGTAATGTTGTGTCGAAGCTAAGGGGAAGTGCAGAGAGAACATGAGCATTGTTCTATATGATGTTGAATAAGATGTGCCTCTGTTGTTCGCATCTTTCAGAGGTTAAAATGGTTGCACAATTGTTTAAAGAATCAAGGAGTGATTTGGAACAAGGACAAAGACCTAGATGAAGACAGTTCATGTGTTTCCGTGTACAAAGATCCTTGTGTTATAAGTTACAGTGACTTAACGACTTGACATTGAAGACAATGCCCCACTTTGGGTTGCTCCACCATCCAGATGGTGTGGCAGATCCTGTCAGTAATGCCCAAGAATATGGAAAGATGTTAAGTGATTGGAAGTTTCCCAATTCCCATATTAAAAGCCTAACCAACATAATGCTCAAAAACAAGCAGAGTTCGCTGTTTGAACAAGTGTGGAGATATGAGAGTTGTGGTGAATAGACACGCAAGGGTGATTTGAGTTGCTCATCAGATGTTGCTCAAGGCTCAACTTGTAGAAGACTGTCTGTTGAGATTTCTATCTTGAAGAAAGAGAAAGAGCTTATCTTGAATGCTAAGAAAAGAGCATCTTAGAAAGTTTCAGCCTAGTTGGACTCAGATCATTTGCATCGACTTTAGGCTACTTGAGACAACATTGATACCAAATATGTGTTCTTATGATATTCAATGTTGTTGACTGTATGACATATAAAGAGATTGAGTCAGCAACTGATGTTCCTTTAACAGACTTGAGAAGAAATCCCTAGTTGTTAAATTGTGTAAAAAGTAACATAGTTTTACAAACGAGCCGAATGGGCATTTCAACATCATACGTGAAAGTTGTGAGTTCTTGCATCTGTTTTTCCTTCTGTGCATGCTCAGTTTTCGGACAGTCTCATTCTATTGATGAGTGTGCTTCTCATTGTGAACATGTGCCAAAAGTTGTGGTATCATTGATTACTGGCTTGTTTGCAATCCTCAGAATCTGCAAGAGGCAGGAGTTTCCTTCAAAGTGCATCTTAATGTATGAAGAATCAAACGATTTCTATTTGTTCATCAACTTGGAATTATTTCATGATGAAGAAGTTAAAACAACAATAAAATTAGCAGTCAAGCAAACATTTTCCTTGGGCTATAGGACTCAACAATGATCCTTCTTCATAAAGAATACCATAATCAATGGTTGCTTTCACATACCTGAGTATCCTTATGCTTGCCTTCCAATGAGTTTGGAGAGGCTTATTAGAGAACCTATTCACTACTCCAATAGAATAAGAGATATCTGGTATGCTATTGCACAAGTAGATGAGACTTCCAAATAATTTCCTGTATCTTCCAATATCCACTCCAGGTGAAGTATCTTCAATAGTGAATTTTATGACCTCCATAGGTGTAAAAATTTCCTTGAAATCCTCCATGTCAAATGCCTTCAATATCTGTCTTCCATGCTTTTGTAGAGAGATGAAAATCTTCCTTGGTTCTTGCCAAACTTCAAGTCCTAACAAATAATGCATTAAGCCCAAGTTTTTCATTTCAAATTCTGATCTTAGGGCATCTTTCGTTCGTTGAAGAAGAGCATCATCATTTCTTGTAATCATAAGGTCATCTAAATAGACTAGAAGCACAATTGTCTTCCCTCCTCTCTTTAGAACATACAAGTTAGCATCAGAAGCACATCTTTTGAAACCTAGATCCAAGAGATACTTATCTATCTGTTGGTACCCAGCTCAAGGGGCTTGTTTAAGCCCGTATAATGCCATCTTTCGCTTAAATACCTTGTTGTCTAAATGGGGAGCCTCAAACCTTGGTGGCTGAGACACATATACCTCCTCCTTGAGATCTCCATTCAAGAATGTTGATTTGGCATCCATGTGAGAGACTGGTCAACACTTATGTGTAGCCATAGCTAGTACTACTCGGATAGTAGTCATTCGTGCAGTGGGGGCAAATGATTCACAAAAATCAATGCCTTCAACTTGTGAGTAGCCTTGTGCAAGAAGTCTTGCTTTGTACTTTTCTAGAGTACCATTAGCCTTGTACATTAGCTTCCAGAACCACTTGGTGCCAATGACTTTATGCTTAGAAGGTCGATCCACTAGCTCCCAAGTTCCATTCTTCATGATATTGTTGTATTCTGTTTGCATGGCAACCCTCCAATTCATATCGTGGAGTGCCTCTTCCACATTAGTTGGTTCCTTTGCTTCTTGAATGCAATCAGCCATCAAGGATGTGTTTAGAATATGGGTGCTTGCCCGTGTTTGTTGCTCTGTTCTCTATGATCGTCGGGATCCATCAGCAACCTATTCTAGTGACTATGGGATGGAGTCTGCAGAATCATAGAGCTACTTCACCCAATGTGGCAATGGCTTTTCCACTTGGGTGTGGGTAGTCTGGTGACTTTCAGACTCATCATCTAAAGATGATGCTTCCTTCTCTTGTGTAGAAGGGATAGCTCTTGGGCCAGGTTCATAGTGGATTGTCCCTTTGCGTGATGATAAATTGGAAGCTCTCTTTTCCTCCTCCACTACATGTGGCAGCTCCTCCTTACACACCACACCATGACTCACCATAATCTTCTTAGCCTCAAGGTCATAAAGCTTATAAGCATTCTTATCTTCATTGCACCCTAGGAAGATATATTTGATGCTTTTTGGTTGAATCTTGTTTCTCTCCCTATGTACAACATGTAAATAACATTCACTTCCAAATAGTTTGAAATGGGAAACAAAGGATTTTTAGCAGTGTAGGCTTCTTGTGGAGTCTTTCCATCAAGTGCCTTGGTGTAGCTTCGATTCAAGATGTAGATAGTAGTGTTGACGTCCTTTGCCCAAAATTGATTAGTCAAACTCTTTCCTTTCAACATGCACCTTGCCATCTCCATGATGGTTTGATTCCGACGTTTTGCAACACCATTTTTTGATGTAAACTCACACCGCCGTTTGTCCTGAATTTCTTCATCTTCTTCCATGTTTCAGTTTCAACAAGCTGAAGCCATTCTTTGAACTTACCAAAAGCTTGAGACTTATCGAAAAGGAGGTACACCCACATCTTCCTGCTATAGTCCTCCACAAGTAACATGAAGTAGAAAGATCCGCCCAAGGCCTGTGTAGGTAGGCATTTTTCCACACAAGTTAGCATGCACCAACTCTAGACGATAGCTTGCCCTATTCTTGTTTTCTTGTGGAAACGCCTCCCTCTCTTGCTTTCCCATCATACAAGCTTCACATGGTTCCTTCATTTATGCAGTCGATGGTAGGTGTGCAGACATTCCCTATGATGCACAAAATAGGCTTTTTTTAGGTTGAGCTAGGATCTTCCCTTTCTTCTGCACAAAGAGAGAGAGAGAAACCACTTTTCACCTCATTAAATCCGTCCATCTTTATGAATAAAAAAATGATTTTTTTGAAAAAGTCTCTTTTTCAGCTATTCTTTATTCAAAATGGCCCATACTTTTATGTATATGTCAGAAGTTACCTTTTTTAGTATTTTTTAATAAGAAGTACTTTAAAGAAACATACTTTACAAAATCCCTCCAAAAGTTAAGTGCCACATCATCAAACTCGTAACTTTGGTTTCCCCAAAACATGAATTTTTGAAAAAAACTTATTTTCCCTCTTACACACTGAAAAAATTCATTTTGACCTATCTACATACCAAAATACACTTTTTTTCTTGCACACAACTACTGTACAAGCCGTTCCAACCATCTTTGTGCTTCTTCCTATTCAGTGCTGGAGTTTTGGAACAGCATGGTGCTCACATGTATTATGAACATGAGATTAGAACTAACATGTGCTCCTCACTCAAAGAGTGTACATGTTCATGTTCCAATAGAATTTGCACCAACAATTAGAGGTAGCGATAACAAAGATTCTCAAAATTAACCACGTGTAGCTGGAGAGAAGAATATTGATCTTTGGGTCAATGGTGCTTTGTATCCCTTAGATCCAATGTCTAATGTTCATCCTAGATTCCATAGTATCTCCACATTTCTACAATTCCTTGGTACTAGTGAAGATGGACTGCTAAGCTATTGCAAGCCATTGTCTAACCATTATACACCTATAGAAAATTATTGGATGCAACAATGTCATCACAACCATTTCAAGATACACACTTTACAAAGTGCTATACACACTTTAGAAAGTGCTATCAAATCGTTGGATGAGCAGAATAATAGACTCCAACAAGATGCCGAAGAAAAGGAGAGCGCAATTACAAAGTTAAAAGCCAATCTTACACAACTAAAAGAGACTCCACATGGGATAAGATATAGGAAACGACCATTATCATCCTTTCAAGCTCTTTCAACTCGTGATGAATCACGGAAGTGACGTGTTTATGCACTTGAGTTTGTGGTTCGCTTGTTTATTTATGTTAAAATACTTTTAGATTGAGTTTCTTATTGTGTAGGCCATTTGTTGAAGATGCTGGTGCTTCCTCAACAATGGAGGATCAATTGAATTTTTCTCAATTCTTTTCTTCGCAACAAACACGTGCTTAGGATTTTGGATCCACGAATAGGAAATCACATCAAAACCCAAGTGATTAAAGATCTTGTAGGCAACTTAGAAGATATTATTAGTCCTAGTGAGGTACAGATGGTATGTGGTGAAGCAGGTATTAGTACTAGAGCATACACTGCATTGTACAATCTTTTGAAGCAGGCTCTACAAATAAAGGTATTTTGCAAAGCATTTTTCCACGCCCTTACAAGGTATCTCTGAAGAGGAAGATGACCAATGAGGATGTAGCCAATACTCTTAGCAATTACTTGCATATAGAAGATGTTATGCCTGCATCCATTTATCATTCATGTACATCAAACAAAGAGTTGAAAAACTCATATAGAAAGGGATTCATCTACACAAAGTATAACAATATATTAGTTTATTTGTAGACACTTCAAAAGGACATGATTAAATTTTACAAATCCACAATTCAAGGTATATCCATTGTTGTGATAATGACATTCATAGTATTTTTATTAATTTAATGTTTGTTGTTTGATGTAGATTGTGGTTCCAAACTCATTTTTGTATTGAAGCTAGACGAATGTCAAATTATAAAGGTAGGACATATGGAGGGACTTAGTATGACACTCATGACACAAAGCTATGGCCCATGCCATTATTGATGAAAGGGAACAATCTACCCATCACTTTACATATAGTGCCGAACCCGAGAAAGATATATGGTGGTTAGGTGCTATTGAAGTACCTAAAGAATCCAATGTTATTCTTACATGGATTTTCAATAGGACCCCATGGATCACGCAGGTGATAACTTCTCAAATTCATGGTGCCAAAATGACTATAGAAGGCCTAGGTGATTTTGAAGTAGAGTGGCACTTAGGTGGAGACTTAAAGACTATCAAATGCATGTAAAGGTGATAACTTCTCAAAATGACTATAGAAGGCCTAGGTGATTTTGAAGTAAAATGGCACTTACATGGATACTTAAAGACTATCAAATCCATGTTCGGGTGCAAACAAGGTGCATCTGCTTTCTATCCTTGTCCATATTGCACACAAGGTTATAAACGAACAAAGAGAAAAGAAAACAAAATAGATGATTTAGCTGATGACACAGATGCATCTCCATCTACTGAATGGGATATACTTTTAATGAGGTGTTCCATGTTAGGTACACCTAATTGTGACATGTCAGATAAGGATTGGAATCCCATTATTCCATTCCCTTTAGTCAATGTCCATTTTTGCACCTTGCATGCCTTCATGAGAATTTTCAATAGACTATTGAAGCTCCATACAGAATATGTATTTGCCATGAAGCCAATTGATAAATCTATTCAAGCTATAAAGAAATTGGAGGAACTAATTAGTTCAATTGATTGTCATAGTGGGAATGTAACCATAGTTGTTAAGAAAGTTGGAGAATCTCAAGGTAGTTTACACAAGTGTCAATGACAAAGAATAAAGCAAGATTTTTTTTAGAAGAGGTACTAGCACTCAAACTAATGAACATTATGAGTTGTGCAAAAGACCTATGCATGATAACAATAGACAATGACTCTCAAGTTGATCTTTGTAATAAGAGAAAGAAGGTTTGGTCAAGCTTTGATATGTTGGTAGTCTTAATGGGTTTGATAAGGTCTAGTGCTATTGAACGTCAACTGTTTCAACCACTACAAGAAATAGAGGGGTGTAGTGACGCCCCCGATTTGAAAAAAAAAACGGGATTCATTGCTTATGCGACTCTAACATTAGATAAGCGATGGTCCTATTTTTTGGTTTTTTTCTTTTTACGAGCCTTCATCACATAAGTGATGGTAGCATCGATTTTGCAATGCTAAGATTCTGTGTCCCAAATAGCATCGCTAACTAGTGATGTTATTTGTGACATTATTTGCAACATGGCTGCGAGGTTTTAGCATCGCATAAGCGACGTCCTATGTTCCAGAGCATTGCATAAGCGACGCTCTAGAATGCTAAAACATTTCGATTTCTCTCAGCACATTTGTGTCGAGATTTGGACGTGAGAGAGAGAGAGAGAGAGAGAGAGAGCAAGGATTTATCATTGAAGCCATGTATGCATGTGCACACACATACACACACATACATATGCATACACACACACATATACACACATAGACACACACACACATACACATCAACACACACACACATACACACACATACACACATAATGATGCATACACACACATATACATGCATAGACACACACATACATGCACACACACATGCACACACACATATATGCATACACACACATATGCATACATAATGCACATGCATACATACACATACATAATGCATACACATACATAATGCATACACACACATATGCATACATAATGCATACAAACACATACACACGCATATGCATATATACATGCATACACATAGAGACATAGAGACATAGACACATACACACACACAGACACATACACACATAAACACATACACACTCATAGACACACACAAATACACATAGACTCAAACACACATACACACACACATACACAAATAGACACATACACACATAATGATGCATACACACACATACACATGCATACACACATACACAAACACATTTACAAACACATACACACACACACATACACACACATACACACATACACACACATATATGCATACACACACATAGAGAGACATGCACACACATACACATACATGCATACATATGCATGCATAATGCACATGCATACATACACATACATAATGCATACACACATATGCATACATAATGCATACACACACATACACACACATATGCATACATACATGCATACACATAGACACATACGCACACATAGACACATACACACACATAAACACATACACACTCATAGACACACACATACACATAGACACACACACACATACACACACATATACACGCACACATACAAACATAGACACATACACACATACACATGCATACACACATAGACACATACAGACACATAGACACATACACACACATAGACACATACACACACATAAACACATACACACTCATAGACACACACACATACACATAGACACCCACACACATACACACACACATACACACACACATACACACATAGACACATACACACATAATGATGCATACACAGATACACATGCATACACACATACACTCACATACACACACATATATGCATACACACACATACACATACATGCATACATAATGCATATGCATATGCATACATACATACACACACATATGCATACATAATGCACATGCATACATACACACACATATGCATACATAATGCATACACACACATACACACACATATGCATACATAATGCACATGCATATGCATACATACATGCATACACATAAACACATGCACACAGATAGACACATACACACACATAAACACACGTGCGTGACGCTCAATGGGATGGATTTTGCAATTTTATAGTGAAAAAATTGTGTCGCCTTAACCATTGCTATGTGCCCACATTCCTTGTAGTGAAGAGACATTAGTGGAGTTCACCAAGTGTTTCATTCAATCTTGGGAAGAGAGCAATATAACAAACTACATTGTAAGTGTATTCTTCTTCTTAAAAGTGTTCATTGCACTTACCTTTTTCCAATGTCCTTAACAATATTTGCATATTTTCTTTAGGTGGAGACTTAAAGACTATTAAATGCATGTAAAGGTGATAACTTCTCAAAATGACTATAGAAGGCCTAGGTGATTTTGAAGTAGAGTGGCACTTAGGTGGAGACTTAATGACTATCAAATGCATGTTAGGGTGGAAACAAGGTGCATCTGCTCTCTATCCTTGTCCATATTGCACACGAGGTTATAAACGAACAAAGAGAAAACAAAACAAAATAGATGATTTAGTTGATGACAGAGATGCATCTCCAGCTATTGAATGGAATATACCTTTAATGAGGTGTTCCATGTTAGGTACACCTAATCGTGACATGTTAGATAAGGATTGGAATCCCATTTCGATAGACTATTGAAGCTCCATACAGAATATGTATTTGCCATGAAGCCAATCGATAAATCTATTCATGCTATAAAGAAATTGGAGGAACTACTTAATTCAATAGATTGTCATGGTGGGAATGTAACCCTAGTTGTTAAGAAAGTTGGGGAATCTCAAGATAGTTTACACAAGTGTCAATGACAAGGAATAAAGCAAGATTTTTTTTTAGAAGAGGTACTAGAACTCAAACTAATGAACATTATGAGTTGTGGAAAGATCTATGCATGATAACAATAGACAATGACTCTCAAGTTGATCTTTGTAATAAGAGAAAGAAGGTTTGGTCAAGCTTTGATATGTTGGTAGTCTTAATGGGTTTGACAAGGTCTAGTGCTATTGAACGTCAACTGTTTCAAGCAACTATTGAAAAAAAACGGGATTCATCATTTATGCGACGCTAATGTCAGATAAGCGATGGTCCTATTTTTTGGTTTTTTTCGTTTTACGAGCCTTCATCGCATAAGTGATGGTCACATCGATTATGCAATGCTAAGATTCTACATTGCAAATAGCGTCCCTAACTAGCAACATTATTTGCAACATTGGCAAAGTGGCTGCAACGTTTTAGCATCACATAAGCGATGTCCTGTGTTCTAGAGTGTCGCATAAGTGACGCTCTGGAATGTTAAAAAATTTTGATTTCTCTCAGCACATTTGTGCCGGGATTTGGACGAGAGAGAGAGAGAGAGATCAAGGATTTATCATTGAAGCCATGTATGCATGCACACAGACATACATATGCATACACACACACACACATATACACACATACACATCGACAGACACACACACATACACACACATATACACATACACACATAATGATGCATACACACACATATACATGCATACACACACACACATACATGCACACACACACAATTATGCATACACACACATATGCATACATAATGCATTCATAATGCACATGCATACATACACATACATAATGCATACACACACATATGCATACATAATGCATACATAATGCATACATAATGCATACAAACACATACACACACATATGCATATATACATGTATACACATATAGACATAGACACATACACACACACATGCACATACACACACATAAACACATACACACTCATAGGCACACACACATACACATAGACACAGACACACATACACACACATATACACACACACACATACATACATAGACACATACACACATAATGATGCATACACACACATACACATGCATACACACACACATACACACACATATATGCAAACACACACACATAGAGAGACATGCACACACATACACATACATGCATACATATGCATACTTAATGCATATGCATATGCATACATACATACTTACATGCATACACACACATATGCAGACATAATGCACATGCATACATACACATACATAATGCATATACAGACATATGCATACATAATGCACATGCATACATACACATACATAATGCATACACACACATATGCATCCATAATGCATACACACACATACACACACATATGCATACATACATGCATACACATACAGACATAGACATGTACACACACATAGACACATACACACACATAAACAGATACACACTCATAGACACACACACACATACACATAGACACACACACACACATACAAACATAGACACATACACACATAATGATGCATACACACACATACACATGCATACACACATACACGCATAGATACATACACACACATAGACACATACACACACATAAACACATACACACTCATAGACACACACACACATATACACACACACATACACACATACACACATAATGATGCATACACACACATACACATGCATACACACATACACACACACATACACACACACACATACACACATACACACACATATATGCATACATACACATAGAGAGACATACACACACATACACATACATGCATACATAATGCATATGCACATGCATACATACATACTTACATACTTACATACTTACATACATACACACATATGCATACATAATGCATACACACACATATGCATACATAATGCACATGCATATGCATACATACATGCATACACATACACACATAGACACATACACACACATAAACACATGCGCGTGACGCTCAATGGGATGCATTTTGCAATTTTATAGCCACAAAATTGTGTCGCGTTAACCATCTCTATGCGCCCATATTCCTTGTAGTGAAGAGACATTAGTGGAGTTCACCAAGTGTTTCATTCAATCTTGGAGAGAGAGCAATATAACAAACTACATTGTAAGTGTATTCTTCTTCTAAAAGTGTTCATTGCACTTACCTTTTTCCAATGTACTTAACAAATTTTAGCATATTTTATTTGCACATGGAGCTTATTTCATGCATCGATATGGGTCATTAGAGATTTTCAGTACCCAAGGAATGGAAACGTCACACTACAAAGCAAGGGGTTTCTACTTCAAAAACACGCGAGATGGTGGTGGTCCATGCAATCAAACTACATGGATGAGATATTTAATTAGTTTTACCGCACTACATTCTCGAGAAAGTTTTTTGTGGAATGAGTTAGGGAATCACAATTGGCAAAACTTGTGAGAAGGATGCAACACAACATTGCCAGTGAGAAATGGAAGTAATCTCTAGAAGTCTCTATGCCACAAGGATGATGCGTCATCTTCACTAGCATTCTTATTCAATATAGGCAAGTGCAAAGGACCTCACCTTGTTATTGCATGTGAAGTTTCCCAAGTAAATGGAGACCAAAGTATCACGACACTATCAGGTAATCATATTCTATTACCATTATCATTATTATCATTTTTCATGTTATTTTTACTATTACTATTGTTAATATTATTATTATTATTATTATCATCATCATTATTATTATTATTATCATCATCATTATTATTATTATTATCATTGATATTATTATTGTGATTATTATTATTACTATTATTATATTACCATCATTATTAGTAATAGTAGTAGTAGCACCATTGGTAGTAGTGGTAGCAATACCAATCACAATGATCGTAGAAGTAATGGTGGTGTTGATGATGATGGTGGTAGTAGAATTAGTAGTTGTATGTGGCATTACATGAGCTTAGGACTTTGTCCTTCATGGCCTTTGTACTCATAGGCAAAGCAATGGTGGACTATGTAAAGCTTGAAAATATAACACTTTCTCCCTCTTCACAAGATTATTGACCTCAATAACCAAAAGGTAAAACCAATTACTTTTGAATCAAAACATATGAACTACAGAATTGTCTAAGAACATATTGAATGTAAGAATTACTAGGCGCTCTTGATTGAATGATATCACTTAGTTTGCATTATTCGTTACTCAAAAATTATATTATTTGTGAATAATTATGGAATTTCATGTTAAATCCTTATTATTCAATCGAGTTATTTGGTGCCATGTGAGCTTATTAAAATAAGAGCAAATATTTTTTGCATGGTAATTCAACACATTTTCGATTGAAAACTATTTTGATTTGAAAACTATTGATCGAGTACTTTTTTGATAAAAAATAATTCGATCAAATAATTTTGTATAAAAGAATATGCTTAGTGTCATTTCTCAAAAGACTTACTTTTTTTTTTGCGAATTTAGTGTCATATAAAGAACAAGGTATAAGCTCTTGTTAAAAATATTTAGTATTTTTAGTATTAAAACAATAAAGAGAAATATTTTTGTTTGTGAACTAAAAACTATTGTGGTTGTTTGACTCAACATTGATTCTTACTTCACAATAGTATATGTATGTGTGTGTATGATTATGAGTAAAAATGTATTATAATTGTTTGAATCAATACTGATTCTTACTTCACAATAGTATGTGTATGTGTATGTGTATGTGCATGTATGTCATACGATTGTGAGTGAGAATCTGTTGTATATTATTGAACAATGTATTGTTAAAGTGTTATATTATTAATGTATTAATATGTTGTTGATGTTTTTGTTATAGCAGCTAAAGGTTCGTGAGGAGCGTGCAAGGCGTGAAAGGGCGGACATCAATAATCCGAATAATTATTATTTAGCTTGTAAATAAACCTGCGTAGAAGGTTCTATTGTTAGAAAAGTAATGGTTAGAATAAGGGTCGTTGTAGACGGCAGTTTCTGTTATTCAAAGTAATGGCTTTCTCTAAAAGTTACTAACTTTTAGTTTCACGCCTACTTTTTGAAGCCGCCCTCATGTAACCACTATTTTCGACATAATCAAAAGTCCTATAAATACATGCACTCTATGGACTGTCGAAACAGAGTGCATGGGGGGAGATTGCACCCAATCTTGCGTTCGGTCTCGTCTCTTGTTGCCTCTATTTTCTGTGTGTTTTTCTCGGTTTCGGTTTCTGTTCCTGTTCCAGAACCAGAACCTACGTTTTCACCTACGTTTACTCCTTCGGCTTACTCCAAGGCATCGACCAAGGCGTCGACCAAGGCGTTGACCAAGGTGTCGACCAAGGCGTCGACCAAGGCGAAGAACTTAGGCAATAACTTAGGCAATACATTGGCAACATTGGCACTTGGTCGACGTTGACCAAGGCGTCAACCAAGGCGTCGACCAAGGCGAAGAACTTAGGCAATAACTTAGGCAATACATTGGCACCCAAGGCTCCCTTGGCGACCGTTGGCTACGCGCGAGGCAATTTTAATTTTTGAGTGGCAATAGAGAGGTTTAGAGTCCCTAAGGTAGGAGGATTTGAACCCACAACCTCCTACTTTCAAGGGAAGTACTTTGACCACTCCACCATCTCTTGGAGTTGTACTCAAGTTCTCTTTCTTTATTACTTGTGGAAGGCGCGCGCGTCGATTTCAAGATTGGACCCAAGAAAGAATCAAGTTTATCTCTCAATCCGTAGGTCGAATTGAGGCGTGTAATATACCGTTGGAAAGCTCTCGGAACGAACTTTCCAATGGGCTAGCTTGGAAGTGTGAATTCCTTCAAAATTCTTGGGTGGCACTTGATTGAGTGTTCAAGATACCAAGCAAGGTTGAGAACACGGGATCGAGACACCAAGGTTGCAAACAAGAAGGTTCAGTACACCAAGGTTGAGAGCAAGGGTCCAAGAGCACCATGGAGGATTACAGTGATTCACCTCTACCTGCGGCAACACTTGAACAACAACTAGAGCTCTTGCGGCATGAGCTTCAAGGAGCTCAGAACGAGATCCAACAACGTGATGAAATCCTCCAAAAGATGCAAGCTGAGGAAGACAACCTTACGAGAGTAGTAAAAGCTATTGTGTCTGTCCAATCTGATGTTACTCATTCAAAGATTGGTAATAGAAACTACCAGTTTCTACGATTTGATGGCCGAAAGGATGGGCCTTTAGTACTTTCTTGGTTGTCGCAGTTTAATGATTTTTATACTGATGAAATGTATGCTGAAAGTGAAAAAGTTAAATTTGCCACTAACTATTTAGTAGGTAAAGCTCAACTCTGGTGGAATGTCTTGCGACACAGTACAGAGCGTCCAACAACTTGGAAGGCTTCTCAAGAAAACGTGAAGGATTCATTTCTTCCTCCTCAATACCATTTGCATGTTCGACGTGCATGGACGACCCTTACATGGAAGGAGGGTGATATGGTTACTACCTACACAGAGCGGTTCTGGCAAAATGTACTACTTGTACGAATGCTTGAAGATGTATTAGAAGATATCTTGCAGTAGAAATACGAAGATGGTTTGGAGGTGGGAATCCAAGCTAAGCTTCACACCCTACGACCTACAACCCTCAACGAGGCTATATCTTTTGCTTATGATGCACAAAAAGAATTCCTGTCCATAACCAAGTCACTTCGTCTACAACAACCACGTCCACGACCATTTCTTGTTAAACCTTCATTTCCTATTAAGTGTAATTTTAATGCCCCATCTTACCCTAGTTTTCCTCGTCCTCCACAATCCAATTACTCAACTCCACCCGTTGCTTCATCTCTCCAACCAACCAAACCACCTACCCTTCAAACTTCAGCAGTGAATGCCCAACAGAAGCGACCACGAATCACTTGCTGGAATTGTGGTAAACCTGGACATACAAAAATAAGGTGCAGATTGCAACCTCTTCATATGAAACCGGCTACAGCTCGATTGCATAACATGGAGGTCTATAATGAAGAAATTCCTCCTGTTTGGACAGAGGAATCACTGGAGAAGGATTTAAGTACCTTGGGTAACGATATCTCTCTACACTCTCTTCTTTGCATGCAGGGTACAATAAATAACAAACTAGTTAAAATTCTACATGACGATGGTAGTTCACATGACTTCATTTCACATTTATTAGTACAAGAACTTAATTTACAAACGTTTCCTTCTTTGTATAAAGTGAAAGCTGCATTTCAAGGTAGTCGTTATAATGTAACACGAGAAGTGCAAGATGTTACAATTAGCATAGGCCCTTATGTTGATTCACGAACATTTTTAATTGCACCTTTGCAATCTTATGATGTTATACTAGGTATGCCTTTTCATCACCATTATAACCCACGTATTGACTACCATACTCATACCTTTAAGTTTGTTTTCAAAGGTCAAATCATTACTTTGTCTGCACGGCATGATTTCCAACCATTTCCATTGATTAGTCACACTCAAGTAAAGCGTGCATTTAGGAAAGGATTCAACTCATGCATTGTTTTTGTCAATGTCATCAATGATTATACTCATACACTTCCAGATGCATATAAACCTTTCATGAGTACTTATAAGGATTGTTTTATGTCTGAATATCCCTCTGAACTACCACCAGTTCGAGGATCCTTTGACCATAGCATAGACTTAGTCCCTGGTAGTTCTCCTCCTCATAAAGCACCTTATAGACATGGCCCACTACATCAAAAGGAGATAGAAAATCAAGTAAAAGACCTACTACAAAAAGGACTTATAAGGCCTAATTCTTCCCCATTTGGAGCACCAGTTCTCTTAGTAGAGAAGAAGAATAAAACTTATCGAATGTGCATTGATTATAGAGCCCTTAACAAGATCACGATCAAGAATAGATACCCTATTCCTCGAATAGACGATCTCTTAGATAAGTTACGAGGAGCTCGTGTCTTTAGTAAAATTGATCTTAAATCGGGTTACCATCAGATTCGTATGACACAAAGTGATATTTTTAAGACTGCATTTAGAACTCAAAATGGCCATTATGAATTTATGGTAATGCCTTTTGGACTTACTAATGCCCCTGCTACATTTGCGCGAATGATGAACAATATTTTTCTTGATTACCAAGCTTTTGTTCTTGTATTCTTTGATGACATACTTATTTACAGTAAGAATGATAGTGAACATGAAAAGCATCTTGAAACAGTTTTTCATTTGTTACGAGAGAACACATTTTATGCTAATCCTGAAAAGAGTTATTTCTTTCAGTGTAAGCTAGAATATTTAGGACATATTATTTCAAGTGAAGGTGTGCATGTGGATCCGAAAAAGATTAGAGTTATCATAGAATGGCCTACACCACAATCAGTCAATGATGTTCGTTCTTTTCTTGGGTTGGCTAGTTTCTATAGGAAGTTTGTTCGAAATTTTTCTTATTTAGCATTGCCTCTTACCTTGTTGTTGAAAAAGAAAATAAAATTTGCATGGGGAATTACCCAACAATAGTCCTTTGACAAACTTAAACATGCACTTTCACATGCACCTGTTTTACAATTACCTGATTTTTCACAACCCTTTCATGTTGTTACTGATGCTAGCGGTTCAGGAATAGGTGCTGTTCTGATGCGAAATGACCATCCCATTGCATTTGAGAGTAGAAAGCTTAAACCCTCAGAGCATAATTATAGTACGTATGATAAAGAATTGTTAGCAGTTGTGCATGCTTTGCGAATTTGGAAACACTATCTTATGGGCTCTGAGGTCTTAATCAAAACCGATCAACAGGCTATTAAACATTTATTAAATCAGCCCTTAATCTCTAATAGGCATCTTAAATGGGCATCATTCATTCAAAATTTCCAACCCATGATACAATATCAGCCTGGTAAAGCTAATATTGTAGCGGATTCTCTTAGCCGTTTTCCTTTGCATTCTGTTGTTTTCAATAATATTTCTGCCATCCAAATTCATTCTTTTCAAGAAATGGTTTCCACTTATGCATCTGATTTGTATTTTTCACGTGCATGGCATGACTTGAACAATGCTGCATCTTTATCTGATGAACATTATACATTTCATAATGGTTTTCTCTATTTTCAACATAGATTGTGCATAACCCAAGCTTTTAAAGATTTTGTCATTAAAGAAATGCATGAACCATCTTACATGGGTCATAGAGGCATACAAAGCACCATTTCTGCTTGCAAAGATTTCTTCTTTTGGCCACACATGGAAAAAGACATTGCACATTATGTTTCTCAATGCATTGTATGTCAGCGTGTCAAACGTCATCATGGTAAACCATTTGGATTATTAATGCCACTTCCTATTCCAAATGAACCATGGGAACAAATCTCTATGGATTTTATCACAGGTCTTCCTATCACTTCATCACATAATGATATGATTTGGACAATAGTTGATAGGTTTAGTAAATATGCATATTTCATTCCATGTAGAAAAACTTTGACTGTACCACAAGCTGCAAAATTATTCATTAAATGCATTTTTCCATATCATGGATTTCCTAAAGTAATGTTATCTGATCGTGATGTTAGGTTTTGTAATCATTTTTGGGTTGCCTTATTTCAACATTTTGGTTCTAAAATAGATTTTAGCTCTGCATTTCATCCTGAAAGTAATGGACAGAGTGAGGCTACAAATAGTACTATTCTTGATTTATTGCGTTGTTATTCATTAGATAATCCTAATAACTGGGATGACAAGTTGCCATTGCTTCAATTTGCTTACAATAACACTTCACACACCACTACTGGTCGTGCACCTTTTGAAATAGTTTTTGGTAAAAAGCTTCCCACTCCCATGTCCCTCACCCAAACCAACATTCCGATGGCTGATTCTATTGCTCAAGATCACGTTTCTATACTTCATGATGTTCACGAGCACATTAGGAAAATTCAAGAGCGATATACACGTATTATCAATACTAAACGATTAGCCAAAGAATTCAAGGAAAATGATTTTGTATGGTTGCGAATAATTAAAAGACGTCTCAAAAATATTTTGCAGCATCCTAAAATTAAACTTGCACCACGCTATTATGGACCGTTTCGCATTATAGAAAAAATTAATGATAATTCATTTCGATTAGATATTCCATCCCATTGGACCATTCATAATTCTTTTCATACTAGTTTACTTAAACCATTTAAAGGAACTTTACCACTTGCTCCACTTCTTGATGACCCTCCTTTAATTGAAGAACAATCTGAAATCTTAGTTCCTCAGAAAATCATTGATTATGATGTCACTACTACACGCACAGGTACTCAATATCATCGATATTTGGTTAAGTACAAAAATCACTCTATTGAAGAATGTCAATGGATACATAAAACACAATTAACACCTCATTATGACCACTTAATTTCTGCATATCATACACAAACACATTAATGTAACAGCTCCATGAACATTTCCATGCATGTATTTTTACATGGCACATGCCGATTTTCTTTATTCAGTGATGCAACATGTGATTGGCCATCCATGTTTATTATTTTATCAACTGAGGAACACCTGCTCAGATCATTGAATTGTAAAGGGATCCAACAAAGTTTTATCTAATATTATATGTATGTGCATATGAGTGCATAATTGTGTATGAAAATCTATTGTGATTATTTGACTCAACATTGATTCTTACTTCGTAATACTATGTGTAAGTGTATGTGCATATGATTGAGAATTTGAAATCTGTTGTGATTGTCTCAATCAATATTTATTCTTACTTTATAATAGTATGTGTAAATGTATGTGTGTGTATGATTGGGATTTAAAATCTATTGTGATTGTTTGACTCAACAATGATTTTTACTTCACAATAGTATGTGTAATTGTATGTGGGTGTATGATTGAGAATTAAAATCTATTGTAATTGTTTCACTCAAGATTGATTCTTATTTCATTATATGTGTAATTGTATGTCTAAGTATGATTGAGAGTTAAAATCTATTGTGATTGTTTGACTCAATATAGATTCTTACTTCATAATAGTTTGTGTAAATGTATGTGTGTGTATGATTGAGAATTAAAATATATTTTAATTGTTTAATTTAACATGGATTCTTACTTCACACTCAAGATTGATTCTTATTTCATTATATGTGTAATTGTATGTCTAAGTATGATTGAGAGTTAAAATCTATTGTGATTGTTTGACTCAATATAGATTCTTACTTCATAATAGTTTGTGTAAATGTATGTGTGTGTATGATTGAGAATTAAAATATATTTTAATTGTTTAATTTAACATGGATTCTTACTTCACAATAGCATGTCTAACTGTATGTGTGCATGATTGAGAATCAAAATCTATTGTAATTCTTGACTCCATATTGATTCTTAATTCAAAATGGTATGCATAATTGTATGTGTGTATGCTCAATAATTAAAATCTATTGTGATTTTCTAATTTGACATTGATTCTTACTTCACAATAGTATGTGTGTGTATGATTGAGAACTTTGATAGATAGAAAATGTAAATACATAGATTAATAGATCTAAAAACTTTAAAAGAGATTCAAAGCAGCTTGTATATATTGTAAAATATATATTTAGTCGGATTATATCTTATTTGAGATTGATTTATGTTGTCTTTTTGTAGATATAAATTCTTCAAAAAGCAGGCATTATGTGAAAGGGAAAAGAATGGTCATATGTGATTATTCATCAAGAGGGTAAAATAGTCTCCACAATACAATGGAAATGTGGTTGTGGACATCGTTATGTAGGAAATGCAACTAAAATAAAAGAGCATCTTTTTAGTACAGGTAATAATGTGGTAGGAAGTTCTAATCCAGATAGTGATATATGGGTGTTGATATATTTAGGTAGTGATGTGTATGAACACACTAGGACTGTTAGGGCACTTTTTTCCCTCTTTAGGAGGTCTTTTCCCTCACCTTGTAAATACGCCTATAACCCTAATGGGTTACTCATCTATGTACATTCTAGTGGTAATACATTTAATATTTTATGTTGTGTTGCAAGCTTCTTCTTCCTTTGTACCGTTTGTGTGCTTTCGTAGACGTCTAACTCCAACAATGGATACACTTTGTAAGTTATGCAAACAAATGTAAATATCAATGTATAACATCAAAAAAAATTAAAAGCATGATTATTTCCCAAGACTTTCAAAGCATTTCGGTGTAGAGCAAGAACAAGTAGATGCATCAATGAAAACAGAGGATCCTCATGATATTTCTACTCCAAGTATCACAAACTATTTTTTAGAATAATCAAGATATATGTGCTCAATTTTCTCCATCTACATCAGGAAATATTGGGTTTGTGAATGTAGTAAAAATGGTGGATCTAATACTGTGTCACCATGATTTGTCCATGGTAAATCACACAATACCTATAGCTTTTGAAAAGGAATATTGTCTTCAGCTTCATCTTAAATGAACTCAAGCATTTTTAGCATGTGGGATTCCTTTCAATGTTATTTATAATCCTATTTTCAAAGATGCTTTGATGTCAATTGCACGGAAAGGATTCACCATGCAAGATTACAATAAAAGATGAACAAAGTATGTAGATAAAGTGAAGAAAAATATTGAAGCTATTTTAAAGAAAATAGTGCTTAATTATATACCCATGTTTGGATGCATAATAGCATTGGATGGATGGACAAGTTGTCAGAAGAAGTCACTGACTAATTTCATGGTTATATGTCCAAAGGGAGGCATGTTTTTGGACATTGTTGGTACTTCTCTTAAAGAGAAAAGTTCAGCTTTTCTTGTAAAGATATATGAACATGCTATATCATGAATGGGTGGTCCGAAGAATGTGACTCCCATATTAATTGATAATGCATCTAATCTTTGAAGTGCTAGAATTGCAATTCAAAACAAGTATGAAGGCATTACTTGAGTTCCATGCACAACTCATACACTAAATCTATTATTGAAAGATATAGGTAGACTATCTTTCATTAGACAATGTTTATTAGATGCAAATCGTGTGGTTACATTTATTAGAGAGCATCAATTTTCATATTCACTCTTTTGTTCAAAATTTCCCAATAAAGCACTTTATATCTTTTGTACTACAAGATTTGCAACTACCTATATTGTGTTTAGTGGATTATTGTAAGTCAATATAGCTCTTGTAGAAATTTTTGCTCATCGAAGATGGGAGGCATGGATAGAGAAGTATCCTTAATCTTATCAACTTGCGGCTTTGAAGTGTATGTCTCTAATATAGGCACAAAATGTTTGGCGTAATCTTGAAAAAAATCACTGGTACTTAATTCGAATGAATCCACATCATTCAAATGAATCCACGTCATTTACTCCATGCAATTCAAATGAATCCGCATCATTTAATCCACATAGTTGAAATGAATCCACATCATTTAATCCACTTAATTCAAATGAATCCACATCATTTATTCCACTTAATTCAAATGAATCCACATCATTTACTCCACTTAATTCAAATGAATCTATATCATTTAATCCACATAGTACGAATGAATGCATATCATTTTCAACATGGTCTTAATCCATCCATAATGGATATCTTTAAACCAGACCAAACTAGATTCAAGAATACTCTAAGTAGTTCATGTGCATCTACCCTTTTTGATACATCTCTATCACATGCTAGTTCTAAAGCATATTTCAACTTATAAATACCATTTCTATGAATGGAATAACTATTTAAACCTATGTATTTCAAAAGTTCCATCAGGAGTATCGAAATCGTAAAGGTCTCCTAACTTTCATTAAATGGTGGAGGGCTAGTGGATATACATCAGGTGCAATCCACCAATACTTTTAACTCCAATCCTTTCTAATAGATTCTTCCAAAACTGGTTTGATATAAGCATGCTCAGCTTCAAAATGCAATAGAATTTTGCCTGGATGGAGACCGTTGTGGGAAATATTACAAGTGTGAAATATGATACTATATACAATAGTCCATTGATCAACTTCCAAATATTTTTCTTCATAGTTGTTATATCTCCTTCGGTCTCTTTAATAATTCTGGTTCATGGTATGTTTAAGTAATCTTTTTTCATTTTCTCGAGACACATGTCTAATGTACCACCATTCCACAATTTGAAAATGACACACATGCTTTTAATATGAGTCCTTGCTAATCCAAGTGGACTGATAATTCAATTGTGTGTAATAGATAAAATTGTGGCTTCATTCTCTCATGTCTGCATGTAATCACCATGTAATTTGAATAACTTTGCGGAAAAGATTTTTCTAATAAATCTCGGGAGGGTTATTCTAACTTTATGGATCATTCCATATTATCCTTCCCCCATGAGAGTTGTGTCTTTGAAATGAATAGATGAATATGGGAGCAAACAAAGATTATTCGATGTTTGATCTCCCATATCCACATGTGTATCTTTTATATTTGGATCTACTGTTTGTCTCTCTCCCTGTTCAGTCGTGTCAGGTTTCACTCACTTTCCTCTCTTCATTGTTTGATAATATAAATCAAAAAATTTGATTCCGTCGCTGAATTCAAGCATCATGGTGGTATCCAAGGCAGATGACTCTACATCATATGTCCAAAGTTATGAGTGAGCTCTTTGGACATTGTTCATCTAATACTTGTGCTCTTCTTGATACACTACAGAATTTATCTTCAATATTGATATATTCTGTTCTAATTCGTTATTCAATGGAATTTTTTTAGTTGAATATGTCCATTGGTATAGTGATTTGGTCTTCTCTCATTCCATACATGTATGTCGAGCACACAAAATCTTCCAAAACTTTTTGCTCCTGCTTATTTATTTTATCTAACATCTGTAAAAATATAAAAAATATACTATCACATAAAATTGAATCAGAATTTATATAAAAAATTAAACACTAATCTAGTTCATGAAAGTAATAATAAAGAATAAGTCTCATAAATAAAATGATAGATGCTTAAATATATATTAAGTACACATATAAATAGATACATCAATAAGTGTATGGATATATAAATCAATAGTATGTGTAGAGAAATGATAGAAATATGGATAGACAGTTAGATAAGTAGATTTATAATTAAATAGAAAATACAGTTATCATCTTGAAGTGAATTTATGGAACTATTAAGAATGTAGGAATTAATCAAAGAATCAGACATTCATAATAGTTCACATACCCTCAATATAATATGTAAGAGTCTTGTCACATGAGTGTATAACTATTGTGATAGTAAGTGTCAAAGAATTAGACAATCACAATAGTTTATATATACCTTGTGACCTACACTATAATTATGTCGAGAGGAATTTAAGTGACTATTGTGAGAGTAAGAGTCAAAGAATCAGACAATCACAATAGTCCCTATACACTCTCCCTATACTATTGAGAGAGTAAGAAACGAGGTGGCGATTCAAACAATCTTAATAGATCCATTGCTCAGTCCTATGTAAGAAAATAAGAGCATAGTGGAATAGACCAATAGACAAAGTTGAGAGGAAAATGTTCACAAAGATAGATGCAGACTAAGAGATAGAGAACTCAAATTCTCAATTTTTTGAGCATAATGCAGCTACAATGATGGTGTTGTGCTCCCAATGTGGAGCTTATATGGCGTTCTAGATAGAATCTAGATGAAGGGTTTACTAGTGTGCAATGCTATGTAAAGCTCAACCTGAGGCATGCTTATATAGCTTTTACAAGGCAGTTTGGTATAGATAAACATAGTTGAGAAATAAAAAATAGTCTATAAAACATACAATACAACAATATCTCCATGACCACAAGTCTTATCATCTCGGCCCGACGAGCCAGGTGGATAGGCCTACAAGACCCCACAAAAGGGGGCAATGCCCCCTCTACACTTCCCCCATTAAGGTTCTATATGGAAACCGTGAGATGCCATAGGGCCTTTATTTTCACCTTGAATGGCAACCCAATGGACCGAAAGTTTATGCCCTACCTAACCTAATGGCTAGGCTCACATAGATCATCTATAATCATCAAGGGTCACACATACACCTCATTTAACTTAGAGGTTAGTGTTCCAAAAATGTTCGGGTTCTCACAATGGCTTCTCCTCATGATGGAGGCCTTACACTTTAGAGCACCCTGGATCATTTGTGGTCACTTGAGGGTGGAGTATTGAGCATATCTAACACACCCCCCTCAATGTCCACCTTCTAGTGAACTACCTCCTTGGTCCAATCCCAAGCTTTGGAAAGTAGTGAAGAAGTTGATCTCTCCCAAGAGCCGTGGTGAAGAATTCTGCTTTTTCTTTAGATGGACAATAGCTTATCTCCACGACCCCATCCTCAAAGAGCTCATGCACATAGTGATACTGAATTTCTATGTGTTTGATACATGCATGGAACACACGATTCTTGGTGATCACCATAAAACTTTGGTTATCACACTTCAACTCTGTAGCCTCTTGTCCTTGTATTCCTATGTGCCATAGGATCCTCCTCAACCATTTTCTTCACATTGTTGCAACACATGCAACTTTGTACTCAGCTACAATAAAAGATAATGCTATTGGTGGTTGCTTCTTACTGCTCCAAGAGAAGATCCCTAATCCTAAGGAAAAGCAATACCCAGAAATTGATTTTCTGGTATCAATATCTCCTACCCATTTTGAGTCACATTATCTGACCAAAGATGATCCTTCTTCATAAAGAATACCATAATCAATGGTTGCTTTCACATACCTGATTATCCACATGCTTGCCTTCAAATGAGTTTGGAGAGGCTTATTAGAGAACCTACTCACTACTCCAATAGAATAAGAGATATTTGGTATGCTATTGCACAAGTAGATGAGACTTCCAAATAATTTCCTATATCTTCCAATATCCACTCAAGTTGAAGTATCTTCAATAGTTAATTTTATGAACTCCATAGGTGTAAAAATGTCCTTGAAATCCTCCATGTCAAATGCCTTCAATATTAGTCTTGCATACTTTTGTAGAGAGATGAAAATCTTCCTTGGTTCTTGCCAAACTTCAAGGCCTAAGAAATAATGCATTAAGCCCAAGTTTGTCATTTCAAATTCTGATCTCAGGGCATCTTTCGTTTGTTGAAGAAGAGCATCATCATTTCATGTAATCATAAGGTCATATAAACAGAGTAAAAGCACAATTCGCTTCCCTTCTCTATTTAGAACATACAAGTTAGCATCAGAAGCACATCTTTTGAAACCTAGATCCAAGAGATACTTATCTATCTATTGGTACCATGCTCAAACGGCTTGTTTAGGCCCGTATAATGCCTTCTTTAGCTTAAATACCTTGTTTGTCTGAATGGGGAGCCTCAAACCTTCGTGGCTGAGACACATATACCTCCTCCTTGAGGTCTCCATTCAAGAATGCTGATTTTGACATCCATGTGATAGATTGGTCAACACTTATGTGTAGCCATAGCTAGTACTACTCGGATAGTAATCATTCCTGCATTGGGGGCAAATGATTCACAAATTTCATTTCCTTCAACTTGTGAGTAGCCTTGTGCAACAAGTCTTGCTTTGTACTTTTCTAGAGTACCATTAGCCTTGTAGATTAGCTTCTAGAACCAACTTGGTGCCAATGACTTTATGCTTAGAAGGTCGATCCACTAGCTCCCAAGTTCCATTCTTCATGATATTGTTGTATTCTATTTGCATGGCAGCCCTCCAATTCATATCGTGGAGTGCCTCTTCCACATTAGTTGGTTCCTTTGCTTCTTGAATGCAATCAGCCATCAAGGATGTGTTTAGAATATGGGTGCTTGCCCGTCTTTGTTGCTCTATTCTCTAAGATCGTCAGGATCCATCAGCAACCTATTCTAGTGACTATGGGATGGGGTCTACAGGATCATAGAGCTACTTCACCCAATGTGGCAATGGCTTTTCCACTGGGTGTGGGTAGTCTGGTGACTTTCAGACTCATCATCTAAAGATGATGCTTCCTTCTCTTGTGTAGAAGGGATAGCTCTTGGGCCAGGTTCATAGTGGATTGCCCCTTTGCGTGATGATAAATTGGAAGCTCTCTTTTCCTCCTCCACTACATGTGGTAGCTCCTCCTTAAACACCACACCACGACTCACCATGATCTTCATAGCCTCAAGGTCATAAAGCTTATAAGCATTCTTATCTTCATTGCACCCTAGGAAGATACATTTGATGCTTTTTGGAACTTGAATCTTGTTTCTCTCCCTATGTAGAACATGTAAATAACATTCACTTCCAAATACTTTGAAATGGGAAACAAAAGGATCTTTAGCAGTGTAGGCTTCTTGTGGAGTGTTTCCATCAAGTGCCTTGGTGTAGCTTTGATTCAAGATGTAGACAATAGTGTTGACATCCTCTGCCCAAAATTGATTAGGCAAACTCTTTCCTTTCAACATGCACCTTGCCATATCCACGATGGTTTGATTCCAACGTTCTGCAACACCATTTTCTGATGTAAACTGACACCAGCGTCTGTCCTGAATTTCTTCATCTTCTTCCCTGTTTCAGTTTGAGCAAGCTGAAGCTGTTCTTTGAACTTACCAAAAGCTTGAGACTTATTGAAAAGGAAGTACACCCACATCTTCCTGCTATAGTCCTCGACAAGTAACATGAAGTAGAAAGATCCGCCCAAGGCCTGTGTAGGTAGGCATTTTTCCACACAAGTTAGCATGCACCAACTCTAGAGGATAGCTTGCCCTATTCTTGCTTTCTTGTGGAAACGCCTCCCTCTGTTTCTTTCCCTTCATGCAAGCTTCACATGGTTTCTTCATTTATGCAGTCGATGTTAGGTGTGCAACCATTCCCTACGATGCATCTCCTTCAATACACGATATCTGATGTGGCTGAATCTTTCATGCCATAGATTACTTGTGCCCATGTTTGTAGCCACAATAAGAGCACACAACTCATACAGGTTGTTCCTCCTTATGGTAGTCCCAACAATGTTGTTGTTACTGTTCATAATCTTAGCTCTTGTCTTACTCAAAGATACTTGATGACCTTGACATTAGGAAAAAAGTGAACCCTGCATGGCCTTGTAAGGATTCCTAATTTTTAGGGATTAATCTTAATCTTTTACTTTGTTAAGGGGACAAAGTGCATTTAATAGAGGACTTTTTGGTAGGCTGAAGTAGGCTTTTTTTAGGTTGAGCTAGGATCTTCCCTCTCTTCTGCACAAAGAGAGAGAGAGAGAAACCACTTTTCACCTCATTAAATCCGTCCATCTTTATGAAAAAAAAAATGAATTTTCTAAAAAAGTCTCTTTTTCAGCTATTCTTTATTCAAAATGGCTCATACTTTTATGTATATGTGAGAAGTTACTTTCTTTTAGTATTTTTTTATAAAAAGTACTTAAAAAAACATACTTTTCAAAATCCCTCCAAAAGTTAAGTGCCAGATCATCAAACTCGTAACTTTGGTTGCCCCAAAACATGAATTTTTGAAAAAAAACTTATTTTCCCTCTTACACATTGAAAAAAGTCATTTTGACCTATCTACATACCAAAATACACTTTTTTTCTTGCGCACAACTATTGTACAAGCCATTCCAACCATCTTTGTGCTTCTTCCTATTCAGTGCTAGAGTTTTGGAATAGCATGGTGCTCACATGTATTATGAACATGAGATTAGCACTAACGTGTGCTCCTCACTCAAAGAGTGTACATGTTCATGTTCATAGAAGCCTTGAAAATATAACATGTGAGAAGCCTTAAAAATATAACATGTGAGATTATGTGGTATCTGAAGCCTTATGAAGACATGAATCTATCTATAGTACGTTCACTACTCTTTGGAGATAATGTAAGTTCGTTATTACTCACGTTTAATCGAGTGTACCATGCAAGAACCAAACACATAGAAAAACACTACCACTATATCCAAGAGAAGGTGGTCAATAAAGATATTGATATTCAACATGTTGGAACTAAATATCAATTAGGAGATATACTCACAAAAGTAGTGGATGCTCAAAAGCTCAACCAAATCAAAGTTTTACTTGGGGTCAAAGCTTTGGATTAAGAGCTTGAGGGGGGAAATGTTACATAAGAACAAGCTGTAAAGTATTGTTTTTTAGGCTTATGGATATTATTATTTATGATAAATAACATGTGGAGGCATTCACATGTCCAAATTTAGAGTAAAAGTAGATAAAAGTAAGAAAGAAAGGAGAGGTGTCTATTTTTAGACAAGGAAGGCACTTCTGTTGATAGCCTCTCAATAAAAAGAGTGGTTCTCTTAGTGTAGGTGGCCAAATTGAGTGATTCATATTGCGTTGCAAAGATTACAACTTGAATAATATAAAAAAATCGTTCTTTTGTACAAAATAAAATGAGAAAACTCCACGAAAGTAGGCGTTTGTGCAGATCATCTTTCTTATGTCTATCCTGTGTCTCATTAGAGACATACCTCTCTTCAAACTTTCATATCACAGTTGTTATGAGGTCTTTTTGCGTGATTTCACTTGGAGGAGTTTCTTCTCTTCTACTTTCAATCTATATCAAAATTTCTCATAGATCTTTGAGTTTACCTACTATTATACATCAGTTTGCAATTCAGACAGTTAGTCATACTTTGCTATCGCATGCTTCCGCATACCTTGACTTAAAACTATTTCTTTAGGAGCTATGCTCCAATTTCTTTGATGTTTTATGTTTCTAAGCATGCTAGTCAAATTCTAATTTTGGAATATATTATTATTTTTGAGAAATTCTACTGAGAGGGTTTTTTATGGTTATTTTGCTACAGTCACCCATTCTTGTTTTCTTGAAGTTTGGAGGAAAGTTTGATTTATAAAGTTGGGAAATATTTGTTTGATTTTTTGAAGATGTTTGGAGGTTTCATCATGTTTTGTTGTGTACTTTGATGTTTAAAAGCTCGTAAACATAACATTGAGGTATCCCAGCTTTTGTTTTTTTATCAGATGTTTCATAAAACTTATTGAATTATCTTTTTTGTTTACAACAATTCAACATGGTAGATTTGAGTGCATTGATTGAGAAGTTATCAGATGGGAGAAACTATCCCATGCGGCAATTTATAATGGAGTCTTATCTCATGTCTAAAGGGCTTTGGGGATTGATAACATTATAGAAGTGAAGCGAGTATTACGAGAAGCTCCTACACAAGCAAATCAAGCAAGAAAGAAAGAATGGATCGAAAGAGACAGAAGAGTTTTGTTTATTATATCACAAACAATTTTGAATACTATGCTTGGGCATATAAGAGGTTTGAATACTAGTAGAGAGGCTTGGGAGTCTCTAGAAAGGTTATTTGCAACTACCAATAGAGCAAGGCAAACACAAGTTATTGGTGAGTTGACAAGAGCAAAAAGAAGCCATGACAAGTAGTTAATGATTATTTTCTTGAGGTAAAATCTCTTATTGAAGCATTAGCCTCTATTGACGCATCTTCTAGTGAGGATATAAAGTTAGTAGCATGTTAAATTGCTTGAGAGAAGATGAAATATGGAAGTCTTTCATTACATCTATCATGACTCAAGAGGATCTACCATCCTTTGAAGATTTACAAATGCTCATGATGACTGAAGAAATCAACATAGAAGGTGGAAACTCTTATCATTCACAAAGAGGTAGTCAAGGACAAGCACTTTGTACTTCATCAAATAGATCAAGAGATAGAGGAAATTGGAGAGGAGGAGGAAGATTCAACAACAATGCAAGAGGAAGAGGAAGCTTTAATGCTACTAGAGGAGGAAGAACAATACAACAAAGTCAACAGACTCAACCAAATTAGCAAGGTAACTTTACTTGTAATTATTGTGGTAAAGTTGGTAATTATGCTAGGGATTGCTTCTCCAACGCAAATAGAAGAGGTGGTTTTAGAGGATGACAAAGAGGAAGAGGCCAAGACCACATGCATCAGAACAACAACATAGTGCAAGAGGAGACTCAGACGCATAAGGAAAACATTCTTATGGCTATGCATACAGAGACACATAAAAGGAAGGTAAACAACAAAACTTGGTATGTAGATAGTGGTTGCTCAAACCACATGAGTCATAACATGAATATGTTTGTGAACTTACACAAGCTAGATAAAACAGTCGTAGTTGCTACAGGAGATAGTACTGAGCATGAAATAGTTTACATTGGTGATTGTCCACTTAGTGAACATGTAACTCTCAGAGATGTTTTGTTTGTTCCTACTATTACAAAAAATTTAATTTCAGTTGGATAGATGAAGGACAATGGACTGAAGGTCGATTTTGAAAATAATCAGTGGTAGACTATCAGAAGAAGAATGGGACTTTTGTTATAAAAGGGAAAAAGGTAAATAGATTATATACTTACGAAGTTGAAGTTCCACATTATGCACGTTATACAATGGTTAATGGGGCTCAAGTAAGTCAATTGGATTTATGGAATAAAAGATTAGGACACATTAGTGTTGGCATATTGAAGGATATTGCAAAGAAATCCTTGGTTGAAGGTCTACCACAACTACCTAAGCAAGATTTGGATTTTTTTGTGAGGCATGTCAATTTGAAAATAGGTAGGAAGTCTTTTTTCAAAAGCAAGATTGCAAAGCAGAGGTATTTTGGACTTGATTCATACTGATGTATGGAGTCCATCTCAAGAAGAGTGCATGGTAGGTAGCAAGTACTTTGTAATGTTTATTGATGACTTCTCAAAGTTTACATTCATTTATTTATGAAATACAAATCTAAAGTGTTTGATATGTTCAAGAAGTTTAAATCATTGGTTGAAAAGAAAATAGGTTGAAGCATAGCAAGGTTGAGATTAGATGGAGGAGGTGAATATTTTTCTAATCAGTTTCTTACATATTTAGAGGAAGAAGGAATAAAAAAGGAGACTACAAATAGATACACACCTCAACAAAATTGTGTGGCTGAAAGAAGAAAGAGGTCTATCTTGGAGATGGGTTACACATGAAGAGATAACTCCCCCTAATCAAAAGTTGAAGAAAATTCTCGATTTGATTTCAAAGGAAATTGAGTCACAAGAAGAAGAAAGTGAAGGTTCTACGTCAAGAAGAACTCAAACTCGAAGGCAAGAAAAGCATGGTAGGACAAGAAGTCAATCAAGGTATCCAGTAAGAGAATGAAGGCAACCGCAAAGATTTTCTCATGAAGTTTGTATGGCAAAACTTCTTGTGGAGCAGGAACTAACAACTTAAATAAGCATCAAAGGTTAAGAAATAGGTTAAAGCAATGGATGAAGAAATGACAGCTTTGTATGAGAACAATACATGGAGTTTAGTTCTGTGGCAACCTAACACGAAGGTAATTGGTAACAAACAGGTGTACAGGATCAAGAGAAATAGTGATGGTTCAATAAGTAGATATAAAGCAAGGCTAGTTTGTTAAGGTTATGCATAGAGTTATGGCATTGATTATGAGGAAAAATTTTCTCCTGTTGCCAAGATATCAACAATAAGGACATTAATAAGTGTTGCTGCAAACAGGGTATGGAATCTTTATCAATTAGATATAAAAAATGCATTTTTCAATGGTGATTTAAAAGAAGATGTGTACATGGAGCAACTAGCAGGTTATGAAGATCCCAAGAAGCCTACACATGTATGTAAAATCTCAAAAGCATTGTATGGTCTTAAAGAGGCTCCAAGGTCTTGGAATTTTAGATTGGTAAAGTTTCTTGAAAAGTAGGGATACAGGTGTTCAAATGCAGATACTTCTTTGTATGTTAAGGTTGAAGGATCGTTGATTGTTTATATCTCAATTTATGTGGATGACTTGATAATAACAGGAAATGATGAATGTGAAATAGACACAATCAAAGCAAAGCTTTGATCTGAATTTTAAATTTTAGATATAGGAGAATTGATGTACATTCTCAGAATCAAAGCTATGAAGAAGGAGGATAGTGTATATCTTCTACAAAGGAAGTATATTTCAGATTTGTTATAGAAATATGGCATGGAACATTGCAAGAGTATTAGTAACCGGATGGAACCCAATGTGAAGTACAATGCTGAAGATGATGAACCTTTAGAAGATCCAATTCTCTATAGGTCTTTGATTGGTTCTCTTATATATGCAACTTTAACAAGGCTGGATATTACATTTAGTGTAAGTATATTGTCTCAATTCATGAACAAACCCACAGATGCACATATGCAAGCAACTAAAAGGGTCTTGAGATATTTGAAGGGTATATTAACTGAAGGTTTGGGTTATAAATACCATGAAGGTATGGATTTGAAAGCATATAGTGATGCAGATTGGGCTCAAAATAAGGATGACAGAAGGAGTACAGGTGGATATCTGATATTTGTAGGTAATAATTTGGTTTCATGGAATTCCAGAAAATAGCCCATAGTAGCACTTACAAGCATAAAAGCTGAATATAGGAGCCTTAAAAATGCAACATTTAAATTTAGAGTAAAAGTAGATAAAAATAGATAAAAGTAAGAAGGAAAGGAGAGGTGTCTATTTTTAGACAAGGAAGGCACTTCTGTTGCAACCTCTTAATAAAAAGAGTGGTTCTCTTAGTGTAGGTGGCCAAATTGAGTGATTCTTGTTGCCTTGTGAAGCTTATAGTTTGTAATATATAAGTAGATCCGTTTTTGTACAAAATAGCATGCAAAAATGCTGCAAAAGTAGGCTTTTGTGCAGATCTTCTTTCTTATGTCTATCTAGTGTTTCATCAGAGATATACCTCTCGTCAAACTTTAATATCTCATTCATTATGAGGTGTTTTTGAGTGATTTCCCTTGGAGGATTTTCCTTAGCTCTGATATGTTCTATCTATATCAAAATTCTACATATATCTTTGAGTTTACTTGCTGTTGTACATCAGGTTGCAATTCGGATAGTTAGTCATACCTTGCTATTGCAGGCTTCTGCATACCTTGACCTCAAACTATTTGTTTGGGAGCTATGCTTTAGTTTTATTGAAGTTTTTTTTTCTAAAGCATGCTATTCAAACTTTAAGTTTAGAATATATGATTACTTTTGAAAAATTCTACATAGAGAGTTTTTGATGGTTATTTTGCTACAATCGCCCAATTTTGTTTTCTTGAAAGCTAGAAGGAAAGTTTGATTTCTTAATTTTGGAAATATTTGTTTGATTTTTTGAATTCTTGGGAGGTTTCATCATGTTTCATTGTGTAATTTGATGTCTACAAGTTTATAAACATAACATTCTTGACTCTATTAAGGAATATAAGTTGATTACTAATTTCCTTTTAGAACATGAAGTTTAAATTAATACTAAATATAAAACAATTGAAAAGAAAATTAAACATGTATCTCATCCATTGCCTAAAGATAGTTATGATATAATTAGATGAGTGAATGAGGATCCTATTCTTAGAGATCCATCTACAAACATCACGTTTAATGAGTAAAATTTACTTTGACAAGAGACATCGACTTAGGCCACGATCGATAGAGAGTGGATATTACGTACTCGTTTATGATAGTACTTTTGAAACCCTATATGATGCATGCCAAAAATTAACTTAACGATAGTTTGGTCCATATGTTGTTGTTTCTATGTTTGATACAGGTACATATACTTTAGGAGAACTTGACGGGACTCCTTTAAGAAATGTGATTGTAGGTAAAATAGTTAAGCTATTCAAAAGTGTTGATATATTTAGGTAGTGATGTGTGTGAACACTCTAGGACTGTCGGGGCACTTTTTTTCATCCTTAGGAGGTTTTTTTCCCCCCGGCTTGTATATACGCCTATTGCCCTAATGGGCTACTTATCTTTGTACATTCTCTAGTAATACATTCAATATTGTGTGTTGTGCTCCAAGCTTCTTCTTCTTCCTTCAATGTGCTGTTCGCGTGCTTCCACAGACGTCTAACTCCAACAATTGATATCAGAGCAGGTCGTCGCTTCATCTAGGGCACCGTCGACACTCCTCCATTTGTAGTTTGAGATTTGCACGAAATTGGGTGAGCATACTCAAGGTGTTTCAGAGATCGAAACAGCTTTGCTATGTGGTGCCGAAATCGCGATATGAGCTTGTTTCGGCCTCCGAATGCATTATCGCAGTGCTTGTGCAGGCTATTTCATCTTTTTGTGTGAAAGGTATATATCAGTTTCTGTTCACCAATATAAGTGTCTCGAAGTCCGCCATAGGTCTAGCAGAATTTGTCAGGGCAGATCTATTCAACTTTTTGAGATATAGTCAATTTTTTGCATCAAGGTATTTTAGTCACCGGCCATGGCTGAAAGCAGTGATGTATTCTGTATGTTGGTTGTTGAGGATAAGTTGGATGGTACCAAATACCCATTATGGGCTTATATGATGTGACATGTATTGGTTGCAAAAGGATTGTGGAACATTATGCAAGGTGTTGAAAGACGTCTTGTTACACCTCTGACTATAGGTACTGCAAATACAGGTGCTGGAGCTCATGAAGATGGTGTCGAAGATTCCTATTCATGCTGCTGTTTCTGGTGCACCTATTGCAGAGCAGATTCGCTGGGATGGTAGAGATGCCCAGGCACATGCATTGATAGATTTGTCTGTCAAACGTGCCATTATTCCTCATATTCGCTCTTGTAGAATAGCTAAGGATGCTTGGGGATACACTTACCACATTGTACCAAGCTAGGAATGAGGTTCGTGTTGCTTACCTCCGAAAACAGTTGGAGAGTGAGCACATGAATGAAGGTGATTCTATGGATAGTTTCCTAACGAAGATCAAAGACTTGAAGGAACATTTGATTTCTGCTGATGAGGTTATACCAAATAGCTCACTTGTGCAGACCGTTCTAAATGGTCTTCCTAATTCATATCAGAGTTTTTCTTCTACTCTTCGCTTGATGATGAAAGGCAATCCAAATGCCTTATCATTTGAGGAGTTAGTCTTTGTTCTGTTGCAGGAAGATCAATCCAGGCAAAACATGTAGATCAAGCTTCCTGGCTAGTCAGAAGGGCAAAGGAAAATGGAGCTCTTCAAGTAGTAAGCAAAAATCTTCTAATTCTGCATATTTGAAGAAGGAAGATAAAGATGAGAAGAAATGAGAAAAGCAGAAATTGTTTTGTAAGTACTCTAAAGGGAATGATCATATCATAAAGAACTGTCCAAAACTGGCTGCTAAAGAGCCAAAGAAGAAAGAGGCTAGAATGGTTGTTGTAGAGGCCTCTACACCAAAAACAAAGTCTGCAAATCTTGTCCAGGAAGACGAATAGGCGTTTACTACTGTCTGTAGTTTTGACCCATCTTCTCATGATTAGTGCATGTTTGTAGTAGACTCAGATGTTTGGTATTTTGATAGTGGGGCAACCAAACATATTACCTCACAGCACAGTTTCTTCTCTTCACTCGAGCCTGCCCCTACAGGGAATATTGTTACATGCACCAACAACTCCACTTATCCTGTTATGGGAGTTGGTAAGATCATTTTGACTACTGCTGATGGTAGTTCTTTCACTTTGCCAGATGCTTTATTTGTGCCAGGGATCAAAAAGAACCTGTTATCAGTTTCTGCATTAGCCAAGATTGGCTTGGTTGTGAAATTTGTTGATGTCAGGTGTACAGTTCATGATCTGTCAAATGGCGATGTGATTATTGCTTCTGGCATTTTATGTCGTGGGTTGTACAAGCTCATAGACTATGAAAAGCTTTGGCATGCACGCTTTGGTCATCTGCATTTTGCTAGTTTGCTACGCCTGTAGAAATCTGAAATTGTGTCCTCTTTGCCTAAACTTGAGGCACTTTGAAAACATGTTTGTGAAGGCTGTATTTTGGGCAAAATGCAGCATTCCTCCTTTCCAAAAGGTGGTTTAGTTCGGGCTACTCAGGAATTGCAGCTTGTACATAGTGATGTCTATGGTCCTATGCAGACACCTGAATCTTTTGGGAATTATCTTTACTTCATGACTTTCATCGATGATTTTTCCAGGCATGCATGGGTATATCCATTGAAGGCAAAGTCCGAAGTGCTTATGTGCTTCAAACAGTTTTTGGTTCTAGCTGAAAATCTGTCAGCATGTAAAATGGGCACCCTCTGTTCAGATCGAGGGGGAAATATATGTCTTCTGATTTTTATGCATTTCTGGCTGAACATGGGATAAAACACTAGTGTACAGTGCCGTATAGACCTCAACAGAATGGAGTTGTTGAACGAAAGAACATGTCACTCATGGAGATGGCGAGGTGTATGATCAAGAGTCAGGCTTTACCACGTAGTTTCTGGCTTGAGGCTGTCATGTGTGCATCATATGTACTGAACAACTGTCCTACTAAAGCACTGCAGTCTATCACTCCATATAAGGCTTGGCATGACCGCAAGCCATCTCTCGCTCATCTTCGTGTTTTTGGTTGTTTGGCATATGCACTAGTGCCTGAACAACATCGCAGAAAATTGGATGGTAAAGCAATAAAATGTATTTTTGTTGGGTACAGTTTTGAAAGTAAAGGCTATTGTCTGTATCATCCATAGACAAACACATTTTGGTTAGCCGTAATGTTGTTTTTGTGGAAGATGCTATTCAGCCATTGCTTTCATGTACTAAGGAGACATTTGTTAGCTCTAAAGACATGTATGATACTTTGCTCCCTCTTGTTATAGGTGGATAGTCTAGTGCTGGTCCTAATGAGGCAAATTCTCAGCCTTTGTAGGTTTCATGTGATGATGCAGATCATTCCATTTCTAATGCAGATTTACAGGATGCACTTATTGATGAGAGAGCTGATCTTGAGCAGGCAAGAACTATGCCACAATGGTTGGTGCACACCTTGCGTGACAACAAATTAGATGCACCTTTGTCATATTGTACTCGATTAGGCTCTCATAGTGCCTCTTTTGCATCAGATTTCTATTCTATGGCTACTTCAAGTCTCTGTGATGAGATTGAGCCTGTTTTGTTTGATGAAGCACAAAATTCAGAAAATTGGATGGCTGCTATGCAATCTGAATATGATGCAATAATGAAGAATGGTACTTGGTCTTTATGTGACTTACCACCTGGCAAGAAGGCCATTGGCACTAAGTGGGTATACAAGCTGACACGTAAACCTGATGGTACAGTTGACAGGTATAAGGCTAGGCTTGTTGCAAAGGGTTATGCACAAGAAAGAGGCATTGATTTTGATGAGACCTTTGCACCTACATGCCGTATGACTACTATTCGCAGCATTTGTGCACTTGCAGCCCATCATGGTTGGAATGTACATCACTTGGGTATTAAAACTACATTTTTGAATGGCGACTTGCATGAAGAAGTGTATGTTTTTCAGCCCCGTGGCTTTGTGTAGAAAGGGCATGAAAACCAGGTGTGCAGGTTAGAGAAGGCATTAGATGGTTTAAAGCAAGCACCACGTGCTTGGTATAGAAGATACATGCCTATCTGATTGCACATGGTTTTGAAAACAGTCCAACTGAAAGCACCTTATATGTTAAGCGTGCTAATGATGTGCTTCTCATCATTGTTATCTATGTTGACGACATGCTTCTCACTGGTCCTATTGAGAAGCATATTGCTTATTTTAAGTTTGATTTGCATGCCTCATTTGAGATGTCTGATTTGGGGCATTTGCATCACTATTTGGGCATTTAGTTTATGCAAATTGATGGTGGAATGGCTTTGTGTCAAAGGAAATATATTGACAAATTATTGCAGGGTTTTGGCCTTGAAGACTGTAAGCCTATTGCCACTCCTATGGAGAGAGGTTTAATGATTGAGTCTTCATGATGCTCGAGATGCGTTTGATGTTGTTCTCTATCAGCAAGCAGTTGGATGCTTGATTTACTTATGCATTACTCGACCAGATATTCAGTTTGCTGTCTCACATATGAGTAGGTTTATGCATTGCCCAGGAGTCAAGCATTGGCAAGCGGTTAAGCGCATCTTTCGCTACTTGAGTGGTACTCGGCTACTTGGGTTGTTTTATCCCAAGGGGGATCACTACCGCCAGATTTGCATGCTTTTTCTGACTCTGATTGGGCAGGTTGCTATGACACTCGTGTGTCCACTAGTGGCTTTTGCTTCATGCTTGGTAGCTCATGTATATCTTGGTTGAGCAAGAAGCTGCCTACTCTGGCCACTTCCAGTTGTGAGGCTGAGTATAAGGCAGCTTTAACAGCTACTGTTGAGTGAGTGTGGCTCAGACGCCTTATGGTTGATTTGGGTGTTGATCAGTCTTCTTCCACCACCATCTTCACTGATAATCAGAGCGCATTGGCAGTTGTGAGGAACCCTGTGTTCGATGCTCGCACTAAGCACATTGAGGTGCATTATCATTATGTCAGGGAGAGGTTCTCTGTTGGGGAGATCAGCTTGGAATATGTGCCCACACAGGAGAACATTGCAGACCTTTTCACAAAGGCTCTGCCTAGGGAGAAGTTTGAAGCTTTCCGCAAAGCTTTGGGCTTACTTCCTTTTGTGGAGTGATTTCCACATGGCACTTCCTTATACATGAGTGCCAGCTACTTGTTCACCGCATCACTCCTAGGGGGGATTTGTTGATATATTTATGTAGTGATGTGTGTGAACACTCTAGGACCGCTAGGGCACTTTTTTCCCTCTTTAGGAGGGTTTTTTTCCCTTGGCTTGTATATACGCCTATTGCCCTAATGGGCTACTTATCTTTGTACATTCTCTAGTAATACATTCAGAATTTTGTGTTGTGCTCCAAGCTTCTTCTTCTTCCTTGTGCTGTTCGCGTGCTTCCGCAGACGTCTAACTCCAACAAAAAGAAGATCGAGCAATGACTATGAGTTAGATGAAGAATTCTTGGAGGAAGATGATGAAGATGAAGCATGATGTAAATCAGGTGAAACAATTCTAATTTATTTTTAATATAGAATTTCTTTTTCATGCATTTCATAGTTAGGGGTTTGCATGTTTTTTATAGAAAAAGTAAATTATTAAAATTATGTAAATAAAGAACTAAAAAACAAAGTAGGGATGTGTATGTGAATAAAAGGTAAGATTTAGGGAATTTATGATTGT